>JANFOE010001931.1:0-297099 GCA_025667525.1 Glebionis coronaria
TTTACGTCCATTTGATAGACAATGAATCCCTTATGTGCAACATAAGCAAGAAAAATCCTGACCGCTTCCATTCGAGCTACTGGTGCAAATGATCCTTCAAAATCAATACCCTCTTTCTGTCCATACCCTTTAGCCACTAGCCTAGATTTATTCTTGATGATCGTGTTCTCTTCATCCATCTTGTTTTTCCAGATCCATCGAAGATTTAATGGAATTACGTCGTATGGTCTGTCAACAAGTTTCCAGACTTTAAGTCTTTCAAATTGTTGAAGTTCATCCGTCATCGATTCAATCCAAGCATGATCAGCCATGGCTTCTTTGATGTTTTTCGGTTCAGCTGAACTCACAGCGAGTGCGAACATACAAACATCACCATCGGTGTTAAGCTGTCGTCTTGTGCGAACGGGCTATGAAGGGTTTCTAATTACATGAACCAAAGGATGATCTCGGGTCCAATGATGTGTTGAAGGATGTCGTTGATAAAACGTATGCATATTTGACGGATCAACATGGCGAGTAGAAGACTCTCCAGTTTCGTGTACCAGTGTACCGAATGGGTTGATAAATTCGTCTTCGTCAGATAATGCATTGTCTGCTTGATTTGTGTTCTCTGGAGCAATGACAGTAGTTGTTGATGTTGTAGGAGCGGTTGTTGATGTGATATTCTGAGGAGGTAAATCTGCAGCAACCCGTGTTGAAGTAGATGAAGTTGTATCCTTTTGTTGACGATGATCGGTATCATCATTCTTATCATGAGTGACGACGGAAGACTTTGATACAACTTGTTTCTCCCCCGTGAAATATTCATCATACATTGGTCCATATAACATTTCCAACTCTTCAAGTGTCGTGTCCACTGTCATATCTGCTCTAGGAACATTTTCAGGAACCAGCTTTGAACTTGACGGTTCATTGCTGTGGTCTTGAGTTCCGAGTTCCGTGCGGTTTTGAACAGAAGTCGTATGTCGTTGTGGATCGGGACTTAAACTGTTTTATTCAATTGCCATTTCTTGTAATTCATCAAATCTGACATGAATAGTTTTGACTTTCAATTTTGTTCTCTTGTTGTACACTCTATATCCCTTAGACTGAGTTGCATATCCCACTAGAATGCATGCATCACCTTTCTCTTTCATCTTATACAGATTTTCACCATCTCGAATAATGTAGCACGTACTTCCAAAAACGTGAAGGTGTTTGAGTGAAGGTTTTCGATCATGAATTATGTGATATGGTGTCTTTTCGTGTCTTGGGATAATTAAGGAGCGGTTTTGTGTGTAGCATGCAGTTGACACGGCTTCAGCCCAAAAATATAGTGGTAGTTTTGAAGCAGATAATAATGTTCGAGCAGCCTCAACTAGAGTACGGTTTCGTCTTTCAACAACGCCGTTTTGTTCGGGTGTTCGAGCAATAGATGTTTCATGTTCAGTTCCTTCGGCTTCAAAATAGTTTCTCATATTTAAGTTCAAAAATTATGTACCTCTGTTAGTACGAACCACTTTAACTTGAGCTTGAAGACCACGTTGTATCAATTTAAGGAAGTTGATGAGAACTTCGGGTGTTTCATCCTTGGACCTCAAGAAGTGAGTCCATGTGTACCTTGAGTAATCATCGACAATTACCAGAATATATTTCTTCCCATTGATACTTTGAACACGCATGGGACCACATAGATCCATATGGAGAAGATCTAACCGTCCTTTAGAGCTTGGTGTGGTCTTTGTTTTGAAGCTACTTCGTTTAGCTTTACAAAGCTCACAAGAAGAACAAAGATGATCTTTGATGAATTTCAAACTTGGAAGGCCTCTCACAATATCTTTCTTGGAAAGCAAGATGATGGTATCAAAGTTAAGATGAGATAAACGTTGATGCCATAACCATGCCTGAGTCGTTGAAGCTTTAGCCATGGTCGTGTTCGGTATTAAGATTTGTTTGATAAGCACAGTTATATCTTAAGGAATTGGTTGTTTCCACTCGTCATTTTCACGTTGTTTCCATTCATTGTCAACAATGGATTTAATATTATCAATGTAATGTTGTAGAAACCCAAATGTCTGCCTACTCTTGCTTTTAGAAGCATCAAGAGGCAAGTAGTTGATGAACTTAGAAACGTTTGTTTTCTTAGTAGCAAAAGCTTTCTTCCATTGAATTCTTCTTTGTTTGCATTCTAAAAACAATTCCTCACGAGACTTTTATTTTTGTGTAGTGAAAAGACCATATAGACTATTCTCATAAGCATAATTGTATGGTTTCACAAACTCTTTATTGACCGGTGATCTACTCTCCTCTTCCCAAAGGGATGTCTCATCATAACCAAGAGGATATTCAGGATCGGTCCATTCGGACTCATCCATATAAATGCGCGGGTTCGTAGCTTGAGCTTGGGCAAGATAATCAGGACTTGCAAAGCTAGCTTGACCCTTAAACATAGATGGAGGTGCTAACATTCTTACAGTTTGAATAGAGTCATGCGTTTTATAAACAACTTTTTTCAAAAATTCGACATGTTTTTCTAGTTCCGTTACTTTTTCAGTATCTTTTTCATGTTGACTTTTGAAATCTTGTTTTAATGTTTCAACCTCTTGTTTCTTAAAATCAAGAATTTTAGCAGGCTCCATGTTATCCATCGAAAGTTGTTGTTCAAGTTCGTTAACTTTGGTGGTAGCAAGGTACGTTTTTTGACGTTCATCCATTAACAAAACATTAAATTGACGTTTCTCTTTGGTTAATAACTCAAGAGTTTCATTGTATTTCTTTTAAAGATCGTTCTTTTGACTTTTTAACGCACTACCCTTGTACCCCTCAAGTTCTTTGGTTTTCTGAAAAAGCTCATCTTTATAGTGTTCAATGGTCTCACTAGATGTAATTAGAGCGGCTTTGCATTCTTCAAAAGTTTGAGTGAGCGTTGCGTTTGCCTTCTTTAATTGCTTTTGACTTTTTCTAGTTTCATTGACATATTTTTGCAAACTAGCAATTAAATTAGCAAGCGCGACACGCTCCTCATCATCATACTCATTTGCATGTTGATCATCCTCAAACTCATTATTGCACATGTCTGATGAATTGGGTGTGGTATTGCTATCAACCTTTTCTGTCATACATGTGTCATTAATGGCATTGGGTAGCTCAATATGCTCATGAGTATCACCAAACACATTATATTCATCAGTGGTGTGTACCTTATCGAGTGGCTCAGTGTCAAAGATAGGTCCATTATCATCTTTAGTGACGTTGAGAACTTCGTCAACCTTTGCCATGTACGAGTAATGTGCTTCTAATTCTTGGTCGGAGGCTTCATCATTAGTATCATCAAGCATTTCTCCTTCCTCAGCCGACAATTTGACCCCTGCTTCCATCTTTTTGCATAACAACATTTTCTCTTTATGATAGCTAAAGTCCCTAACCCGTTTTGGCTTTCTGCATTCCTTTGCCATATGCCCATAGCTTTGGCAATTATTACATTGAATCCCACTTTGTTGAGCCACTTGCGTTCCAACAGTTTCCCTATTCCCAGTAGCAGCAGCAATCCTCTGAGTATCATACTTGGCAGTTTGTCGATCATACCTTGCAAAACCCTCAACATGTGTTGGATTATGTCGATCATACCTAGATGGACTTTCACCACGTCGATGTGTGTCATACCGTGAAGGGTTATTGGTTCTTTGTGTTGGATTATGTTCGAAGATTGTTGTTGGTGGGTTTGAAGATTTTCTTGTAGGTCTTCATAATGAAAGCAATTTGTTGTTTCATTTCCCGATTCTTCTGAGCTTGATCTTCATCACTATCCTCTTCAGATGATGACTCAGATGGTGGTGATGGTGCTCTTGGTTCTTTGCCGCGTGATCTTGTGGATAATGAAGACTTGGATGATGTGGAATATCGTGGGGAGGATGATTGAATGGAATATGACTTTGGAGTACGAGATCGATGATCTTGAGTGGTAGTCACTAGAGCAAGTGGATTAGCCGTCTTTGCAACTCGTTCAGCTCGAATTTGATTTGCCTCATGCTGAAATTGTTTCAAGATATCAAAGAGAGTGTGATAGTTTACCTTGTCTAACTGCTTCTGTTGTTTCACCAAAGTAACAAAACGTGTCCACTCTGGTTGAAGTTGCTAAAGAAATTGCACATTGACTTGCATGGTGGAGACCTCCAGGTTGTTTCTTGTCATGTCGTTCATCATCTTGTAGAATCGTGAATAATAAGACTCAATTGATTCTCCATCCAATGCAATAAACTTACCAAAATTCCAAAACAAGTTTTTTTTAACATCTTGCTTGTTGTGTGATTCTCCTTGTTGCAAGCGTTCAATAGCCGTCCATATTTCTTGTGCCGTAGGGCATGCATCAACCGTGGAATAAATATCATCTCCAATTCCACTTAGAATCATATATATCTCTTATTTTTCTGCATCATACCAAGCACCCTTCTCTGGTGTAAGATCAGATAACGTTTCTTTTCTTGTTGTTGTGGGTACTTTTGTGGTAGTGTCAGTGGCTGGTGTATGAGGAACAGTGATATCAGAGAAAACATATGGTACATTGTTAATACATTGCCTCAATGCATCACCATTAGGTCTTGTATCAAGATAACGAAGGAAACGTGATTGCCATTGAGCATATCGACCGGCCACAAGCATTGGTGGTCTCTCTTTGTTACCCGCCACCATTATGTTGTTGTTCGTCACACGATATTCTGCAGTAGAATCCATCTCAAAATTCTCTGAAATGATGAAGTGAATATGGATCTTACGTATATGTGATGTGATTGAGTTGTTGTTGAAATTCTGAAAAATGCTATTTTTTTCAGTCCGACAATAAATTCCTCAGTCCGACAAAACGGTAGACCAAAAAAATTTTGTATCGCCAAATTTTGAAATTGAGCTAGAAATGTCCTAAAACTAGTATGGAAAACATTTGAATTTACTTGACGGAAATGTCCATCGGAATGATGGTTGTCGGAATGCTTAGATCGTAATGCACTGTCGGAATGTTTAGATCGGAATATGGCTTAGATCGCAAATGCACAGTCGAAATGTCTAGATTGGAATGTCCTTCTGTCTGAATGCTTAGATCGCAATGTATACCTGTCAGAATCCCAGATCGCAATGTATACATGTCGGAATCCCAGATCGCAATGTACTGTTAGAATGTTCATATCGGAATATGGCCGAAACAAATTTGGAAGAGTAACGACTCAAAATTCCTTAAAAACCGTCGGAATCCCAGATCGCAAAGAACGAACGGAATGTCCAGATCGGAATAAGGTATCGTAATCCAGTGATCGCAAAGTAGAACTAGTTGGTTATTGCGATCGAATCCCTCTCACTTGTACTTTTCGATGGTGATACTAGCTTGAATTTCGGAATGAAGAAAACAAGATAGTTTTGAACGTTTGAGCCAAGAAAGTTTGTGTTTTTAACCAAAACCAAGATACCAAAATCACTACAACACTATTGAAGAAGGTATACGACTTGAAATTACAAACAAACACAAAACAATCTTGAATTCGTGGAAGAAATAAGGATCAAATCAAATAAATCAAGTGAAAACACCACAACCAATCACAAAACTACCCCATGGCGATTGATACCAATTGTTTTCCCTAATATATAAGTGATATAATACGAATTTATGAAGAAAGAAAGGTAGATATGAGATGAATTTTAGAGAGAGAAAGTAGTGAGAGAAAGTAGAGAGAAATGGTTGGAGAAACTTGTGAAATATTAGATTGGAAGAAAAATGAAATGAACCAACACCCTTCCTAACATGCTAGGAAGGGTTTATATAGCCTTTGCTTACATGTAGCTTAATGTGCTATATGATCATGGGTCGGGCTTTCCTTTTGGGCTTTGGTTACTTATGAATGAACCTTTGCTTAAAGTTAAGCCTGTAATACACGACTAACATACTACCTATTACAACGTTCTAAAATACGATACATAATAAACATATGACCGAGCATTCTTGTTTGACTCAATATTTTGAGGCTAACAGAAGTCGTGGTCCAAGTATGAAGAACTCTTAAAAACATCTAGTTAAGAAATTCTTGTTATGATGAGAAGACCATTATTTCAAGAACGTCTCTCAAGATTCGAAGTATGAAGTCACTGCCAAATCTCGGTCCAAAAAGGTCTCAAATCATGAAGCGAGTTATGCCAAGATATGAACTTTATGAGGTCCCGATAAGCAGTTTTAAAAGATTTTGTCCTTTAGCTAACTATTAATTAAATCGTCCTACTTTATTTTCGGCCTAATAACTATCAAAATAAGTCAACAGTGCATCCTCGTGATCATTCAAGACAACAATATAATATAAGAGATACACCTAGGAATAAGGGAGTCTAAGTGAATAATTGAGCCACATGAGTTTGTGTTAGCTAACTAACTTATAATAACAATGATCTCGTTTTTAAGCTTGGTGTGGGGAATATGAAACTTGAGGGTGATAAACATTCATGACATCTAAAGCCCTAATGTAAGTCTTCGATCTCTTTACTTTTTCTCCCTTCAAGTATTTTGTTATTTTCTATTTTTTAATTTCATTAATGTCTTGTGTTTAATAAAGGCTAAGGTGGGTTAATTATGATGGAAAATGTAAATCTTGCTTTGTAATTAATGCATTGCATGAGGGCATTGCAATGATCAAGTGTAGGGGATTTGATAGGTGTGGAAACACCCATCCTTTTACCACTTAATTACAATAATAACAAAGCTAAAATGTATATTTAATATCATAAAAGTCGGAATTATGCGTCGTTTATGTTTTTGTTGTTATTTAGGAACAAAATATGGAAAGGGAAGGAAACACGGACTTTCACGGGCTTTTATCAAAGAAAAAGACAAAAGACGAAGTCAAAAGATCAAGAGTGCAAAAAGAACGGAAGTCGAAGGCTTATTCTGAAGATTTATCGAAGAAAAAGACTAAATACAGAAGTTTAACGAAGTCGAAGAACCAAGTCTAATAAATGAAGAAATTAGAAGACGAGTTCAAATTAATTATCGACAAATCAAGAGCAAAAGTCAAGAACGTCAATTTAATTTAAAGATGAGAAGACAAAAGAAAGAAAGAAAGAAGCACCACTTACCACCTCTCCCTTATAAATAGTCACCCTTCCCTTCATTTGGAAGGTGTTAGCTAATTGACAACTAGTTCTCCACCTTATTTTTCTAGCACTTTTAATATTGTCTTTACATACTTGTCTTTATTTTTCAAGTTATTTTATGTAAGTCTTTTAATATTGTCTTGAATCTTTATATTTAATTTTAAGCTTTTTAATCATATCATTCTACCTTTCTTATTTGTTTGATCTTAATCTTTTTCATCATCTTTGTTCGTGTCGATTTCGTGTCCTTTATTCATCCATTTCGTCATATTTTTACATAAAGTTCATAGGTTTTTCCGTTACTTGGTTCGTGTTTAAAAGTTTTACAAGTTTTATCATTCATCTAGTATTCTTGTTTAGCTTATTAGTGTTTTTCTTAGCTTATTGTCCTTCAAAAGTTGCGAAAATAGTGCTTAAATTCGTCCCTTTACGAGTTCCCTTTTTTTAAATCTGTTCAATTTTGCAATATTGCGAAATTGTGTCACCTTGTGTATTGCGAAACTGAATCCATTATGGATTGCGGAATTGCTGATTCAATTTTGCAATATTGCAAAATGGTGTCACCTTGTGCATTCCGAAATTGAATCCATTTTGGATTGCGGAATTGCTGATTCGATTTTGCAATATTGCGAAATTGTGTCACCTTGTGCATTGTGAAATTGAATCTAGTTTGGATTGCGGAATTTCTGATTCAATTTTGCAATATTGTGAAATTATGCCTTTTTCAGTATTGCGAAATTATTTAATTTCCACTTTGCTGAATTGTGTTGATTTTGCGTATTGCGGAATTAATTACTTTTCCAACATTGCGAAATTAATTGTTTTATGATTGCGAAATTATTTCAATTTTTATGTATTGCGAAATTAAATAGTTTTTTTTCAAGTTTAATTTCAAACTTATTTTTCCCGCCATTTTCTTTAAGCTTTATTTTAATTGTCTTGCCTTAGATTATTTCAAGTTTATATTTTTATTAAGTTTTCAAATTTACTTTTTGTCAAGCTTTAATCTTTCGTAATTTACTTTTAAAGTTTTTATATTTTCGTCATTTACTTAATTTCTTTTAAAAGTCTTATTTTTAGTTTAATCTTTTCAAGCTTTTATCTTTATTCCATTTAAGTCTTGCATTTAAGTTGTTTTAATTTTGTCATTTACGTTAAAACTTTTATTTTTATCTTTAGTTAGTTTTAGACAACGACAACCATTTATTTTATTCACCAAAGACGACTGAGTCACACATTTAACCATGGTCAATTCGATTAGACGCCGAGAACAACAAACTTTTAACCTAGCAAAATCGTACTTTCACATTGCAAAACGTACAAATATAGAAAATTGTCTTCTATTATACATCAAAGTTTTTACTATAATTGTTAGTAAATGTTAATGAAAGTGTAAAATGCCATAAAAATATTACTTAAATTAATTGAAAATAATAGAAAACAAAATTTTCTTATATCTAATAAAATAACCTGTTACTTAATTATCATATTCTAACAAACCAAAAAATCCAAACACATACAAAATAATGTACAAATTGGGGAATATATCTTAAAACAGCAAAAATGCAATAGATGGTGAAATACACGTTATGATTTGTTGAGAAAGAACAACTTCGATGGACGAGTTACTTTAAAAAATGTTTAAAGAAAATAAGGTTAATTTGAAAAGTACAAACACTAATGCTATATGAAAAAACTCTCCATAACTTATACAATTTTTTTGTAAAATGAAAACGATTTCATAGTAAGGCAATGAAAAACAAAATTTTTGTTATAATGTAACACATCATGCACATACGTATTTTTCCTGTTGATTTGCAAGCTATCTTGTACATTTGTTTATTTGTTGAAGAATTAATGTCTTTCTTGTTTACGTTGTGTACTTTCATTTTTATTTCAAAAGGTGATATATATACAAACATTTATATTGATGTTCCTTATTGTGTGAAGAATGTTATATAATGTTATAACACTCGAGCTAACAATAGTAACATTGTAAGCCAACCACTAATATTCCAGCTTAAGATTAAAAATACTTTTAAGATATAATTATTGATCATTTAGAGATTCAATATTTCCTCGAGTGGGTGACTAGCTTTAAAAATACTTTTTAATATATAAAATTAAGTAATATAATTTAAAATATACATAACGTTATATATTTGAATATTAGAAACAGAAAAGTAAAGGTAAAAATGTTGTTGCAAAATATTTGAAAAAAATGTAAATAACTTTGATTGTTTAAAAATACAAAAAAATTAAAACAAACTTATAGTTGATGAACAAATTTTAAATGACAAATTTTTTATATATATTAAATGATTCATCAGAAGATATAAAAATGACAAATTTTAAATTTATTTATTACTTAACATACAACCCTTTTGATATTTTGTCATGTATAATGTCGAGTAAAGTTAATATGAATCATGTACGATTACTTAACTGGAAATATATCAGATGTCTTATAATCTACCATCTTGGTGTGCAACTCAAACATTGACCTGATATTTTTTATATGTGTCATGAAATCATAGATTAGCAAAAGAGAGTGAGGTTCTTAATATGGTACTTTGATACGAGGAAGCTCTCCCCATATCAAATTTCAGATTGGATTTTTAATTTAGTTGATCCTCAAAACTACTTCACTACCAACGTTCACCTATCTGAGTTTAATAATTTTTTTCAAAGACATGTAGGTATTATTTTTCAGGGCTAATCACTTCAAAATGTATTCAAGTTTACACGTTTTATTTTTCTATGTAGTACACTTTTTTTAGTTATTATTGTACCGTACTTTTACATTTCGTTATGTTGTGTATCGGTGACTTGTTTAACCTGCTGGAGCGGGTCAAGCTAACCATCGTTAATCTTTATAGAAATGTTAGTCCTTTGTACTAACGACCGTTTGTAATTTCAATTTAAAAAAAATCATTTTTCTGAAAGAATACGATTTTATTTTTCGGTTTTTTCGAAAGTACTTTTAACTTTCAGCCTTTTGATGTACGGATTTATCGTTTTATCGTATTCAAACCGTTTGATGTGAATATGACCAATGTAAAAAAAATAATTAGAACACCAAATTTGGGATTTATATTATTAAATGAAACACAAAATGTAATTCACACATCAATAATAAATATTCAGATTGTTTAACAAAAAATGTTAACAAAACTCTAAAAAATTAAAAAAACACAAAAAAAAACTTATATCTATTATTTATTAAAAAAATACTAACATTAAGAAAACAAAAAAACCCCTCCGAAACAACAAAAAAAACGATCCCATCTGGTGGGTGAGTTATGACACTAGTATATATATATATATATATATATATATATATATATATATATATATATATATATATATATATATATATATATATATATATATATATATATATATATATATATATATATATATATATATATAATATATATATATATATTTACAAAAAACTTATAATTAAAGCAAACTTATAGTTATATATATATATATATATATATATATATATATATATATATATATATATATATATATATATATATATATATATATATGTGTATATATATATATATATATATATATATATATATATATATATATATATATATATATATATATATATATATATATATATATATATATATATATATATATATATATATATATATTTCTAGTTATGGAATTTCCTTGGGAAGATTCCTCTGGTTTTGGAAAAATCATTGGACTTAACCTATCCTACCATCCTTATGTCACCATAATCTTCATCGTAGTGAAATAAATGGGTTTAGGGTAAGTATATGTCACCATCCATTTTGGTATAGCAAATCCATTTTGCTCCCCTTAACATATGCCACGATATTCGAAAACATTTCACACATGTCGAGATGAGCTATCATGTTAAGTCAAACCATTTTTGATTAATCATTTCTCATATTAAATCACATTTTCTCCCCCATAATAAAAATATTAACCCAATCGATGTTTTTAATATCAATTCATTTAATGTAGTTTTAACAAAGTTATTGGGAAGAAAAATGCAAGTCCATTTTATCTTCATGATACCAAATGTTGAGATATGATACCGATAAGTAAAATGATCACATATTCACCATATTAGAATAAATTGACAAGGTTGGACCTGACTGATGAGAACATCATATGATAAGAACAAATGATTCTTGTCGATAAATATTGGTCGCCTCGTCCCGTCTGAAGTCATCTATTGACACCACATGTACGATTGGTATTGTTGTCTTGACACCAATTAGTGAACTTGGCACTCTCGGCATCAAAGATTCTGAATGCTTGACAATTGCTCCCCCTCAATTGTTGACCCGTGTTCTATCGAAAGAGATGTATTCGTCATTTGAGTAGTCGCATCGTCGATTTATATAGATACCAATTTTAGATTGATATGGTTGTAGAGATGATAGCTTCATAAAAACAAGATTTCTCTGGTTTTAACAAATAAATGCAATGATGCGTAAATAGATCCGTGTTAGATTGTGTTATAACGTAAACAACAAGCCTTTACATGGTTATAAAGTAAACCATGCCCTAGAAAATTAATTCCCGTTATGAGCCAAAGCTTTCATAAGAAATACTTGACTTTAATATTAAAACGGGTTGTAGTCAGAACATAACTACAAGCCATGTAGGCATGTTTTATGAAATATTTACAACTTTTGTATGAACTCTATTTATGGTGTTGTGTCAATATTAATCAATATTTCTAAGGCCGTTTTCTAAGGCCGTAAATATTATCGTACCAAAAGACATGCCTTTGAAAAATTAAGTAAAAATACTTTTGGATTTTTAAGAAATTTATCAATTTTTATGATTTTTATATGGTTTTATATTTTTGTATTTTGCTTTTGTGGATAAAAATATAAACAATATATACAGATGATCACCAAGGATACGGTGAATAGTTTACCACCACTATTCTATCGCTTCATCTGCCAATTCCTTTAGAGTCTCGGGTGAGAATGTTCTCAAACCTAGCTTGTCGGCCAAAAATTCCATTCGATCGCGATCTAAAGCCTTTCTAAAAATATCCGCCAATTGATACTCAGATCGGACAAAGTAAAGCTCGATCACTCCATTTTCCACTTGCTCCTTGATAAAGTGGTAGCGAATGTCAATATGCTTTGACCGGGAGAATTGAACGTTGTTGCAGCATAAGACAATTGCACTTTTGTTGTCACAGTACATCGGAATTTTGTTGAAACCTAGACCGTCGGTTAAATGTGATCTCATCCAAAAAATTTGAGCACAGTAACCAGACATAGCTATTTATTCTGCTTCCGTACTTGAAATTGTAGCGCTTTTCTGCCTTTTCGATGCCCAACTGATTAGTTGATCTCCTAGTAGTTTTAATGTTCCACTCGTGCTACACCTTGTATCTTGACAACCCGCGTGATCCGCATCTGCATGTGCCATTAGTGCAATCGAAGAGTCCTTCGAATACCAAAGTCCCCGATTAATGGTTCCTTTAATATACCAAAAGATCCCTTTAACTGTAGCTAAGTGTAACTCAGTAGGCCTAGTTTAATACCGGCACACATACATATGGAAAATTGAAGATCAGGTCGACTAGCTGTGATATACAGAAGGGTACCGATCATTCCATGATAAAGTGTCGGATCAACGGCAAAACTCTATGTGGATCTGCATCAAGCTTAGTTCGTTCAACATTGGAGTATCCACGGGGTCGCAAGATTCCATCTTATATTTCTTAAGAGATTCAAGGGCATACTTGGATTGATTGATAAAAAGGCCTCTGGGTCTCTGAGATATCTGAAGTCCTAAGAAAAATTATACCTTGCCCATCATTGACATCTTAAACTTGGAAGACATGAGTGTCCCAAACTCATCGGATAAGGTTTGGGTCGAGGCAACAAATATAATATCATCAACATATATTTGTACCATAATCATATCTTTACCTCGTTTCTGAATGAACAACGTGGGATCCACCTTTCCTTTAGCGAAGCCTTCTATAATGAGGATTTGTGATAAAAGATCATACCGCGCGTGTGGATCTTGCTTCAACCCATAGAGAGCCTTCTTAAGCTTGTACACATGATTAGGATATTTAGAGTTCACAAAACCATCCGGTTGTTGAACATAGACCTCTTCCTCGATTTCACCATTGAGAAATGCCGTCTTCACATCCATCTGATAGACGATCATATTCATGTGGGCTGCATAAGCGAGGAATAGTATAATAGCTTCCAAACGGGCAACAGGTGCAAAGGATTCCATAAAGTCGATGCCCAATAATTGCTTGTATTCACGAGCTGCTAGTCGAGCTTTGTTCTTCAATATTCCACCTAACTCATCGAGTTTCACCTTGTAAACCCATTTCAAAGTGAGTAACTGCACTTGATCCGAGCATGGGACAAGTTCCCATACTTCAAGACGTACAAATTCATTAAGTTCTTCTTGCATGGCTTCTTTCCAACAAGATTGTGTAAATGCTTGTTGCCACGTCTTAGGTTCAACTTCACTGAGAAAAGCATCAAAATGACAAAACATTGCACTTTCTTGTAACTGACTTCGTGTGGATACCAGACGATTAGGGTCACCAATAATAGAATCTATAGGATGATCCTTTGTCCACTTGCTGTCATGTTCACGAATCCGTGGATTGGAGTAGACCGTAGTAGGAGCTTCCTCTGAGGTGGATGACCCGACTTGATTATGGTCGGGAATTGGTACACTAAAGAATGGAAGTTTACACATTTGAGCGAATTCCAAGTCGTGATCATCATCATCCTCTTCATCATCAATAGCATGACATGGGTAGTTGATTCGGGTGTTAGTTGAAAATTACTCGTTGAAGATATATCTTGACCAATTGTAGGTGTAGACGTATCTGATTGTGCTTTGGTTGCTGGAGCGACCACTTCGGTAACCGGAGCTATTACCTCAGGTTCTGGAGCAACAATACTTGGAGGAGTAAAGAATTCATCAAAGAACGGTTGAAACAGTGCATCCCATTCATTCCTAGAAGGTGGTGTAAATGATGATGAAGAAGGGTTGTTTGGGACAAGACCAGAGCTAATGTTACTGGGTCCCATTTCATGAAGTGCGGGTTCAGAGCTGCTTTGCTCAGAAGCCATTGCTGTCAGCTCATCAAAATCAACATTCATAGTTTCGAGGATCTTACGAGAATTACGATTGTAGATTCGGTGTGCCTTCTTTGTGGGTGCATAACCAATGAAAATACCAATATCAGCCTTTGGTTGAAGTTTTCCCAAATTGTCACCATCATTATTTGGATAGCAAAGAGAACCAAATACATGAAGATATGATAAATCTGGTACTTTTCCATGGAGAAGCACATAAGGTGTCTTACCATGGCGTTTTCGAATTAGTGACCAGTTTTAGGTGAAAACTTATGTAGATACTTCTTCTGTCCATAAAAACAATGGAGCCTTTGCGTAAATTAACATCGTTCGAGAAGCTTCCATAAGTGTGCGATTTTGCTTTTCAACGACACCGTTTTGTTGTGGAGTGCGAGCAACGGATGTTTCATGAGATATGCCAACTTCTTCATAATAATCACGCAATTTGATTCACAAATCCGGTTCCATTATCTGTACGAATGTGTCGGACAGTAGTGTTGAGACGCACATGAATCATCTTGAGAAATTCGATGATGAATTTAAGTGCCTCATTTTTTGTTGTAAAAAATTTCACCCATGTAAACCGAGAGTAATCATCGATAATGAAGAGGATGTACTTTTTACCACTATGACTTTCAACATGCATTGGCCCACAAAGATCCGTTTGCAACAAATAATGTTTCTCTTGATTGGTATCTTCAGTCTTGGGTTTGTCTGATTTCTTAGTGCTTTTCCCCATTGTACACGCGGAACACAAATGGTCCTTGTAAAATGTAAGTTTAGGAAGACCACGAACAAGTTCGTTTTCTGCCAAATGATTAATAGCGTCATAGTTAAGATGAGATAACCGTCGATGCCATAACCATGACTTAGTCTTCGATGCTTTGGAGAGAAGACATACGGGAGAAGCGGCCATCATATCTTGTAGAGACAACGTGTACGAATTATTACCTCGAGTACCTTTCAATAAATCAACCCCTTCCAAATTTCGAATGAAGCAGGTATGCTCTCGAAAAGCAACTTCTAGGTTTGCATCACAAAATTGTCCCACATAAAATAAATTGTGACCTAGACCTTCCACATAATACACTCTTGAAATTATAAAATTCCCAATATGTTATTCACCGTAACCAATTATCTTTGCAATATGATCATTTCCAAATCGAACCGTACCAACAAACTTGCTGACGAAATTTCTGAGCTGAGAGCGATCTCCAGTCATATGCTTGGAGCAACCAGAGTCCAAATACCAGAGAACAATTTGGACCACCTGTTTTCAACAACAACAATAGACAATGCATTGGAAACTATTGGTCCCGGATTGTTAGTAAATACAGATATAAAATTATCAGAATTGCCAACATTCGTGTTGTCCTTAGATCACCTGCGTTTTCTAATGTGAGTTTTACCACTAACAGGTTTTATTGTTCCAACTTTCTGAGGTTTTGGAGTATTATCGGGCACTACAGTGGGAGTAGACCTTTTTAAAGGGCACTTTGTTCCTATAGTAGTGTTGGTGTTCCTAGTTAAAGGACACGCTTGTGTTTTGGTAGCCTTGGTACTCCTATTTAAAGGCCACGCTTTCTTCGCTTTAGTGGGAGTGATCATAGTTAAACGGCACGCATTTCCTACTATAGTGAAATTTCTACCAGTAGGGTGCCACATCCAACCAACTTGGGTTAACACTTTCCTAGTCGGTTTCCATTCTAATCCATTTTTCCGGGTATTCATCTAAGTCACATGGTCAATAAGAAAAGAATCATGACGACTAGAAAACAAACTGTAACACCCTCAAATTTACACAATTCAATACAGCGGAAGACTCGTTGGTGTTACGGGATAGCACATTACTCACATCATAGACAACGCATAAAAATCGCGTTGTTTAATAATAAAAGCATTTCCATTCATAAATATCAAAGTTACATAGGTCCCAAGTCATATTATTTCATAAAGTTTTACAAAGCATTTGAATGGAAATTATTGTTTAAATGCGGGCCATAAACTCTTGTTGTCTTCCCGAGAATTACCTTCAAGTACCTGAGATAAAACATGTTAAACGAAAAGGTCAGCGATAACGCCGAGTGAATTCATAGAGTTTAATGAAAACCATTAATATATCATCGGTATATATTTATTACCGAAAATCATTTTGTACAAATCTTCGTAGTAGGCCATAAAATAGCCAAAGTCATTTTATACAAATCCTTATCAAAATCATAATATAGGCTTTCACCTTCAAAATCATTACATAAACCAATGTCGTAAAAATATCATACAATACGTTTTATAACGTTGTATAGAGTTAAGTAAAAACCGTTATATGAATATAGTTATGAAAACCAAAACACGAACATAATATCAATAGTAAGACCTCGTATTGCTAGTCAGGCAATATATCGTAATTTAGTGCGTATAGCAGTATTTCGTTACTTGGATTATTATAAGCCGCATGACATTGTTACCTTACTACAACAAACAACGGTAGCTAGCCCGAAACTCAATTTGCCCATCTAAGATAGCGTGTCGTCACAATAATCACGCTTGTGTAAATCTTCTCATACATAAATTCGCTTACCAATCAATGTGGCACGACGGGGATCAACCGTCAAGGCGCGAACTGGGGTGATCGTCCCCAAATAGTACTATTATATGCATAAGCGTCTACCAAATCCCGGTAGTTCACAATTCATGCTAATGGGACTTTTAGTGACATAACCTAACTTTAATAATCCATTTTATTTCATCTATCGGGTCATTTAATCATTCATCGGGTCATACAATCATTCGGGTCCAAATCGACAAACAAACAATCGGGACAACTAGTGTCCTATTTCATAAAAACTAACATGTTATCTCCCTCGCTGGTTTATAAAACATTTCATAAATCATTTAAAAGAGTGCGAGGCTATGAACTCACGTTGATGTGGGAAGGCGGGTTATCGATAATTCGGATGTATGGTACGTGCTTCAATCACGGAAACCTAGACAAATAATACTCGTCTTAGACTCTTGTCCAATGACATTATAAAAATAACAATTATGTATACATATGATGATTTTATATATATATGATGATCAAGTGGGTTTATATATTCTCATTTTGCTCATTTTAGTGTTATGTGTTGGAAATTTTCAAGACTAGTTACACTAGTTCAACTTGTTTACATTTTGAGGTCCAATGGGCCCATTACAAGCCCAATATATTATATTAGCCTAATTATAATTTTATTATCAGTATTATACTTTACATGTTGGGCCCAAATGGGTTGAGCCCAATAAGTAAGTTTATAAGTGTTTTACTAACAAGTCGGGTTTATAGTCCAATAATGCTAACTTAACTCGTTAATGTCCGTATGTCATATAGTTCGGGTTTTATCGGTTTTTACTTGTATTAGGTACTTATATATATCAGTATATGACTTTTAAAAACTTTACATTAGACGGGTTTGATCGTCTAAGTTTTAATTGGCGAAAAACGTTAATTTTACGGTAATAGCCGAAAAGACGTAAAAATCATGTTTATAGTTTTTATAACTTATAAATCTTATTCAACTACCATTTTTATAAAGTGTCCATTTATTTAACCTTATACATATTTATATAAATGAAATTTATAAGTTAGTGGGTTTTAATTCACATTTTATACTATATTAGTTTGAGTGCTTATATAATACTATTAAACATTAATTTTTCAAAATCTGATTTTTAGTTTCATTTTCACCATTTTTATCATATCTTGAGTTCTATAAGGAGATAGAAGCTCATTTTTGGATGGCATAAACTTCATATTATGTGCTACAAATAATTTACTTGTAGCTACTGCTCATTCTATATCTAACTATCCTTAACAGTCCCTACAGAACAAACTATTCAGATTGGCACACTCATCTTGTTTTGATCATATCTCACTCATTTTGATGATTCCATTGCATGGCCAACTCTCACATGTGTATGACATATAACACTTACTGTAAATGGATTCCACCATACAATTTTATCAGTTTATTACTTGGTTACTTACTGTTTTTATACAGCCAACAATTTAAGCAAACTTTTAGCATTGTTTCCTATGGTTTTTCATCTCTTTAATCATATTTATCAACACTTGATCCCCACACAACATTTTTATCATCATATATTCATCATATATATATACAATAAGAAAGACTATACATGATTACATAATCAAAATAACAAGAGGATGGGAAGAACAATCTTTATACCACCAAGATTGTATAGGTATTGATGAGACTGCTTTTATACATGGTCTCATCATCAAAAACGGTCTTTAATTGCATTAAAAATCATGAAATATGCCAAATATATGCTCGCGTTTGTTACTTGTGTACTTTTAGGTACGGATATTGTGGAATTGGCAAAAGAACACAAGAATCATTCAAAAACGAACACGGGAAACGAAGACGCACAATGAACCAAGCTCACTTTTGGAAATTTGCAAAAAGACCCCTCAAGTTTGAAGAATTGGCAAAAATGGCCCCTCATCTTTGAAGAACTTGTCACATTTAACCCTCCAAAAGTCAAATGTCCAAGTACTACCCTTGAAGTTTGAAGATATGTACAAGAAATGCCCTTGGAAATTGGTTAAATGATCAAAAGTTAACAAAATGGACATAAAGGACTAATTTTGTAAACCATTTTGGACGGCTGATGAAAGGAGTTAACTGGTTTGGACTAACCATGCAACCAATTTAACAAGACACTACTTCAGTATGGACTGGTAATGTAAAAACCCACCCATAGCCCAACAATACACCCCCAAGCCCAATCTTTATACCCGGTTTTTATTAATAAGCCGGTCAACCCAAGTCAAAACCCCACTAATCCCACTTTTCCCTCCCATAACAATTTTTTAAAAATTGTTTAAACACAAAACAGATTAAAAGTGTTCTTAATCCACTTTGAACCCTAATCACCCCCAGGTCTAATCAACCCCAAACCAAAGGGGAATTAACCCAAAATGTGCAGAATGTTAATTGAGATTCCCCTCACCATTTCCCACCTCTCAAAATCTTGCCACATGGCCTGTGGTCCTCACCCCCACACTCCCCTGCAACGTCCCTTTCCCACAACCCCATAACCCGACACAATGAACGATGGGATTGCATTCCTTTGCCTCCAAGGAGTATGTGAACGTCCAAGATTCATTCTTCAAGCTGTCAAGTCACATGTATCCACCTTTTAACCAAGAATTCGTCAAGACAAAGAGGGGCATTTTAGGGCATTTAGCTTTTAGGGTTTATGCATTGTATTTTTTAATTCTTCATTCTAGATAGTTCCATCTTGTAGTATTTAAAGAGAATGCGACATGTGCATTACTCTTGTTCCAGATTTTTCTCCAAAAAGTGTAATTCCTTTTTAAAGAAATTAAAGTTGGTGTTTTGTTGAAATATAATTCCTTTTAATGTTTTTTAAAAGTTTGGTATGTTTTTGTTGAGAAAGTCTGAGTTCCATTTAACATTGTGAACATTTGTGTGATTTAAGGTTTTCAAAAAGGGTTTTAAAAAGATTAAGATTGTTAGAAAATTCAAGTGCTTTTGGGAAGTGAAAGTGGACCTTAGAATTTGATTTTCTGATAGTTAAGATTGTTTTTAAGACGTGTTAGGTTTGAAAGATTTTTTAGAAAGAGTTTTTTAAGAAGAATAGAAAAACAGAATATATCATATTATTGTGCTATTCTTTTGATTTTTCTTTGGCAGGCCTTGATGTGTTGTTGATTAGAGGATCAGCGTACACCCGTGTGTATTGGAGAGGGCTAAAACAGCCCTAGTTGGTCTTGGATGTAAGACCAACAAGGTAAAACCCTTGTTTGAGTTTTTCTGTTTAAAAAAGTGAAGTTTTAAGTGATTTGTTGAATTGCATGTTAGTGTTGTTTTAATTGGGTGGTAATTGCTCATATGAAGTTTGTATGCATGGTAGATGTTCATAGGATTAGTTTGGATTAGTTTTTAAGTGATTTGGTTTGATAAAAAACGTTTTCAAGATTTAATAGGGTGTTTGGAAACGGGTTTTAACAGGGTAGAAATCTTGATTGTGCTTTCTAAAACGTGTTAGAGAGCTTAATTAGGATTGTGTTAGGTTTATAGTTAATCTTAGTCTTGGATTGGTGCAAGTTTTAGCTAAGTTGAGTGTCAAAAAGTGAAATTAGCATAGCAAAAATTGCATAGCCATTTTTCTGCCTATTTTGATCATAAATTGTTCCAAGATTTTGCAATCTGTTAAGATATAGGGAGATATAGGATTGTAGGTCATTTTGGTGTTAGTTGGTGAGCTTGTATGCAAAAGCTGGTAGTCTGAAACTCATTTGTGTGCATCTAGTGTGTCAAAAAGCCCACCAGACTTAGAATTTGATCACAGAAACTTGTTGAGTTTTTGCATGCTTTGTTTTTGATCATATTGGTTGCTAAGTGTTGGTTTTCTGTTTAATGTGACTCCCTACACTCAGAAAGAGTGTAGGGGTGCCCTTTGTTCCATAACCTCCACAAAAACTCACCACCAAGTCCTCTTGGTGTTCATCCAATTGTGAAGAAAGCAAGAACCATAGCACAACCTGTTTTTGTTCATCAGTTGAACCTGGATACGATTTGGTCTTAAAATCTTGTTAATCTTTGATAAAAAAGTGAATTTGGATTGTGTTACAAGGCTAAAGTGTTAGCAGGTTGTGGAGTAAGTTTAAAAAAAAAAAATAAAAGAAGTAAAAAGGGGGTTGCACACCTCGAACCCTGGTCTCCACACTCACACCACACACACACTACCACTGCGCCCTTGGGTCTTTTACTGACCAAGGGTGCAAACGTGGTTTACTTAACCACTTTTTCAAGATAAGCTGAATAAATAAGCCGTAGCTTATTTGCTCATTTTCAGCTTATTTATTAAGCTTTTTGGACTTTTTCCATTTTTCCTAGGTTTTGACTAGGTTTTTAGATTTTTCTGGGTCAAAGTTTTATTTTTCCTTTTATTTAATTAATTAATAGGATTATTTCTATTTTTAAATTTAGAAAGTCATTTAAAAATGTTAAACAGTAATAAAAAAATACAAAAAAATAGTTTTTAGGTTTTAATTCTTATTTTTGAGGTTTACATATAAAAAAGTTTTCAAAAACTTTAATTTTTAATTTTATTTGATTTTAGGTTTTTTATTGAACTTTGAAAATTAATATAAAATTAACTAAAAGGTTTTAGGAGCTTTAATTTACATTTTCTTCTTAGTTAGAATATTTAGGATTTTTGAGAATTTTTTAGAATTTATTTGAGAACTTTTTATTTTTTTGAATATTTTAATATTATTTTAATCATAAAAAGTCAAAGTTTTATTTTTATTTCTTTTTCATTTTTCCTAGGTTCTTTATCATTAATTAGGACTTTTCCCATTTGTAGAATAATTTTTAGGCTTTTCAATTAATTTTTAGAATTAATTTAAGATTTAATACATTTTAATAGTTTTTAGGAGTTTAAAAATAGTTTAATTTGGTTTTAAAATTTTTAAAAATAGTTTTTAGCTTAATTAGGTCATTTTTTAGGTTTACAAACTATTAAATCTTGTTTAGGGCTTTTTAATATTTAAAAGTGATTTTTAGGGCTTTAATTAGCATTAAAAAGTCATTATTAAATTAATTAAAAGGTTTTGGCAAGTTTTGATTTTTTGTAAACTCTTAGAATATTATTGTGGATTTTTAGTAATTTTTAGGAATTTTAGGGTAAAATTTTAAATTTTGTGCTTTTTACGTTCTACGTCGTAACTTTCTAGTAGTGTTTTTGCCTCATTTTTCTATTTTTTTCGTCTTCGTCATTTTCTCTTCTTTTCTTCTCATTTATAATCAAAAACATAATCAATCATTCATTACACAACACACGTGCCTCCTCGAGAGAACGATCCCCACTCATTGGGTTATAACTTGTGGTTTTCCTAAACCGCTCGTTAATACTTACCACTATTTTACCTCCTTTTCCTAAAGGTGTGTAAAAACACTATATCAAAATGGCGCCGCTGCCGGGGAGGCGTGTTGTGTTTTGATTGAACCATTGTTGTTTTCTATACTATCCATAATAGTAATTGTATTAATAGCACTCTATTAATACGTATTATCGTTTTTTCGGTTTTTGTGTGAATAATATTATTACTATATTGTATACGTAGAACAATAAATACACAAGTACTCCAAATACGTGAGCAATCACAACCTTGATTCGGGATTTCATCACTCGATCATTGTATTCGAATCTCAAACCAAAGAAAAAGGCAAAAATAGATAAATACTTTCGTGAAGCTTAATCTTGATAATACAAACTATAAGGTGGGTATAAGGCGGTTGTATTTCACAACCTAAAGGAAAAAGGCTCTTAAGTGCTTCGCGCCGCCTCGTTTCCTCCGCTTGCTTGTGCATATTTGATTTTGAGAGTGAATCGAGGGTTTTGCCGCCCAAAGTATTATTACATATCATATATATTCTCTTGGTTTCTATTTGATTAAACCCTCTTGAACGATTTGGTGTTCCACCATCGTTCTAAAGTCATCGAAGGCGTTCACTCCACGTGATCGTTTTCATTCCTTGAGGCCTTTTTAATCAAGAGATTTGATTAAGTGAGGAGATTTGTGGACTTGTTGTCTACTTAATATATTCACCATTTCCAAAAAAAGGTTAATACAATCAAAAACCACAAAAAAATTGAAAAAACACAAAATACCAAAAAGAATCTTCTTTGCTCGCCTTCTCGTTGTACGTGACGTTTATGCAAACTCGCTCTAAAGCTAGACGTGCTCGTAAACGAAGAAACAAATCACTAACTCTTTCTAGTGAGGAGTCTCCTATTGACGAACCCATTGTACGAGAAGAACCAACCATGGCGAATCGAACTATGATGGAGTTACTTCAAGCACCCACCGAGGGTTATGGAGAAGCTATTGTGATTCCCGCAATCCTTGCGGAGAATTTTGAGGTGAAAACGGGTTTGTTGTCAATGATCCAAAACAACAAATTCCGTGGTGATGAGAAGGACAATCCTCACAACCATATCCGCCAATTTAATCGTCTTACCGCCACATGCAAATTCAAGGATGTCTCGAATGACTCGATTAAGATGATGTTATTTCCGTATTCCTTAGCGGGGCCCGCTAAAATTTGGTTAGAGAAAGAGCCACCCAATTCTATATTGACGTGGAAGGATCTCGTTTCGAAGTTTGTGAACCAATTTTTTCCGCCCTCTAAGACTACGCATTTGAAAAATGAAATTTCTAAATTTTCACAAGAATCAAATGAAAGTTTTTATACGGCTTGGAATAGGTTTAAGGAGATGTTACACGAATGTCCTCATCATGGTTTTTCCGATTTGCACCAAATCGACACGTTTTACAATGGACTTAACGATCATGAAAGAGATTATTTAAACGCCGCCGCGGGTGGTAATTTTTTGTGTAAAACGGTTGAAGAAGCTTTGGTCATAATCGAGAATAGGTCTAAGGTTTATAGCCCTCGTCACACACCGAGTGTTGCCAAAAGGGGCTCATCATCGTCTCAAAGTATCAATGCATTACATGATGAAGCAAATGAAGAAAACCGATTTTTCGATAGATTTGCAAACCTTATGTCCCATTGGAAGGCTCAAGAAGCTTCCAATTCCGCTTCGATTAAAGCGGTTTCTAAAAGTTGTTTGTCGTGTGGGGGAGCTCATGATCTTTCCGAGTGCATTACCGCGGATGGTAACACTTCGAATGCTTTTGTAGCCACGGGAACTTATAACCAAATCGGTCAAGGTTCACGTTCAAATCAAGCTCCACCCAATCAAAATGCTAATAATTATCGCAACAACAACAATCAAGGTGGAAATTACCAAGGAAATCAAAGGAATTATAACAAAGGTAATTACCAAAGTGGAAATGGGCAAATTTCAAACCAAAACCAAAACCGTGATTTTCAAAACAATGCCCAAGGTTTTCAAAACGATCACACCAAAAATCTTCAAGGAGAGTTTTTGAATTATGCTAAGGCTAATGATGCTAAGTTTGATAACATGCAACGTGAAATGGTTAGCTTAAGGTCCGAATTGAAAAACGAGCTTAAAAACGAACTTGCTAATGAACTTAAAACTCATGCTAATAAAATGGAAGGAAATGTCACACGACTCCAACAAAATCAACAAAAAATGGAGCAAGGACAACATGAGATTAAGCAAGAGTTGTTAAAAGCGGATGCTAGGCAATCTAAGTTTGAAGACCGTATGGCTAAAATGTTTGAATCTATCATGTGTAAGCCCTCTTCTTCGGGTGGTCTTCCTAGTGATACCATCGTGAACCCGAAAGGAGAATTGAAGGTTATTACTACTCGTAGTGGTAAAACTTTCAAAGAACCCATTTCTCGTCCAAGTACTTCTATGGAGAAGGAAAAAGAGAAAGAACCCGAGGTCGTGGTTGAAAAGGAGCACATTACAAGCCCACGAAGTACCGCTCAAACCACACCTACGGTTGAACCAATACCTATCATGGAACCCGAGATTCCATGGCCGATGCCTATGCCTAATTTGCCCCAACCCACACCACCTTTACCCTACCCATCAAGACGAAACAAGGAAAAGGCACAAGAACAAAATAATTATCAATTTGAACTTTTTATGAAAATGTTTCGTGACTTGCATTTTAATATAAGTTTTGCCGACGCCTTAGTCATGATGCCTCGATTTGCCGCAAACTTCAAAAGTATGTTGAATAACAAAGAGAAATTGCAAAAATCGTCTAGTTGTTCTTCGGTTTTTCTAAGCCGCATACCTCAAAAAGTCGGTGATCCTGGAAAGTTTTTAATCCCATGTGCTATCCAAGACATGGAAGAATGCTACGCCTTGGCCGATCTTGGTGCTAGTATTAATTTGATGCCTCTTGAGATTTTTAAATCGCTCAATCTTCCAAATCTCACTCCTTCAAAAATGTCAATCGAAATGGCCGATCATTCTACGATTCTAGCTTGTGGAGTTGCCGAGGACGTCTTTGTGAAAGTTGGGAAATTCTATTATCCCGTGGACTTCATTGTTGTTGATATTCCCATCGATCCTAAAGTTCCGTTAATTTTAGGTCGATCTTTTTTGGATACCTCGAGAGCACTTATCGATGTGCATGCAAGAAAAATCACTCTTCGTTTCAATGAGGAAGAACTCGTCATTAATGCAACCCAAAACTCCACTCTTTCTCATGTTTATTCGATCACATCTTTGTACAATGTCGATTCCACCAAAAACATTTGCAAAAGAATTTCAAATAGAGTTTTAGGAGTTGATAAAAATGAAGTTCCGTCCCGCCGATGGAGGTTAAGAGTGTTAAGCCTATAATTCCAATCTCGAGTGAATCTTCGGATGATGAATACGTTGATCCCGATGGGGAGGTTTTCTTTGTTGACAAAAGATTTGAAAACTTGCCACCACCTAAACCAAAAAGATTTCAAAATGTGAGAATTTTTAGTGTGACTAACATTGTTTTAGATACACCAAATATTTTTGACATAATCAAATCGGGTTTTCACGAGGAGAGTGTTAAAGATGAAAAAGGAAAAGATTTTGAATTTAATTTCAAAGATTTTTCTACAAATCTAACTCCGTCATCACCGCGTGTCTTGAGTACTACAAGCTCGTCTTCTCCTTTTGACGATGTTTTGTGTGGACCTAGTGTGGGGGAAGCCCCTTATGTTCCCTCCCCTTTCTCCACCGAGGACGAGATATTTGATCCTGGAATCGCTTATATAGGGAAATCTCGGTCTTCCACCGATGCAATAAATGGAAAATCTTTTCATTTGATTGGTGCGAGTCTACCTCGAGTAGCTCAATGTTATGACTTACCCATTGTCCCACCCTTCTATTTCTTCTCTCCTATTTTCTTCTATCCCATTGGGATTTGTGTTGGAGTTGTGTTGTCTCGTCTTTCATCCGAAAACGAGGATGCTATCTTTGACCCCGGTATACGTTTATCGGATTTTTAAAGTACTCCACGTGCTTTTGGGCCTTGTTTATCATGTAAGCCCCACCAAAAAAAATTGACCAAACCATGATTATCCCTAAATGATCACATTTATGGGGATTCGAGTCGAGCTTTTGACTCGGTTATCAAAAACAAGGTGCCTTGTGGGGGAGACCCATGCTTATCCATGTACATATTATCGCTTTCTAATTAGTGTAATGTGAGGGGATTTGTGCCCTTCCAACCTTTGTTCCGTGGTTGTTTGTGAATTGTGATTTTTAGATCATCATCTTCACGATTGGAGCCTCTCGTGTTCGTTTCATGGGAGCACTCGATTGTTTGCTTTGGAGGCCTTTCCCAATATCCACATATGATATATCCTTTTATGTTCTAACCTTAGGTTTTTATCACACTTCATAAACGGCTATTAATTTAATGGTTACACCCTTTCCATGCTAGATTAGGCATTCGACTACGTCTCTAGTATGGGGGTGTTTGTACCCCTAGACTCGAAACATTGAGGACAATGTTTAACTTTAGTATGGGGGGGTGAATAGATACTTGCCTTGCCAAACCTTCACGCTTTCCAAAGTTTATCGTTTTGTTTATTGTTTTGTTGCAAAATAAGGCTAAAAATGGCCAAATTTTAAAATTTTTCTCATGTTTTATAAGTGTTTGAAGACACGAATGTATATTTTCCGATGGCGAGAATAAGAGTAATTTTTGACTCGACCGTGCGTGTTGAGCACTTAGCTTTGATTCCTTAACTTATATTAGGCTAAGTCTCTTAAATAAGGACGAGAAATGATAGAGTTAATTATAAGTTACTATGCTAAACGTAGAGTACTCGTATTCTTTCAAAAACTCATGTGTTCTCGTTGTTTGCTTATTCTCCCTTCGCTTGTAAATATTTTTGCTTAATAAATATTGACTTAGCGGTTTAGTTTTGATTGTTGGGTTTCTAGTCTTTTCTAGTAGCTTCCGTGTAATTAAATTGGGAAGACATTAAGGTATCGCCAGCGTCACGGTTTTGAAGTATTGGCACCCCAATAATCGAAAGCTTCACCTAATAATAAGATTTCAAGTGCTCACCTAAATCTAGCAAACAATTTGAAAGCCCCACAAGGCCTAAAATCTATGCAAAATTGAAAGTGAATCAAGCCTTAATCTTCGAAGCTTTAAAGATCCAAAATTCGCTTTAGCGTGAGGATATACGTCTTTGGCTAATAAAACCACCGATGAGACGGATAATAAAAGGCAAGGCAAGACCGAAGTCATAATAAAAGCTTCATGGCGAAGTTGAATAAAAGATGGAGGTAAACCAAAGATAATAAGGCCCTTCCGTTAGGGGGCGTATAAAAGTCTTGGTAATAAGTCTCATGTTCAAAACCGTTATAAAACCGTGTTTATCGATTCTTCTTGTCAACTTAATTTTTTAACATCGTTGTCTATTAGGAGGGGTTATTGATTTGATGGTCTTAGTTACACCGTTAGGACTCTATTTTTAGACCTAAATCTCTATTATCACATAAGTCAACAATGTATCCTCGTGAACATTAAGACATAATAAAATATAAGAGATACAACTTAGGAATAATGGGAGAATAAGTACGTGATTAGGGCATATGAGTAGTGTTAGCATTACTAACTTATAATGACAATGATCTCGTTGCACGCTTGGCATGGAATTAAGGTGAAAATCGAGGACGACGAAATTATTTCTAACGAAGCATTCACGTGTTCTTGTTCTATGAACCTAAACGTCCCATTTTGCGATGAAAATCATACATTATGTCTATAACACAAGTAGTAGCAATAGTGTAATGTAGCTAGTTTACCATTTCAATAAAGTGAATAAAAATAAATTTTGGAGATGCTTTGATACTTTATTCTTAGCATTGCGTGAGGGCACGGCAATGGTTTAGTATGGGGGAGTGATGAGACTGCTTTTATACATGGTCTCATCATCAAAAACGGTCTTTAATTGCATTAAAAATCATGAAATATGCCAAATATATGCTCGCGTTTGTTACTTGTGTATTTTTAGGTACGGATATTGTGGAATTGGCAAAAGAACACAAGAATCATTCAAAAACGAACACGGGAAACGAAGACGCAAAATAAACCAAGCTCACTTTTGGAAATTTGCAAAAAGACCCCTCAAGTTTGAAGAATTGGCAAAAATGGCCCCTCATCTTTGAAGAACTTGTCACATTTAACCCTCCAAAAGTCAAATGTACAAGTACTACCCTTGAAGTTTGAAGATATGTACAAGAAATGCCCTTGGAAATTGGTTAAATGATCAAAAGTTAACAAAATGGACATAAAGGACTAATTTTGTAAACCATTTTGGACGGCTGATGAAAGGAGTTAACTGGTTTGGACTAACCATGCAACCAATTTAACAAGACACTACTTCAGTTTGGACTGGTAATGTAAAAACCCACCCATAGCCCAACAATACACCCCCAAGCCCAATCTTTATACCCGGTTTTTATTAATAAGCCGGTCAACCCAAGTCAAAACCCCACTAATACCACTTTTCCCTCCCATAACAATTTTTTAAAAAATGTTTAAACACAAAACAGATTAAAAGTGTTCTTAATCCACTTTGAACCCTAATCACCCCCAGGTCTAATCAACCCCAAACCAAAGGGGAATTAACCCAAAATGTGCAGAATGTTAATTGAGATTCCCCTCACCATTTCCCACCTCTCAAAATCTTGCCACGTGGCCTGTGGTCCTCACCCCCACACTCCCCTGCAACGTCCCTTTCCCACAACCCCATAACCCGACACAATGAACGATGGGATTGCATTCCTTTGCCTCCAAGGAGTATGTGAACGTCCAAGATTCATTCTTCAAGCTGTCAAGTCACATGTATCCACCTTTTGACCAAGAATTCGTCAAGACAAAGAGGGGCATTTTAGGGCATTTAGCTTTTAGGGTTTATGCATTGTATTTTTTAATTCTTCATTCTAGATAGTTCCATCTTGTAGTATTTAAAGAGAATGCGACATGTGCATTACTCTTGTTCCAGATTTTTCTCCAAAAAGTGTAATTCCTTTTTAAAGAAATTAAAGTTGGTGTTTTGTTGAAATATAATTCCTTTTAATGTTTTTTAAAAGTTTGGTATGTTTTTGTTGAGAAAGTCTGAGTTCCATTTAACATTGTGAACATTTGTGTGATTTAAGGTTTTCAAAAAGGGTTTTAAAAAGATTAAGATTGTTAGAAAATTCAAGTGCTTTTGGGAAGTGAAAGTGGACCTTAGAATTTGATTTTCTGATAGTTAAGATTGTTTTTAAGACGTGTTAGGTTTAAAAGATTTTTTAGAAAGAGTTTTTTAAGAAGAATAGAAAAACAGAATATATCATATTATTGTGCTATTCTTTTGATTTTTCTTTGGCAGGCCTTGATGTGTTGTTGATTAGAGGATCAGCATACACCCGTGTGTATTGGAGAGGGCTAAAACAGCCCTAGTTGGTCTTGGATGTAAGACCAACAAGGTAAAACCCTTGTTTGAGTTTTTCTGTTTAAAAAAGTGAAGTTTTAAGTGATTTGTTGAATTGCATGTTAGTGTTGTTTTAATTGGGTGGTAATTGCTCATATGAAGTTTGTATGCATGGTAGATGTTCATAGGATTAGTTTGGATTAGTTTTTAAGTGATTTGGTTTGATAAAAAACGTTTTCAAGATTTAATAGGGTGTTTGGAAACGGGTTTTAACAGGGTAGAAATCTTGATTGTGCTTTCTAAAACGTGTTAGAGAGCTTAATTAGGATTGTGTTAGGTTTATAGTTAATCTTAGTCTTGGATTGGTGCAAGTTTTAGCTAAGTTGAGTGTCAAAAAGTGAAATTAGCATAGCAAAAATTGCATAGCCATTTTTCTGCCTATTTTGATCATAAATTGTTCCAAGATTTTGCAATCTGTTAAGATATAGGGAGATATAGGATTGTAGGTCATTTTGGTGTTAGTTGGTGAGCTTGTATGCAAAAGCTGGTAGTCTGAAAACTCATTTGTGTGCATCTAGTGTGTCAAAAAGCCCACCAGACTTAGAATTTGATCACAGAAACTTGTTGAGTTTTTGTATGCTTTGTTTTTGATCATATTGGTTGCTAAGTGTTGGTTTTCTGTTTAATGTGACTCCCTACACTCAGAAAGAGTGTAGGGGTGCCCTTTGTTCCATAACCTCCACAAAAACTCACCACCAAGTCCTCTTGGTGTTCATCCAATTGTGAAGAAAGCAAGAACCATAGCACAACCTGTTTTTGTTCATCAGTTGAACCTGGATACGATTTGGTCTTAAAATCTTGTTAATATTTGATAAAAAAGTGAATTTGGATTGTGTTACAAGGCTAAAGTGTTAGCAGGTTGTGGAGTAAGTTTAAAAAAAAAAAAAAAAAAAGAAGTAAAAAGGGGGTTGCACACCTCGAACCCTGGTCTCCACACTCACACCACACACACACTACCACTGCGCCCTTGGGTCTTTTACTGACCAAGGGTGCAAACGTGGTTTACTTAACCACTTTTTCAAGATAAGCTGAATAAATAAGCCGTAGCTTATTTGCTCATTTTCAGCTTATTTATTAAGCTTTTTGGACTTTTTCCATTTTTCCTAGGTTTTGACTAGGTTTTTAGATTTTTCTGGGTCAAAGTTTTATTTTTCCTTTTATTTAATTAATTAATAGGATTATTTCTATTTTTAAATTTAGAAAGTCATTTAAAAATATTAAACAGTAATAAAAAAATACAAAAAAATAGTTTTTAGGTTTTAATTCTTATTTTTGAGGTTTACATATAAAAAAGTTTTCAAAAACTTTAATTTTTAATTTTATTTGATTTTAGGTTTTTTATTGAACTTTGAAAATTAATATAAAATTAACTAAAAGGTTTTAGGAGCTTTAATTTACATTTTCTTCTTAGTTAGAATATTTAGGATTTTTGAGAATTTTTTAGAATTTATTTGAGAACTTTTTATTTTTTTGAATATTTTAATATTATTTTAATCATAAAAAGTCAAAGTTTTATTTTTATTTCTTTTTCATTTTTCCTAGGTTCTTTATCATTAATTAGGACTTTTCCCATTTGTAGAATAATTTTTAGGATTTTCAATTAATTTTTAGAATTAATTTAAGATTTAATACATTTTAATAGTTTTTAGGAGTTTAAAAATAGTTTAATTTGGTTTTAAAATTTTTAAAAATAGTTTTTAGCTTAATTAGGTCATTTTTGAGGTTTACAAACTATTAAATCTTGTTTAGGGCTTTTTAATATTTAAAAGTGATTTTTAGGGCTTTAATTAGCATTAAAAAGTCATTATTAAATTAATTAAAAGGTTTTGGCAAGTTTTGATTTTTTGTAAACTCTTAGAATATTATTGTGGATTTTTAGTAATTTTTAGGAATTTTTAGGGTAAAATTTTAAATTTTGTGCTTTTTACGTTCTACGTCGTAACTTTCTAGTAGTGTTTTTGCCTCATTTTTCTATTTTTTTCGTCTTCGTCATTTTCTCTTCTTTTCTTCTCATTTATAATCAAAAACATAATCAATCATTCATTACACAACACACGTGCCTCCTCGAGAACGAACTCACCTCATTGGGTCATTCACACACGGTTTTCCTAAATCATCGTGCACGCTTACCCTATTTCTAGTTGCTTACTTTTTCCTAAAGGTAAGTTGACTAAATTTACAACTATCAGTATTCATCAAGGCTTGGATTTTTGATGGAAGAACTTGTGATATATCAACACCAACTTCATGGCCACCAATACTTGTAAACTTCATGTAGAAATCATCCCTTGAACATCACCAAATCTTCTCCTTGGATGTTAAAATCACCACCAATCAATAGAGCTTCAAAAAGGCTTCATCATATGTGTGAATAACATATGATTCCATGGTTAAATTTGATCAAATGAGGGTTGTTTTGGGTGAATATCGGACGAAATAGAGAGAGTGAGGGAGGAGAGTATGAGTGGTTTGCATGAGATGGGATGTGAGAAATGGTTTAGGAAAAGTGGTTTCAAGGAATTATATGACAAGTGGTAAACTTCTTTAGGAAGTTTTGACACATATGGTGTGTGTTGTAGCTTATTTAGAAGCCACATGTATGGGGGTGGGCAAGTGTAAACTTGTCCCATCCCCATTAATTTACGGGTACTCCTTGATTCTAGTTTCCTCGATTTGCGTGCCCTCGGGTCGTTTTATGAAAAATGTTTTTATAAATTATGAATCAACGGCACAAAACGAATCTAATAAAAATTGTCTCATCAAAAACGGAGTTCGAAAACGTAAATACGTAATCCTAAGGTTTCCGGTTTAGTCGTAAAGGACGTTAAATTAAAATTGTAAGTCCTAATCTCTTCTCGTAAATTTGTGATTTTATGAACCATCTCAAAATTAAAATCCCAAAATAATATTCACGGATAAATTTATTTCCTAAAATGTCGGACTGTCACCAAAGACGGTGTATGTAAACGTAAGCACGTAACGTAGAATCCTCCGGTTTAGACATAGTCATTGCTACTTCCAGACGTAAATCCAAATTTCATCCCAAAAATAAGTGAGTTCATAATATAACATTAAAATAATGTTTTTAAATAATATTTGAGAATAAAATATAAACCATAAATTGACGGATTGTCACAGCATTTACCCCTAAACAGGATCTTTGTCCTCAAAGATCATTTTATATTACTACTCGTTTCTTATAGAGTTAAAGCCATGTGGGTATTTCCTACACATTTGGTCTTTCTCACAAGTGTAATCTATTACAATACGCGAGTTTCATCAAACATAACTACAGGAATAAGATCAGGCTTAATGTTGACTTACTTTCTCTATCCATGATGTTCACGGGTTTTTGATGAATGCAACTTTTCGCCGATCTAAGCTTTACTAAGAAACAATCAGATTCTCACTTGATAGATATTTCATCAAGTTAGATATACGAATCATAATTTACGCAGCTCTTGAAGTCCTAGGGTAGATCCAGCTTATATGCCTTTCATACCATCTTTTACATCATCTCTATGGTCCCATACAACAGGGACTTATATCCCATGATCTTCCAGATCATCAATTCATTTTTCCATGGTTAAATTTTTGGCATAACTTCGCTACCCATCTGGCACTTCAAGATCTACATTTCATATTCACATAACCTCCTGCCCACTACCGGCAGTCAATAATCAGATCCTAATTTCAACAATCATTTCAGGTCTCGCGGGTCGAGTATTTTGTAAGGTTAGGTTCGCCATCATAGGAAACCTTAAACCTAAAAGACATGTCCAACTCACAATGGGTGTATGTCGGGTGTCTTCCTCCCAACTCATGGTTACAGATGCTCTCACATTTAGATCCTCACAAGATTCGGTCTCGATCCTAACACGATAATTATCAATGATAATCTCTCCAAAGGAAAACGATTTTATAGTTTATTACCAAAGGTCAATCATTCAAACATAGAACATCACTTATAGTATTTTGTATCGTTACTTTACTTCGTCCCTTCGATTGGGGTGGTACACAGTACTCTCATCACGATTCGTTCTTAATGACTTCTGAGCAAATCTCTAGAAATTCAATGTGAAGCGAGGATCCTGATAGAGATGATCGATACAGGCACACCATGTTTACACAACTCCTTTAAATACAAAAGAGTCAATTTCTTTATCAAGAATCTATCATTAACAGGAATGATATTAGTAGAGTTGGTCAGTCTGTCGACGATGACCCAAATCGAATCAAATTCAGACGATGACCTTTGCAATAGCTAGACGTTTACTAATGTATGAGGCAATGTCTGCCTTCATAATTTGCCATCACTACTACTTCTTCAGATAAAGATACATTAAATCGGAAGTGACAGGAATAGAATACTTATACTTACGGGATTCCAACATAACTAAATCTCAAATTCCCCCATATTCAGGCAACCATAAACGACCTTTTATACATTTAACGCCATTGGCTTCTCAATTCTAATGGTTAACATTAGCCGCGAACCCCTTTTTTATCTATATTATCCTTTTTACATAATGCGTCAGTATTTACATTCATCTTTCCTGATGAAATAATTATCATGTCTACAATTTACTCATAAATTCTTTCTTCATATTTTCTAAGTTTTAGTTTCTTCTCAACTATCATGTTTATCTGTTTTACTCAATCCGACGTCTAAAGCGTCGATAACTATTACAACTAATTAAATAATAAATATTTAATTTTTATTAAACGTAAACGTAAAAATTTTAAATTTCTTAGATCGACCAATTATATAAAAATATTCAAAATAAATTTGAATTTTAATTAACAAGATTTTTGTTGATTTATCCAAAATATTTAATAAGATCCGTAATTGTTCGAAAATCTTTGTTTATACTTTGGTCAAAATTTTCTTAGTTGAAAAGCAAAAATTGTTGCTTCAAATTTCAAGTCATGGTTTAAATGTTTTCCTTTATCCTTCTTAAGTTGTCTTGAGGTATACACAAACATTTACCCCTAAACAGGAGTTTAGTTAAATGATTTGTGTATAAGGGAATAATCCCTTAAAAATACTTTGTTAAAACATTTGTCAAAACATATTTCAATTTTCTTTTTGGTAAAACCCAAAGCCTTAATGGTTCCAATTTTTGAAGAGTCAATATATTCCGTTTTCTATTAATCACACGGTCAAATAATGTAAAGGATTAAGTCTTTCATCACATGTTAAATATTCAAGGTACAAGTTTTCACTACTCGGTCGACTCAGGGCATTCTACAAATAATTATTAACTCATTCTTATTCTTATAAATAAACAAGTGGTCCTTAATGATCACAAGCATGAATTTATCAAATCACAGTCTACACACATGATTCACCAAATTTATGAATGCCACATGTGTATTAGTCAATCCAAACAACATCACGTGAAACTCATAATGTTCATTACAAGTTCTGGATGCAGTGATTGGAATAAATAATCTTTTTCGCGGACACGAAATTGATGATAACCATACCGTGGATCAAATCTTGAATATACGCTAGAACCTTGTAAATGATCGAACAAATCTATCATCTTGGGTAGTGGATATAGATTCTTAATTGTCAATTTACCTACTTCACGATAATCGATAAATATAAGAAGTAATAACACCATAGCTCTTGATGATGACGAGCTTGGTAGAATAAAAGCTTTCTCCGACAACTCTCTCAGTTGTACGGCAATTCTTTTAATTCAGATGGTGCTGACGTACAGTGCACAAGCCACAGGTGCCGCACCGGGAATATAATCAATACCAATTTCAACACTCCTTAATGGCTAAAGTCTAGGTAGTTCATCAACAAATACTTCCTAAAGTTTTAGATAACAGAAACATCTTTTAATAAATTCATATTAGGTTCTTTCTAGATTATAATATCTATGACTAATTCACAACCATTCACAATATAATTTCAAGTCTAAATGCAGGATATGGTCATCCATCAAGAATTATTTAGATCACTTTTGATAATCAACATCTTATCTTTTAGAGGATTTCTACTCGAGTTCCCATCAATTAAGACAATATCGTCATGTCATAATCAATCAATCCATTCTACTAGCACTATCAACTTTTTAGTTTTATTGCCGTCGATAAGATGTGAACTTCTCAAAAGACTAATAATAACTCATAATCCTTCACAATTTCAAGGATATCAGGAGATATCATTAACCTTAAAAGAGTAAGGTCAACGCATAATCTACGCGAGAGAATTTCAAATCAGATACAGACAAAAACATTTAACGAATATGAATATATCCCATGTTTTCATAATTCGAGTACGCATTCGAAAGCTCCTCGGATCGTTACCCAAGTCATTCAAACGAAATAAAATCAAAAGAAATGATAGGAACGTCGATACATCCAGTCGGGTATCAACACTCGGTAATCAGATTCTTTTCCTAAGAATCTCACTACGGGAGAACTAGACAAGAAAGAATTGTCAATTAAGACAATTTCCACAGATGAGTAAATTCGACTCAGAAGAATAGATGCTACAGGCACATATGTAGGTGTCCCTAACACTATGTCCCTATTTTTCACTTCTTGCAGATCTCATAAAATTTAATCTTTCACAATCTTCAAAGAAAATGTAGTGTTTATTCATTAGTTTTATGGTGACTACTAATCAGCCTTGCATGGTCCATTCCAAATTGTATGTAGGTGCGCAACTATATACAATTTCAAGATTAACGATGCAATACTCAGTTCGTCAAAATTTTATCATCATGTTTATAATAAAAACATTTTCATGCTTAATTCTTAAATAAGAATCAAAAATAAATTTACAAAGATTTTCTTTGTTATGAAAACAAATAAGTTTTCCAAGGTATTTCATAATCAACTTTATTTCAATAATGATTATTTATAAGTCTCACTTTAAATAATTCATATAGTGATGAAAATTCAATTTTCTCAAAGGATACTGTTTTATCTTATAAAAACAATGAGTGATCTGCAAAAGAGTGATGAAAAGTTGTTTACCAAGAACTAACCACAATATAATAGGAAATGAGTTCAGCCAATTAATCATGAGGTTCATGACCTCGATGGCACTAAAAAAGAATAATGCACAACATAACTCAAATCGAGATGAGTACTTGTTCAATGGTTGCATCACTAATGCGAGCATTAGGAAGAAGCAAGAAAAGATAGATATCATCAATACATGTAGAATTTAGCAATCAAAGGTAGTCTTTTCATTAATCACAAACAAGTCAAAATTGTACTGTAACACATTACGAGTCACTATGTCATACAATTCCAAGAACTCATCCTACCAACTGATGTCTCAGTTAAGTTAGGGATTATTTTTAAAAGATACCACAATGAATACTAATCTACAAGAGTCATTAGGTGTTCCACTTGTCCCAGAAGATCCATCGGTCTCAATTCAGAAGAAGATTTCTTCAATTTATTTCTTGGACACTGGGCATCCTCGTTAGTGGAAAATGGCCTAGGAACAACACTTAACACAAACTAACAATCATTTAAAACCTTATAATTCAATCACAGGACTTAACGACTTCCTCTTATCAATCTCATATTTCATACGGGTTAAATTTTGCTTTATTCAAGTTTCAATCAATCTTATACTCAATTCGATATCCTACCTCATTTTGCAATACTTCAACTTTATTATTTTTTTTAAACCTTAAAAGGGCAATAAAAGCTTGATATGATCAACACTTAATTTCCAATCCTATAGCTCTTACAACAACAATTATCAAATGAGTCTCTAGTATGAAATGACTCATACATTCAATTAGACTTCTCAGAAAGGTACTAGTGGCATGAGGCTTTTGGGTAATGGTTCCAATGACAGCCTCAAGTGCAACATTCACCCTTTCGATTTCAAATTTTAAGAATTGGGTGACACCGAATCAGATGGCATATTTCTAGGTGGTAACGTTTTGTCAAACTCCACTCTATAAGGAAAGATCGTCATGACATCGATATCAGTTTTAATCTCGCCAATTCTTCTTCAATATCACAATCAACTAATATCTACATTTCTACGAATATCAACCATTTTGTTGGGATCATAAATATCCACAACTTGGTTTAGATCTAGGATAGCTAGAATTCCTACGAGAATAGCTTCGATTAATTTACTAGGGGATATAGGGTTCCTTGTGACAATCTACGTCGTATAAATACCTCGTATAAATATTAAAATAATCATCAAACAATCATGTAATCAAATTACATCATATGTATATATATAATCCAAGTTATATATATTAAAATAACACTTCTCAGTCTAGCCTTGTCGGTAACTCGGGAATTCTTCGGCACCGTTATAGTCAAAAGATTTTTAGACATTTTAAGAAAAATGTTTATAGTTAAAAGATTTTGAAATGTTTTATTCAAAAACTTGATTTTAAAAATCTTTCATTCTCTATAACGAGAGCTCTAGTACCAAACTGTAACACCCCCAAATTTACACAATGCGGAAGACTCGTTGGTGTTACGGGATAGCACATTACTCACATCATAGACAACGCATAAAAATCGCGTTGTTTAATAATAAAAGCATTTCCATTCATAAATATCAAAGTTACATAGGTCCCAAGTCATATTATTTCATAAAATTTTACAAAGCATTTGAATGGAAATTATTGTTTAAGTGCGGGCCATGAATTCTTGTTGTCTTCCCGAGAATAACCTTCAAGTACCTGAGATAAAACATGTTAAACGAAAAGGTCAACGATAACGCCGAGTGAATTCATAGAGTTTAATGAAAACCATTAATATATCATCGGTATATATTTATTACCGAAAATCATTTTGTACAAATCTTCGTAGTAGGCCATAAAATAGCCAAAGTCATTTTATACAAATCCTTATCAAAATCATAATATAGGCTTTCGCCTTCAAAATCATTATATGAACCAATGTCGTAAAAATATCTTAATAACGTTGTATAGAGTTAAGTAAAAACCGTTATATGAATATGGTTATGAAAACCAAAACACGAACATAATATCAATAGTAAGACCTCGTATTGCTAGTCAGGCAATATATCGTAATTTAGTGCGTATAGCAGTATTTCGTTACTTGGATTATTATAAGCCGCATGACATTGTTACCTTACTACAACAAACAACGGGTAGCTAGCCCGAAACTCAATTTTCCCATCTAAGATAGCGTGTCGTCACAATAATCACGCTTGTGTAAATCTTCTCATACATAAATTTGCTTACCAATCAATGTGGCACGACAAGGATCAACCGTCAAGGCGCGAACTGGGTTGATCGTCCCCAAATAGTACTATTATATGCATAAGCGTCTACCAAATCCCGGTAGTTCACAATTCATGCTAATGGGACTTTTAGTGACATAACCTAACTTTAATAATCCATTTTATTTCATCTATCGGGTCATTTAATCATTCATCAGGTCATACAATCATTCGGGTCCAAATCGACAAACAAACAATCGGGACAACTAGTGTCCTATTTCATAAAAAACTAACATGTTATCTCCCTCGCGGGTTTATAAAACATTTCATAAAAACATTTAAAAGAGTGCGAGGCTATGAACTCACGTTGATGTGGGAAGGCGGGTTATCGATAATTCGGATGTACGGTACGTGCTTCAATCACGAAAACCTAGACAAATAATACTCGTCTTAGACTCTTGTCCAATGACTTTATAAAAATAAAAATTATGTATACATATGATGATTTTATATATATATGATGATCAAGTGGGTTTATATATTCTCATTTACTCATTTTAGTGTTATGTGTTGGAAATTTTCAAGACTAGTTACACTAGTTCAACTTGTTTACATTTTGAGGTCCAATCGGCCCATTACAAGCCCAATATATTATATAAGCCTAATTATAATTTTATTATCAGTATTATACTTTACATGTTGGGCCCAAATGTGTTGAGCCCAATAAGTAAGTTTATAAGTGTTTTACTAACTAGTCGGGTTTATAGTCCAATATTGCTAACTTAACTCGTTAATGTCCGTATGTCATATAGTTCGGGTTTTATCGGTTTTTACTTGTATTAGGTACTTATATATCAGTATATGACTTTTAAAAATCTTAAATTAGACGGGTTTGATCGTCTAAGTTTTAATTGGCGAAAAACGTTAATTTTACGGTAATAGCCGAAAAGACGTAAAAATCATGTTTATAGTTTTTATAACTTATAAATCTTATTCAACTACCATTTTTATAAAGTGTCCATTTATTTAACCTTATACATATTTATATAAATGAAATTTATAAGTTAGTGGGTTTTAATTCACATTTTATACTATATTAGTTTGAGTGCTTATATAATACTATTAAACATTAATTCTTCAAATCTGATTTTTAGTTTCATCTTCACCATTTTTATCATATCTTGAGTTCTAGGAGATAGAAGCTCATTTTTGGATGGCATAAACTTCATATTATGTGCTACAAATAAGTTAGTTATAGCTACTGCTCATTATATATCTAACTATCCTTAACAGTCCCTACAAAACAGACTATTCAGATTGGCACACTCATCTTGTTTTGATCATATCTCACTCATTTTGATGATTCCATTGCATGGCCAACTCTCACATGTGTATGACATCTAACACTTAATGTAAATGGATTCCACCATGCAATTTTATCAGTTTATTACTTGGTAACTTACTGTTTTTATACAGCCAACAATTTAAGCAAAATTTTAGCATTGTTTCCTATGGTTTTTCATCTCTTTAATCATATTTATCAACACTTGATCCCCACACAACATTTTTATCATCATATATTCATCATATACATATACAATAAGAAAGAATATACATGATTACATAATAAAAATAACAAGAGGATGGGAAGAACAATCTTTATACCACCAAGATTGTGTAGGTATTCATCAAGGCTTGGATTTTTGATGGAAGAACTTGTGATAGATCAACACCAATCTTCATGGCCACCAATACTTGTAAACTTCATGTAGAAATCAGCCCTTGAACATCACCAAATCTTCTCCTTGGATGTTAAAATCACCACCAATCAATAGAGCTTCAAAAAGGCTTCATCATATGTGTGAATAACATATGATTCCATGGTTAAATTTGATCAAATGAGGGTTGTTTTGGGTGAATATGGGACGAAATAGAGAGAGTGAGGGAGGAGAGTATGAGTGGTTTGCATGAGATGGGATGTGAGAAATGGTTTAGGAAAAGTGGTTTCAAGAAATTATAAGACAAGTGGTAAACTTCTTTAGGAAGTTTTGACACATATGGTGTGTGTTGTAGCTTATTTAGAAGCCACATGTATGAGGTTGGGCAAGTGTAAACTTGTCCCATCCCCATTAATTTACTGGTACTCCTCAATTCTAGTTTCCTCGATTTGCGTGCCCTCAGGTCGTTTTACGAAAAATGTTTTTATAAATTATGAATCAATGGCACAAAACGAATCTAATAAAAATTGTCTCATCAAAAACGGAGTTCGAAAACGTAAATACGTAATCCTAAGGTTTCCGGTTTAGTCATAAAGGACGTTAAATTAAAATCGTAAGTCCTAATCTCTTCTCATAAATTTGTGAGTTTATGAACCAACTAAAAATTAAAATCCCAAAATAATATTCACGGATAAATTTATTTCCTGAAATGTCGGACTGTCACCAAAGACGGTGTATGTAAACGTAAGCACGTAACGTAGAATCCTCCGGTTTAGACGTAGTCGATGCTACTTCCAGACATAAATCCAAATTTCTTCCCAAAAATAAGTGAGTTCATAATATAACATTAAAATAATGTTTCTAAATAATATTTGAGAATAAAATATAAACCATAAATTGACGGATTGTCACACATACATTCATTGCAATTCCAACATTTCAAATTAGAATTCATAGTAAGCTTAGAACGCTGCACAACCGCAAAGCCTTTAGGTTTAGCTACATGATTCTTTTTATTCCAAACAGAAATAACATTCCTAGGATGGGCTTCTACTTTCTTCTTCACTTGACTACTAGATGGGGGCAGGATCCTATCATTCTTCTTGTTTCTTTTAAACTTATATCTTTGAGCCTGAGTAGTGGTGCTTACTCCTGTAGAAGGCAACACGGGAATATTAGAAGCTGGTTTTGATTTTGCCTTATCTTTAGTGACCAATGTTTGAGATGGTTTAGTCCTACGACCCTTGTTAAGTGGTGTGACGGCGATGAGGTTCTTTTTTATTGCATTAGAGGAAGATGTTGAGACAGTGGTTGCATTATCCACAACATTCTTACCTTTTAGGGTACGAAGTGTTTCCTTTAACTCAGCCATAGCCAAATTTTTATCACATATTTCTTCCCTCAAATCAGATATTTCCACCGACTTACGATTCAATCGCTCAATCAATGATTGATTCTATGTAGTGGTATTAGCACATGCGGGCTTTACTGAATCGAAGAGTTGTGTATTTATCTGTTTTAAGTTATCAACTTTGGACAAAATCTTGGAAACTCGATTATCTAGATCAAGTTTAAAATTCTCAGCGGCCTCAAGTACGTTCACGCAGTTAATCTCCTTAGATTTCTCTATGTCCATCGGCAATGATTTAGCAATCTTGTCACTTGGCTGACGCTGTTTTGATTGTAAATTCAATCGAAAATTCTTTTGAAAATTCGAATAATCTATATTAACACCTTCGAATGATGTTTCAAAAAGCTCTTGAAGAAATTGTTGTGTACATTCAAGCGAAATACAATGTTTTTGAATCTCATCAAAACGTTTTGAAAGCGAAGAATAAGAATCTTGAAGCTTTAAAAATTCAGCGTCAGATTTGTGACAAGTACTATCTACCACATTATCCACAGAGTCAACAATATGCACAATAGAATAATTATCAACACTTTTATTCATACAGACGGAAACAATATCATGAGACATAACTTGCTTCAGAAGCTGATCATTTCGGAGTGAAATTCGTTCTATTTCAAGTAAACTATTTTCATAAGCATCATCCATTTTGTTGAAAACACGTCTAACTTCTTCTATTTCCAAAAGCAAACTTGATCAATATTGCTAAGACAAGCTTTAATATGGTTTACAAATGTAACAATTTCGTCTCGAAACGCAGCTCTAGTGTGCTCAAAATTCCATTCACCTTCCGTTATGGCCGTAGCCGTCATACGTTCCATAATGACCTTGTCAAAATCGGATAAGTGTTGGTGCACCGCATTTAAGCTATCTGACACCTTACTTGCCGGTGTAGTTAACTTAGTTAAATCCTTTTTGACGAGTGTAGGAGACGTACTAGGAAGGTTTTCCGTTGACAAACTTTGGGGCACAAAAGCTGAAAATTGAGCTAATTCCTTTTGTAAGCAAATACGGGTCTTTTTAGTAAATTGATCTTTATTATGCTTATTGATATGAGTGAAATCTCATATCAATAAGTCAACAAATCACCCTAAAACACATAGCAAATACCTAACTGTTATGCTATAAAGCAGTATTATGTGGTATGTTTTGTGTTTGTGCTTGTTTAGGTAACAAGGATACAAATTTGAAGCAAACAAGTGAAATCAAGCTAAAAGATGATGAAAAGACCAGAGAAGGATCAATAATGACAAGCCATGAGAAGACAAAGGACCTATCTTGACAACATTCAAAAGATGAAGGACTAAAGTGCAAATTTTGCAAAATCAAGATCATAGTCAAATTTGGTCAACATTCAAGTCAAAGAGTCAAAGGATGCTTTATGAACAAGTTTGAAGCTTAAAGGCTCAAATATGTCAAAGGAATGAAGTTCCAAGCTTAAATGAAGATTTTGCCAAGTCAAGGGGCTGAAATTGCCAATTTTCATACTAATTTTGTGTTCAATCCGTGTGAAGAGGCCAAGAACCAATGAGAATCAAGAGAAAAGGTGACACGGATGGCCACATGTGCCCACTACCGCCGCCAAGCAATTAATACCATATCTAAACAGTTAACTCCACTTACCAAATTCCCACCAATGAGAGAAGGCCACTCAATAATACTTATATCCAAAATGGATTATGATCCGTGTGAAACACTTTCCACCAATAAACCTCTTCCACGTGTATCTTCAAACTCAAAACACGCCCAGGAGTGTAAATCTGCTACAAGGCATATCAAGCAAAGATGTAAACATGAAATTTTCTTCATTTTGAGAGATGAATTCATTCATCACAGTCAATTAAGTTGGAATCAAGTCAATCAAAAACCCCCAAATATGTTCTTGAGATGGATTTCACAATTAAGCAAATTAGTCCACCTGGCATCTTGTCATTGGCTTGGACACGTCACCAACTCCAACTAACTCTCACTTCAGCTCTATAAATATGACATGTATAGCTCATTTGCATTTGTAGATTGTAGGTGTGAAAAACACACACTTAACTTCTCTCTCATTTCTAGTTCTTCACTTTCAGTTACAACTACTCTTAGGTGCTTGACACACACCTAAGAGTTAGTTAGTTAGTTAGTAACTACTTGTAACCAATTTTCCCTCCATAAATAAAATTCAAACATTCAGTTCACTCAAATCTCATTCTCTTACCTTAATTACTCAATTCCTAGTGATAATGTGTTGTTTCTGTTGATCTTCTATGATCAATGGAAGCTTGTTGATGCTGTGAAGTATTTTAGTTGTTCAGAGTTCATTTGAAGATCAATTTTCAGTCATTTCATGTAGTGTAGCAGGGTGATGACTGTAGCAGTATTTTGGTGATGATATGATGGTGTTTTGTGGATGATTAATGGTGGTTTAATGTTTGTTAGAAGGCTCAGCGCCTCTCTACTCCTTCAGTGATGGCTTCAAGCTAAAAAGTTCTCAATTTCTCATTTTTGTTCCCCTAAAATGTCAATGCATGCTTAATTCTTAGTGTACAACTTATTTGCTGAACTGAATGTATGTTTAGCTTAATTGTAGCTTGATTGTGATAGTTGGAAAGCTTACTTGTAGATTTATAGCCTTTCATCCAGTTTTACTTGATTTCATTTGGTTTTTCATCAGTAAATGCGCATTAGTACTCACTTTGTTGTTTAGTCAGTTAACAAGCTTGATTTTCATTCAAAACCATTTCATTTCATCAGTAGATTTAGTCCTAATAAGTACCTAAATCAGTCATGCACTTGTGCTTAAAAAGTATTTGAAAAAGTTCATTAACAGGTTTTGAAGTGGTGTTTGGATCAAAACATTTTTTGTTATTCAGTTGATAAAACTAGTTAAGGATTGTTCATTTACACTTAGTAATATAGTGAAAGCATTTTGGTTCAATTTTCTAGTCAAAAGCAAAGTCAAACAAGCAAATGGTAGTGTAAAAACTTTGGGTCAAGATTTTTAACAAGTTCATCAGTAAACTAGCTTACTTTTAATCCTTGGCATTTCTTTATTACTAGATCATTTTGCCTAAAACCTTCTCAGAATTGTAGTTTAACATCTAAAGTTTCAGTGCTTAATTGAAAATTCTACAGTTTAAGCTTTTGAGTGAGAAATTGGCTTTTTGATAAGCACTTGACCAAACTCAAATTTCGGTGATAAAGTGCAAACTGTTTTGCTCCATCTCCAAATTCACTTCATAAATCTTCCAATTTTCTTTCACAAATCAACTTTCCATCATGTCTTGAGTGAATTCTGAAAGTTTCAGCTTTTTGAGTTTTTGGTCAAACTTTGGTAAAATAAGCCAATTTTGGCTTATTAAAGATTCCAGCTTATTCAGTAGACCATTTTTAATTCTGAAAGACATTCCAATCCTTGTGGTCATTGATTAATCAGTTTAAGCAATAAAACCGTTTTGTGGTTGACTAGATTTCATTTGAGCTTATTATTGGCTTATTGAAATAAGCTATTTAGAGTTTTACCAGCTTTTAAGCAAATTCCTTTTGCAAGGCTAGCTTATTTTCAATTCTAAACATTTTAGTGAAAACCACTTTGATTTTGTTTGAGTAATAAGCTCTTACCAGCTTATTCGATTCACTTAACCCATTTGTAATAAAGTTTTTGGTTTAATTACACAATAGTCCTTGGAATTTGTTAAAGTTTGTGTTCCGTGCTAATCTTCCAACTTTTTAGGGTTTGCATAATATAGTCCTTACAATTTCAGTTTGTTGCAATTTTGGTTAAGTAGTTTGACAGTTTGTTAAGTTTGTAAACTAGTTTTTTACATTTTTCATTTTTGGTCCTTTTAGTTCCTGAATTTACACTTTCAGTCCCTATACTTTCATTTAGTTTACATTTCAAGCATTTTACTTTTCATGCAATAGAAACTTGTACTTTGTGAATAATATTTGGTACTTGCACTTTGTTTTACGGATACGTATCCTTAATATTTTCATCTTTTTACGTGTTTGATTGAATTAGACATAGAATCCAAATAACCCTTAACAACCAAAAACAATTTAAAGCTCGATATTAGTAGGCTTGTCAATTTGTCTTAAATTAAGAATAAACGAACTTAAAAATACTCAATTTCAAATGGCGCCGCTGCCGGTTCATGACATTACGAGAGACTATTGGTTGATTGTTTCGATTGGATTTTGGGATCCGTTCCCCGAGTGGACGTTATTTTTTACGTATCATAAATCCAAAAGATAAAAAAAATCAAAAATATAAAAATATAAAAAACTACAAATAACAAAATCAATTCTTTTCCTAAAGAATAGAACCAAAAAAATAAAAATTCAAAAAGCAATCTTTTTCCTAAGAGATTTCACCCAAAATATATATTATTGGTTTTCATCGGTTTTTACGTACATATAGTATTTTCTTTAAAAACCAATAAATACAAAGAATATTTTTGATATATTATTATATGTAGATACGTATACATATACGAACACTCAATACAAATACTTCCATAAGTATTGCTTTTGTAATACATCGTGTTCGGGAGCGTTCCGGTCCTTGAAACGTGTATGGATCCAATTTAATTAAAGCAAGAATAGATAAATACTTCCAATAGGCAAGAATTCGAAAAATACAAACTACAAAGTGAATAGAAAGGCGATGTGCTATAAAATGCCGTCTAAGGGTTAATAGGTACTTAAGTGCTTCGCGCCACCTAACCCCCCGTTCACTAGTGCGTATTCTAAGAAGGAAAGCTTGATTGAGGGCCTTGCACCCAAGTATTACTTACATATACTATACTTTCTTGTGGATATTACTTATTGAACCTCGTAAAGGATAATCCATTCTTTTCCAAAGTCAAACGAGAGCTTCTCTCTCACTCCTTGATTTGAGTTGCATGCTCACCCGCGGGCGTCAAAAATACCTTTTGGTGTACAACCCCTTCCTCCGAAAAGGAAGAAAAAGAGAAATAGTAAAAACAACACCGTCCATCAAGCCGATCCCGAGAATCATGCTATGAACGACACACAAGAATCCATGGCCGCCGTTGACAATCGACCTTTTATGGAACACCTACAATCCAATATGAAAGTATATGCCGATGCTATTGTTATACCCGAGATACCCGCAAACACCTTTGAGCTTAAGACATCTATGATTACCTTGGTTTCAAACACACCAGTTTTTTGGAGACCTAGTGATAATACACACGATCATATTCAAGAAGTTTCTATCTCTTTGCAATACCATTAGGTACATTGGAGTTCCCCATGATGCCATTAAGTTGATCTTGATCCAATTCTACTTAGAGGGCAATGCTAAGTAATGGCTAGATACACAACCATCTAAGAGCATTACCACTTGGGATGACTTTACTAAGAAGTTTTTGAACAAGTTTTTTCCCCCGTCTAAGACCACGGCTTTGAGAAACCTAATTATTGGATTTCAACAAAAACCTAGCCAAACCTTTAGTGATGCTTGGGAAGAGTTCAAGGAGTTAGTGAGAAAATGCCCAAATCATGGATTCAATTAAGTTCACCAAATCAATACCTTTTAAAATGTATTAAGACCACATCATCAAGATTCTCTCAACTCCTCCGCGGGTGGGAATATTCCTTCCAAATCTATTCAAGAGGCATGGGACATTAATGAGACTAAATCCATGGTGCAAACAAACATATAAATTGATGACAGAGTCTATGTTATTCAAGAGGGTGTGTCCAAATAATTTGAGAGTCAACTCCTTTCACAAATGTAAGAATGGACCCAAACCTAAAAGGCACAACAAGCAGTCTTGCAAGATACCCAAAAGATGCAACAAACAATGATGCAAGACTTTATGAAAGTTTCCTTGGGCAACAATTCCACCAATGATGTGAATGTCATTGCTATTTCATGTGAGACTTATGGAGGTCCTTATTCTTACCTACAATGTAACAAAGTTCAAAACTACCAAGTTGAGTGTTATGCTTATCAAGAGGAACATAGAGAGCACTTCAAACCTAACATCAATCAAAACAATCTCTCTTACAAGTCAAATAACTACTTTGCTCCACCCGACTTTCCACCACATCCACCAACCCAAAATTAACCCAATCCTCCTCAATTGCTACAAAGAAATGAAGGGCCTAGGCCAAACTACCAAGGGAACAACTATAGAGCACCCAACAACTTTCACAATCAAGGAAATAACTTTCATACAACCAATCAAGGATTTAACCAACCACCTCCACCCTTTCAAAATCAAGGATGACATCAAGGTCAAAATCAAGGATATGGGCAAAATGATACCTTTGAGCTATTTCAAAAGATGAACCAAGAAAATGAAAGAAGAATTCGTGAAAGTGAAAAGAGAATAAAAGATCAAATGAGAGTTATGAATGAGGAGTCTAATAAGAGGATTTTGGTGATGCTTAATCAAAGACCACAAGGGGCTCTACCCTCAAACACACAAACAAATCCAAGAGCTATTGTCAATGCTATCACAACAAGAAGTGGGAAGACAACTAATGATCCTTCACTTCCTGCACCTCCTATGGTTAAGCCTACTATGGTTCTACCTTGTGATAAGCCTTCAATATCAAATTCACCACCTTCAAGCTTTACCACTTGAACACCTACACCTTCTCATCCTACACCAAATTCTCCTTTACCTTCCACACCTACTAATGAAGAACCCAACAAAGAGAAACCCTCCACCACCACAACTACTCAACCTACACCAAAACCAAGCCTTCCTTACCCATCAAGATTAAGAAAGGAGAAATTAAAAAACAAGGATGATATTTACGTCTCTAATTTTTTGAGGATGTTCAAGCAACTTATAATAAACATCTCCTTTGCGGAAGCTCTTGCATATATGATAAAGTTTGCTAATATGTTCAAATACCTCCTCTCTAACAAGGAAAAGTTGGTGGATTTTCCTAACACATCACTTAATGAGAATTTCTCTTCCGTATTGCTCAAAACCTTACCTACAAAACTTGGAGATCCGGGGTGATTTTTGATCCCTTGTAATTTTCCCAGGGTGGAAAATTGCATGGCACTAGCGAATATAGGGGCAAGCATTAATCCCATGCCTTTATCAGTTTGGCAAAAACTCTCTCTTCCCGAGCTCACTCCTACTAAGATGACCCTTGAGTTAGCTAACCGTACCATAGCTTATCTGGTAGGCATTACGGAGGATGTGTTTATAGGTGTGGATAAGTTTACCTTTCCGGCGGACTTTGTAGTGGTTGATTATGATATGGACCCGAGAGTTCCTCTAATTATTGGTAGACCTTTTTTGAGAATGGGTCGTACTCTTATAGACGTGGTGGAAGGAGAACTAATTATGAGAGTTGAGGATGAGAAAGTGGTGTTTAAGCTAGGGAAAGTGACTAAGAAGTCTCAAGGTTAACAATTAACATAGTGGATGTTCTTGATGAGGTGTGTGATGAGCATTTTCATGACGCTTGTAAGAATGATAGTGAAGACATGCCTCATGTAGAGACCGTTGCCTCAATTGCTCCCTCCTTAACAACTTTTAGAGAGAGTTATTTCCTCTTGGAGGAATTTGAGTCCAACTTCCTTGGTAATGATGATTCTCCCATCAATTAGGAAGAAGACATTCTCACTATCCAAAAGTTGCTCAATGAGGATCCCATTCCTTCACCTATTCCACAAGAAATTACCATAGATGATCCGTCTATAGTAAAACCTTCCATTGAGAGTCCACCTACCCTTGAACTTAAGGATCTTCCATCACACCTTGAATATGCTTTCTTAGAGGGGAAAGACCAATTACCCGTGATCATTGCTAAAGACTTGAAAGATGATGAGAAGGAAAAACTCATAGCGGTGCTTAAGCAACATAAGAAAGCCATAACATGGAAAATATCCGACATAAGGGGAATTGATCAAAATTTTTGTACACACAAAATCCTTATGGACGATTATTACAGACCCGCCATTCAAAGCCAAAGAAGGGTTAACCCTAAAATCCATGAGGTCATTAAGAAGGAAGTTATCAAACTCCTTGATGCGGGCATGATTTACCCCATTTCCGACTCTCCATGGGTTAGCCCGGTACATTGTGTTCCCCAGAAGAGTGGAATCACCGTAGTTCCTAATGGGAACAATGAGCTTATCCCTACTAGACTTGTCATGGGTTGGAGAGTTTGTATTGATTATAGGAAGCTCAATGATGCTACTAAGAAGGATCATTTCCTATTGCCTTTTATGGACCAAATGCTTGAACGCTTAGCGTGAAATGAGTATTATTGCTTTCTAGATGGATTCTCGGGTTACTTCCAAATACCCATAGATCCAAAGGATCAAGAAAAGACCACATTCACTTGTACCTATGGTACATTTTCTTACAAAATAATGCCTTTTGGCTTGTGCAATGTACTGTGGACATTCCAAAGGTGTATGATGGCAATTTTTCATGACATGATTTAGCACACTATAGAAGTTTTCATGGATTATTTCTCAGTTTTTGGAGATTCATTCACTTCTTGTCTCTCCTATTTGGAACGTATGCATAAGAGGTGTGAAGAAACATGTCTTGTTATTAATTGGGAGAAGTGCCATTTAATGGTGAAAGAGGGGATAGTCTTGGGACATAATATATCCAATAAGGGTTTAGAAGTGGATCGTGCTAAAATTGATGTTATTGCTAAGCTTCCCCCACCTACCATGGTGAAAGGAGTTATAAGTTTTTTAGGTCATGCGGGATTTTATTGACGTTTCATACAAGATTTCTCTAAGATTGCAAGACCGATGACTCACCTCTTGGAAAAAGAGGCTCCTTTTATTTTCACCCAAGATTGTTTAGATTCTTTTGAGATACTTAAGGAAAAGTTGACTAAGGTTCCCATTTTGGTTTCTCCAAATTGGGATTTGCCTTTTGAGATCATGTGTGACGCTAGTGATTATGCCGTAGGGGCCGTGTTAGGACAAAGAGTGAATAAGCATTTTCAACCTATACACTATGCTAGTAAAACCATGACAGGTGCTTAACTTCACTATACCACCACGGAAAAATAGTTGCTTGCTATAGTCTATGCCTTTGAGAAATTTAGACCCTATCTTGTTCTCTCCAAGACCATAGTGTATACGGATCATTCCACTCTCAAGTACCTCATGACAAAGAAAGATGCTAAGCCTAGACTTTTGAGATAGGTTTTGCTGCTACAAGAGTTTTCCATTGATATTCGTGATAAGAAAGGAGCCGAGAATTTAGCGGCGGATCACTTGAATATTGAGCATCCTTTTCAAGGTGAATTTACTCATAAGGAAATTAATGAATCCTTTCCATTAGAGGAGCTCATGTCTATCTCTTCACAAGAGGATGCCACCCCTTGGTTTGCGGATATTGCAAACTATCTTGTGGGGGATGTGCTTATAGAGGGTCTCACTTTACAAAAGAAGAAACTTCTTAAGGATGTCAAATACTACTTTTGGGATGACCCTTACCTCTTTAGGCAATGTGCAGACCAAATTATCAGACAGTTTGTAGATGGGCCCGAGGCATTTAAGATCTTAGAAGCTTGTCATAAGGGACCCACGGGTGGTCATTTTAGGCCCAACTACACCGGCAAGAAAGTCTTTGATTCGGGTTACTATTAGCCTTCAATATACAAAGATGCCCAAGAGATGGTGAAATTTTATGATGTATGTCAAAGACAAGGAAAAATTACTCAACGAGATGAGATGCCACAAAAATGTGAGATTTTTGATGTGTGAGGAATAGATTTTATGGGACCTTTTCCATCATCTAAGGTAAATAAGTACATACTCGTAGCCGTGGACTATGTTTCAAAGTGGGTTGAAGCCAAGGCCTTGCCTACTAATTATGCTCGAGTTGTTGTGAAATTTTTGAAGCAATTATTTGCTAGATTTGGTGTACCTCGGGCCATCATAAGGAATCATGGTACTCATTTTTGTAATGATCAATTTACAAGAGTTATGAAGAAGTATGGCCTTAACCATAGACTTTCTACCGCGTATCACCCTCAAACCAATGGTCAAACCGAGGTAAAAAATCATGGTTTAAATAGAATTTTGGAGAGAACAGTGGGAGAGCATCGAGCTTCTTGGTTGGATAAGCTTGATGATGCTTTGTGGGCTTTTAGGACGGCTTTAAAGGCACCAATTGGTTGTACTCCATATAGGTTTGTCTATGTAAAAGCATGCCACCTCCCATTCGAGTTAGAGCATAAGGCTTCATGGGCTCTCAAGTGGGCAAACTTTGACTTAAACCAAGCCGGTTCACATAGAAAGGACCAACTCAATGAAATGGATGAATTGAGAGCCAATTCTTATGAGAACTTATTGCTTTACAAGGAAAATACTAAGCAATTGCATGATGCTAAGATTAAGAAACGTGAGTTCAAAGTTGGAGAGTCGATTCTCCTCTTTAACTCAAGGTTTAAACTCTTTGTGGGCAAGCTTAAGTCAAGATGGTCCGGTCCATTCACTATTGCTCAAGTGTTTCCATATGGAACTATTGAGTTGTCACAACCCAATGGCCCAAATTTCAAAGTGAATGGTCACCGTGTTAAGCACTATTTTGGGTAGGACATTTCTGTGGAAATGGTCCAAGATATCCCCATTTTCCCCATGAATTAATTCATTGTGAGAAGAGTCGAGCTAGAGACTCCATAAATCAAGCTTGAATAACTAGGTTTAGAGTTTTTAGACTTAGAGTGTGGTAGGATAGAAATAAGGATATAGAGTTGAGGAGAAGTGTAGGGGAGACCTTCCTTTTGTCTTCATGTTGTTGTAGGGTTGATCTCTCATCACGTGCATTGGAGCTTATGGAAGAGGCCCTTGTATCCGGTTCACTTCGTTACTATTGTGATTTTTCATAGACACGTTATGCTTAAAAATGAATACCCTTTAGTTGATCTTTCCTTAGCTTGGGTTAAACAATGTACGCAATGTCATAAGTGTAGGGAAGTTTACTCTAATACTCTTAAACATTGAGGACAATGTTTATCTTAAGTGTAGGGGGTTTTCTATCGAAGTAACCTTACCTAGACTTAGTCATTGACCTTCATGATAACTTGGGAAAATTAATTTTTCAAACATTTTTCAAAATTTTGATCTACTTTGGCCACCAAAAATATGCATTCATAATTTTTGCATCAATAGTTTTTCATTTGCATAACACATTTGCATTGTATATATTTCTTATTTTATTTTTCATCAAAAATATTATAAAGGGCATGGTTTAACAAGTTTAGGAGTCTTTGACATATTAGGCCTACCATGAATATTTTGACTCAACCCGAGTTTGCTTATCCAAGCATTCTCTAGCTAGTATCCTTAACCATATAAACCTATATTGGTTTATTAGGCTAAGCATCCACTAGTCTCATTATTTGAGATTTTAAACTGTGGAGAACAAGAGATGATAGAGTTTAAGGTAAGTGTTAAGGGATAGATATGTGACAATCCGTCAATTTGAGGTCGTTATTTTATTCTCAAGTATTATTTAAAATCATTATTTTATTTCTATATTATGAACTCACTCATTTTTGGGAAGAAATTTAGGTTTACGTCTTAAAGTAGCATTGTCTACGTCTAAACCGGAGAACTCTACGTTACATGTTTACGTTTACATAACCTATTTTTGTGACAGTCCGACATTTCAGGAAGTAAATTTATTCACGTATATTATTTTGTAATTTTATTTTGTGTTGGTTTATAAACTCACAAATTTACGAGAAGAAATTAGGACTTACGTGCATAATTTAGCGTCTTTTACGATTAAACCAGAAACCCTAGGTTTACGTATTTACGCTTTTGTGCTCCGTTTTTTATGAGACAATTTTTTTTAGAATCGTTTTGTGCGGTAGATTCATAATTTATAAAAAAGTTTTTCGTAAATCGACCCGAGGGCATGTAAATCAAGGAAAATAGAATCGAGGAGTACCCGTAAATTAGTGGAGATGAGACAAGTGAGAAACTTGTCCCATCCCCACTATGGGCGGCCAAGATAAGCCACCAACACCCCTTTGGTGTCACTTTTATACTAGCCTTAAGACACTTGTCTTACTAACTTCCTAAACCACTAAAAAAAAACTAGCAACTTCTTTCATTTCTCACACAACACATGCAAATCTAGTTAAACTTTCTCCTCTCTCTCTTGTTCCCTCTTTTTGTCGTTCCATAATCACTACCATACACCACCATCATCAAAATATTAACCATAAACAAAGGCTATAATCAACATATGTTGAAGCCTACTTGAAAAGATGAAGATTGGAGGTGATCATAACATGTAAAAAGGAGTTTTCATGAAGATCAAGGGCTGATTTTAGAAGGAGTTTAGTTGCTTGGAGATTTCCAAAAATGGTCTTGCTAAGTTCATAAGGTTTGGTGTCAAAACCAAGTCTTGTTCATCGAAAAATCTCAATCTTTCATCATATTGATTGATATAGAGATCAATTTCTTTCTATCATCCTATTGTTTTGAATATGTATTCATGTATTTTATTCAAAAATTTATATGTATATGATGATGAATGATGATAAATATATTGTGTGGGGATTTTGTGTTAATAGATTAGGTTAAAAAGGCTAAAATCAACAAGTAAAAATGTTAAAATCATGGTTAGACACATAGGCTCTATAAAATAGTAAGTATCAATATCATCACTTGGTTAAATGGGTTGTATTATTAAATATGCAGATAGATAATTGAGTTTTACATATGTGGTGAGTTGGCCATACAATGGAATATTAAACAATGAGCAAGATATGGCCAAAACACTTTTGTAGTACAAATCTGTATAGTCTGTTTTGGACAAATTATTACAAATACTTAGAGGCTGACTGAGTAGTAGCTATAAAAGAGTTCTTTGTAGCACACATTATGTGGTTTATGCTGTTCAAATTTTAGGTTCTCCTTGTAGAACTCAAGATATGGAAAAAATGATGGACTTGACTTTAGTAATCAGATTTGTTAATAAACTATATAATATAGCCGGGTACCCGCGCGATGCGGCGACGGGTACCCGTTTGATTATATTTTCTAGTGAAAACATTGTCGAAGAATTTTTTTTATTAATTCACGAAATAATCATCATTCTCCAACGCTTATAAAAAAGATTAAGATGATCCGTTGAGGTCAATCTACATCGCATATACATGTATGGAGCTAGTCCATAAAAACAAGAAAAATAGAAGGCATAATCTTTGTGGTGTTTGCCGAGATGTTTGTGACATGAGAAAAATGTGAGTGTGTAATTGTGTGTAGAAGACATGAAATGATTAATATACATGTGAAAATGCAAATCAAACATCTTATCACAAAATTTAGTTACGTGTTTCAATTTTAATCTTGATAAAGAGCTACTACACTATATACATAATAACTCACATGTTTTGCTAGTGTATATTTCTTTTGAGTCTTTATGTGTATTTGATAATACTTTCCTAATATTAAAACATGTGAAAAAAATATTTATTTTTATGTTTGGAACAAAATTATGATCACAGGATCTAATGGGCTTTACTAACATTTTTAATTAATTCTCAAGCCCATATTAAACATAAAACAACAAAAAAACTCATTTGGTAGTCCTAATTTTCCAATGACATAGTATACTACACCATATCTCACAAACCCTAGATCACACCACCAAATCCGTAACACTAAATCTCTGGCTTCAGCGGTAGCCAGACCATTAGTCGCCATCCAATCCCTCGACGTGAAAATAGACCAAATGAAATAAATTCTCCAACATTTCCAAACACTCACTTCATCCCTTCGTTGTCAGCCGCAAAGCTTGCCAGAGGACCTTCATTGAGTCTCGAAACATAGGCGTGTTGTTTTGCGTATCCCACGTGTCCCTGGTGGTGTGACCAACATGGCTACTCAGGGAACTTTTGGTAACATGTTAGCTGCTACACGTAAATGTAGAAGGTGTCCTAGGTAGATTAATGTCAACAATAAGTGATTGTTATGTTTGATTGTGTCGCTATAGAAGGAAGTGGTGGTGGAGGTGGATTGGGGAGGATCTGAGAAAAAAAAACCAGTAGGGAGGAAGGATGTTAGAGCATGTTAGGAATTATAGACGGTGAGTTGATATAACAAAATAGATGAAGGACTTAGTAATAAATAATTAGCTTAGTTAGTAAGCTAGGTTTGGAACACACACACATCTATGATTTACATTGTGTTGGAATGAATGAATAACCACCAAGGTGCCTACCCTCTTTATATAATAGAGGGACTAGGGTTACATTTCAACCCTAGTCCCTCTATTATATTAAGAGGGTAGGCACCTTGGTTGTTATTCATTCATTCCAACACAATGTAAATCATAGATGTGTGTGTGTGTTCCTCCTTGTGTCAAGCCTATAAGGCACCAGGAGTAGTTACTAGCTTTATTAATAGTAAACATTTATTAGTGAAAGCCTTGTCCATGATTATGATTGTGTTCTTTATTGTTTCGATGTGCTAGTTACAATCGTGATTATGATATCCTAGATGAGTCTAGATCCTAAGACTTAACAAGTGGTATCAGAGCTTGTTGACTCTTGATCTGGATGATCTACAAGGTTTTCATGTTATCTTATTTTCTGTTTTTAAATAAATATGGTGTTCTTGCTGATCTATGGTTTTTCCCAACAAACCCTAGATGATTGTTGCTGCTGTTCATATGATGTTGCTGTTAATGTTGCTATTGGTTCTTGAATGATTATACTGGTTGTGGGGAGTTGATTCTTGAATCAAAAATGAACCCCGTATGATCATGATGGTTGTTTCAGAATGATGGTTTCCATGGCAGATTCATTTTTTGTTAAGGCTGATCACATTAGGGTATGTATAAACCCTAACAACAGAAGATTTGAAGGATGATTTGGAGCTGCTGATCTGCTACTAGCCTTGGGGAGTTGATTCTTGAATCAACGATGAACCCTAGTATGATCTAAGGTTATCGATGTTTATGGCTGCTATGATTTTCGTTTTAGGGTTTTCAAACCCTAGATCGATATGTTATCCTTGTTAATTCCCTGGGTAGAAAGACAAAAAGATATTGTATGATTTCAAGTTATCATAGCATGGATGAACATGTTTCGGGATCATGGCGGCCAAAGGAAAGATGAAGCTGAATGTTGTTGATATTCGTGGATTGGTTTCTGGTTACAAAAATGATAAACATGAATTGTAATGTATTGTGATCAGTGGTGAACAGATCATATATTATTGTGAGAAGTATGGGAAAGCATGTTTCTGCTTTGGTCAAGCAATATACAAGAATAAAGGTACAAATGTTGCTTCTCTACTTTAACGTGTCAATGATTAATACAGGTATGTATTTATGTTTTGTTAAAGTACATACGTGGGATGTCTATTGAATAAATCCATCGTCAATTTTGGAGGTAAGGATACGTAAGTTATAGGCACAATATATTTGATTGATTGATATAGTCAATCAATGAAACGTGGGAAATCAGGCGTAAGTAAAGGAAGTAGCCTAGGTTTTTGAACGTGGGTTATACATTGATACGTGGGGTAATCTTAATCCCTGATTTTTAGGTTTTTATTCTTATGAGAAATTTGACTAAGCTGCGTAAGTTTGGGAGTGGTTTATTGTCCATGATTTTTTGGAGTATATATTTATCTCCTTCCTATTTGGTTCATACATGGTGGTTGTGGATGCGAAAGTTAAGTTTGGTAAAGATGGAAACATATATGTGATATTCTGTCAATATAGGGTCGCAATATTGGGGAAATAATAGCGTGAGATATACAAGTATGAGGTACGAAAATGGTTGGCTGATTATTAGGGATTTGATTTTTCAAAGCTCACTGGCATGCGGCGTCGTATATGCTAAACACATTTGCTTTGCAATCATGGGCTGTGTTTGGGCTTGCTATAGCGTAATATTAGGCTGCAAAGTCCAAAAGCATTTTGCTTTGTAGTTAGTACCGATGGTCCTTAATACAACCAAAATAACAACAGTGCAGCAACATAATTAGTGACAGACGCAGTGTCACTAACAGTATGGAGGAAGAATTGTTTGATATTAGTAACAGCTTTAGCGACAGTGTGGTGACAGTTGGTTAAAGAAAATATATATGAAAAAAAGAAAGAAAAAGAAGAGGGTTTGAGATGCTACTGGTAGGTTATGCTGTTCCTACTGGTGAGCTATGGTTCCTACGGGTCATATATTATTCATGTTGGTTGTGTTCTCGGTTCCTCCTGGTAATATCTGATGGTTCCTCCTGGTTGAATCATCGGTTCTTACTGGTCGGTTCCTACTGGTCCGTACCACTGGTCGGTTCCTACTGGTTTGTTCCTACTGGTAGGTGTATATTCTTGTTGACTTTCTTATGGTTCCTGCTGGCTTGTTGTATACAAATTTTCTTTGGCCGGTTTTGGTTCCTACTAGTCACGTAAGATTACTACTACTCTGATTTAGTGACTAGTCTGATGTCACTACTGTTACTGGAGGAGGCGTTCTCAGCCATCAACAATTCATTGGGGAGATTCATTGAAGAGGACATTTTATTATCACTTATTTTATGTTATAGTCGATTTTCACAAGTTTTGTGTTCTTATCATATCTTAAAAGGGAATGAGTCGCCTTTTTAAGATACCTTGCTTGGTTTATATGGTGACGAAGACTTGACATATCTAGCGAAGGGGTACGATCTATTCATATCTTAGAAAGGAGTAGCAGCCTTTTTAAGATAACTTGCTCTATGCGTACATTTACTATCACTTGAAGGAGTTACGTTATTGTGCTCAGTGTCTCATTTATTTGAGGATTTTGTTCATGCTCGACGTCACGTGGTTAGTGCAAGACAAAAGACACAAGTTTGGGAGATTCCAATTCTTCATCAAATTTGTAATACTTGATTTTCTTCAGCAGCGATCTCTTCATGGAACCTACTAGATTTGACATGCACTTCTTAAGGGGAAGACGATCCCTTTTGAGTTGATGTGACAAAAAGGGGAAGAATGCATGGATCGAGGGGAAGCTTAGCCTTCATCTATATTATCTTCAAGGGAAGCTTGTGCTTACCGGTTTTGTCAAATCAACTAGGGGAAGATTATTGGGAGTTATAGACGGTGAGTTGATATGACAAAATAGATGAAGGACTTAGTAATAAATAATTAGCTTAGTTAGTAAGCTAGGGTTGAAATGTAACCCTAGTCCCTCTATTATATAAAGAGGGTAGGCACCTTGGTTAGACTCATTCATTCCAACACAATGTAAACCATAGGTGTGTGTGTTCCTCCTGGTGTCAAGCCTATAAGGCACCAGGAGTAGTTAGTAAGCTTCTTAATAGTAATCATTTTATTAGTGAAAGCGTTGTTCTTAATTGTGATTGTGTTTATTATGATTCCGCTGTGCATGTTACAATCATGATTATGATATCCCAGATGAGTCTAGGTCCTACGACTCAACAGAGCATATATCCAAATTATTAGCACAACCCACAGTTGTGAGATTGTTGTGTTAGATAAGCGTAGTTTTGTGTTGTTTCTATTTGTTTCTTATTTTCTTCTATTGATCTTTTATACAACTATAAACTTAGGATGTTACAAGTATTTTTTAAATGTGCTGTTACGAAATATTACACTTACACAAAGCAAAGAATTCTAACTTCCTATGTTTTAGTCTTTTCTTAATTGTGTATAAATATTTTAGGGTCAAAGGGTAAATGAGCCATAAATGCAGGCTTTAATAATTGGCAGGGGTTATACTTTCCAAAAAAATTCAAATGGTTTTTATTTATATTATAACCAACCATGCATCGAAAGTAATATATATACTTGTAGTTTAAATTTTAGGTCTTTTTATGATAAGAAATGTTTTAGTCTTAAAACTTTAAGACTTCTAAATATAGAAAAAGTGATAAATCTTTTATAAAGTAGTAAGATAAAAAGAGCACTCAAGGTAAATACTATTATAAAATAAGTATATAAAAGCCACTAACTAATAATAACTATTATAAATTGAGTTTATATACTAAATAAATAAACATGACATTTTATAAAAGTAAAACTCAAATGTTTTATAAAACTACAAACTATATATAAGTTTTACGTCTTTTCGGCTAAAACCGAAAGATTAACGTTTTCGCCAAATAAAACTTAGATGGTCAGACACGTCTAATGTAACATTCTTATAACTCATATACTGATATGTAAACACATTTGACAAGTAAAAATCGACAAAACCGAGCTTTGTAACTTATGGATCATAATGGGCCAAAGTAGCCTTATTGGACCATTAGCCCAACTAGTTTGGCTTAACACTAATGGACTTCCTCATGGGCTTAACCCACTTGGGCCCACCATATGAGTATGGGCCTGGTCTTAAAAAGATATTTGGACTAATAAAATGATATTGGACTCTTAATGGGCTTATTGGGCCTTAATGTGTAAATGGGCTAAAACTAGTGTAACTAGTATGATAAGTAATACAAGGTTTTTTAGTTAGAAAAATTATTCGTTGAAATTGGTCTCTTCGAATTGATAATATTTAAACGTGCGACTCAGTCGTCCTTTGGTGAGAACAAATTATTTGGTCGTTGTAGTAAAGTAAATGTGCAAGACGTTAAAAGTAAATGACGGTAATTAAAACTAAAACTAATTAAACGTAAATGGTGCAATATTAAAACTTTCAAAAGTAAGTTAATTAAATGACGAGAAATTAAGACTTGACGAAAAGTAAATGCAAAAATTAAATAAGATAAAACAAGTAAAAATAAATCTAAGTGAAAATAAGACGAAACAATTAAAATAAAGCTAATTAAAAATGGCGGGAAAAATAAGTTTAAAAATTGAATTTGAATAAAAAGTAATTAATTTCGCAACTTGTAAAAAAATAGGGAATAAATTCGCAATTAAACAATCAAATTCGCAATGTGCAAATAAGCATAAATCCACAACTAACAAAAACCCTAATTCCGCAATTAGCAATGCACTAAATCCGCAATCACCAAAAGAGGAAGAATTCCGCAATTAGCAATGGCAAGAATCCGCAATAGCTAAAGTACCAATTCGCAATACCTGCGAATACAAAGATTTCGCAATACATATGATGAAGATTTCGTAATTCTGAAGAACAATGATTTAGCAATGATAAAATAAGGAAGATTCCGCAATTACAAGGGAAGTTCAATTTCGCAATTGTTGGGCAAAGACAAGATTTCGCAATTATGAAGAATTGCGAAATCGAATCAGACGACCCTAGAAACTAGGAACACGAAAAGGTACGAAAATAAGCTCTAAAATCTTAAATTTTTAAGCACAATAAGAAAAATAAAACACCAATAAGCTAACTAAACAGCCTAGATTAATGAATAAACTTATAAAAACGTTAAGAACAAGCCATGAAAATTAAAAAGATTCAAACTTTATGTAAAAAAATAGATGAAAAAGATTTAGATTGAAAACATAAAATCAACACAAACAAAGATTATGAAAAAGATTTAGAATAAGTAAGAAGAAAAGTAGAATGAGATGATTAAAAAGATTAAAGATAAAAGATTAAACAACATAAAATTAAAAGACTTACTTGGAATTAAAGGAATTAAAGTGCAAGACAAGTAATTAAAATGACATGGAAATAAATTTGCAAGAAATGAAAATGGTGGAAAGACTAATTGTCAAATTAGCTAACAACAAAAATAATGAAACTAAGATCCTATTTATAGGGGAGGAGGAAAATGTGTATGTTGGAAGCTTCTTTCTTCTTTCTTTATTTTTAGTCCTTAGCCTTTAGTCTTCTAAATTGTTCGACTTTTTAGACTTTGTCTCGGGATTTATTGATGAATAAATTGAACTCGTCTTATATTTTCTTCATATTTAGACTTGAGTTCGTCGGCTTTATTAAAATTCCGTCTTTGGACTCTTTCCTCGATAAATCTTCAGAATAGGCCTTGGACTTCCGTTCTTTTTGCACTCTTGATTTCTTGACTTCGTCTTTTGTCTTTTTCTTCGATAAAAGCCCGTGAAAGCCCGTGTTTTCTTCCCTTTTCACATTTTAGTCCTAAATCACAACAAAAACACAAACCACGCATAATTCCGACATTTACGACATAAAATACACGTTTTAGCTTGGTTATTATTATAATTAAGTGGTAAAAGGATAAGTGTTTTCACACTTATTAAATCCCCTACACTTGACCATTGCAATGACCTCATGCAATGCTTAGTGACAAAGCAATATTTTACATTCTCCATCATAATCAACATACCTTGGCCTTTATTAAACAATAGAAACTAAGGAAAATTTAAAAGATAGAAAATAACAAAATGCTAGAAGGAAGAAACTTGTAAAGAAATCTAAGACTTACATTAGGATTTGGTGTCATGAATGTTTATCACCCTCAAGTTTCACGTTCCCCATGCCAAGCTTAAAAACGAGATCATTGTTAGTACAAGTTAGCACAACTAACACTTACTCATGCGGTTCAATTAATCACTTAGACTCCCTTATTCCTATGGGTAACTCTTATATTTTATTGATGTCTTGAATGATCACGAGGATGCATTGTTGACTTATTTCGATAGTTTATTAGGGCTGAAAATAAAGTAGGACGATCTAATCCATAGTTAGCTAAAGGACAAAATCTTTTAAAACTGCTTCTCTAAACCTCATAAAGTTCATATCTTGGCAGAACTCGTTTCACGATTTGAGACCTTTCTCGGACCGATATTTGGCATTTACTTCATACTTCAAATCTTGAGAAGATGATCTTGAAATTATGGTCTTCTCTTCGTATATAGTGTATATCTTCACTTGGGGTAGTTAAGATATTTTCTTCAAATGTTGACCACGACTTCTTCATTATTTCTTCAATCCTTATTTGGGATTTTGATATACAACGATCTGCCTCCTTTTCGGACTTGGATCTATTTATCCTCATACCTTGTTACGGTCTTTTCGGATAGATTTCTCCATGATCTTTGTGGGAGTAATTGCTTTTCGTCGTGTGTCTTGATCCTTCATATTGATTTTGGAATAATGATACTTCACATCATCTTGGATCTTTAGCAACAAAATGGAATCCTCATGCCTTGTTAGGGCCTTTTTGGACTCGCCAATCTTCGCGTCCCGTTTCAATAAGTTATGCCTTGGCTATGAACTCTAATTAATACCGAGCAACTTTTAAACGATCCTGGGCTAGAAGCTAAGTAATTTTTCAGATCGTTCGACCTTACTTATTGAATTTATTTATTTACAAGCGATGGGAGAAAAAGATCATAATTAACTCACATAAGTTAATGAAATAATACCAAACTTATAACTAACTCTATCATTTCTCGTTCTCCATAATTTAAAATCTCAAGAAATGAGACTCGTGGATGCTTAGCCTAATAAACCAATTAAGGTCTACATGGTTAAGGATACTAGCTAGAGTAAACTTGGATAAGTAAACTCGGGTTGAGTCAAAATATTCACGACGGGCCTAATATATCTAAGATATATAAACTTGCTAAAACCATTTTATTGAACAATAAGAGAAAATAACAAAAATAAAGGAAACTACAACTAGGCCAAAATAGATTAAAATTTTTGAAAAATGTCGAAAAATCGAATTTCCAGTTAAAATGAGGTCAAATTCATGGAAAAGTCCCCTTAACTTTGATAGAAGTCCCCCCTACACTTGATATAAACATTGTCCTCAATGTTTAAGCATGTTGGAAAATATAAAATAGTGAATCGAAAAGAGTTTAGGATAGAACTGGGAAGACGGGAACACGGAATCACAGGTCGTCAAAAGTCATCAAGAATGGATCTTTGAAAGCGCGAATCCCTGAGTATGAGAAGAGAGAAAATAGCAAACACCAACGGGACTCTCCTACACTTAGGATAAAAGATAGATACTTGGGTTGCCTCCCAAGAAGCGCTTGGTTTTTATCAACGAGTCGTGAGCCTGACTCGACCTTGATTAGCATAGTAAGAACCTTGAAGAGTATCCACCGGGATCAAACACATGGTTTTCGTCCATCAAGTAACACAAGATTAAGGCGAACAAGGAAAGCCAAAGAAGAGTAGGCAAGGTTCCCTTATGCAAAGATAGAGCACGGTGGTGGGAGGTATGGTGAAGTGATAGCATGGCTCCAGCAGTTCCAAAAGTCTTTCCTTTTATTGCATCAGATGGATACTGAGATGGCTGAAAAATTTCGATACCGGGGTCGAACACCTTTTCCTTTAGGGGAAAATAGCACTCAGGCTCAGCAGAATTGAAGAAGATACGCTAAGAAAATGCACAACCTCGTTCTCAGAAGGTGGATAGAGAGGTGTTAAAACATACGTGTTGCGAATGTTGGTGTCTTTCGGCGTCTTCTCCTTTAAAAGAAGTTTCTTCAAATCCGTAGAAGGATAAAGACCATAATCATCAAAGTCTAAAAGAGGAGCATCACTCTCATTTGGGAAGTATGTGTTGAGAAAAGTAGCAAAGTCTTCCTCAAATGAGTACTCATCCAAAGTAGGATCAATCATGGTTGGCGGAGGATCTTCATCATGTGAAGAATCACTCGAAAGAGTATCAGCCTCATCAAAATCATCATAAGTGGGCATGTCTGGATACTCAGAAGTAAAATCATCATAATCATCTCCATCGGAACTAGAATCGTCATCATAAGCATCAAAGATCGGTGGAGAATCATAAATTGGTGGAGGATTAGAATTGGATAGAGAATCATCCACATCATCTTGGAACAGTGGATTATCATAGCAAGAATCGAACAGAGGATTGTTGTAGACGACAAAATCATCAAGCACATTAATCATATTCGCGGATTCTCTTCCATTTTATTTGGTTGTGATCTTCCCCATTTTAAACACTTGTGCATCATTCCCGACCCTTAAGATTAACTCACCTTCGGCAACATCGACTAGAGCTTTTCCGGTTCTCAAAAATGGCCGACCAAGTATTAAATGAATACGAGGGTCCATTTCATAATCAACAACAACAAAGTCGACCGGAAAAGTGAAGGTGCCAACTTTAATGAAAACATCTTCGGCAATACCAAGAGGGTAAGCGAGAGTGCGATTTGCAAGCTCAAGAGTCATCTTCGTTGGAGTAAGATCGGGTAATGATAACCTTTTCCAAAAACTAAAAGGCATAAGATTTATACTTGCCCCGAGATCGGGTAAGGCAGTAAATTCTTCGGTTTGGTGAAAAGTACATGGTAGCACAATACGACCGGGATCTCCAAGTTTCTCCGGAAGTTCTTTAAGAAGGACGGTAGAACAATTTTCATTCAATCGAGTATTAACAAACTCGGGCATCTTCTCCTTCTTACTAAGCAATTCCTTAAACATCTTAACAAATTTAGGCATTTGTGCTAGAGCTTCAACAAGGCTAAAAGTGATGGTCATTTCTGAAACTTTCTTCAAATAGTTTGACACTTGAATGTCATCCTTGGTTTGCATTTTGGCCTTGTCTAAGCGAGATGGATAAGGAATATTGGGTTTATAAGTGGAAGGTGTAGGTGTAGCAGGTAAAGGTTGAGATGTTGAGGGTTTAGAGGTGGAAGGTAGGGTTGGTAAAGGGTTCTTCTTGGGTACTTCTTCATGACGAGGCGGAGACGGTAACTGTAAACTAATACTAGGTGTGGGAGTAGTAGGGATAAATGGTGGTGGAGGAGGTGTAGATGGTGTAACTGGGGGTGGGATAGATGGTCCTACTAAAGTTGCTCCACTACGGGTAGTAATAGCACTTACATTCGCTCTCGGGTTGGTAACAGTATTTGAAGGAAGTGAGCCCGAAGTAGATGGTTGATTACCTTGAAAGAAACTAGCCATCATGTTCTTCAAATCATTCGTCTGAGTGCTGATAGAAGTTTGCATATCTTGACGAATCTCTGTTCTAATATCATTCCCTTGTTTAGTGATATCACCTTTCAAGTTGATGATTTGGCTTTGAAGATTGTTAACTAGCTCTCTTTGGGTTCTCATGAAAGTTTCAACATCTTGATTTACGGGTGGAGGTTGGGGGCGGGTGGGTGATATGGAGTAGAAGCTCGAGGTGGGTTTTGAGTGCTTCTATTGTAGTTGTTGGGGTTGTGTTTTTTAGGAGGAAAACCGGGTGAAAGATAGTTGTTAGAAAGGTAACTTAGCAAATTTCGATCACCTTGAGGTCGGGCTTGGTAATTTTCCGGTGAATAGTTACCATAAGCCGCATACACATTTTTCGGATTGCCTTGAGTAGAAGGACAATCAGTGTATGAATGAGGACCGCCGCAAGTATCGCAAGAAATTGCTATAGCTTTAACTTGTTGTTGTTTATTTGTAGCGATGAGCAAGATATTTTTGTTCATTTCGGCCATCATGCGGGTGAATTTGGTCATATCGGGGTTTGCTGAAGTAGAAGAAACATTGACTCTCGGGTTGTTCCTTGAAGATGCGGATGAATCCCAATTTTTATGATGAGTAGTCATGTTCTCAATAAGCTCTCTACACTCCTCGGGTCTTCTTTTCATCAATGTGCCACCGGCGGCTGCATTAATAGTATCACGATCACGAAAAGTTAAACCATTGTAGAAAGTATCAATCAACGTAACAGGGAGCATGTTGTGGTTTGGACATCGATCGATCAAAACATTATATCTTTCCCAAGCATCAAAAAGAGATTCATTGGGTTCTTGCATGACACCGCTGATTTGATTTCGAAGGCTCGTGACCATGGATGGTGGAAAGTAGCGCGACAAAAATCGTTGAGTCATGTCGTCCCAAGTATGAATGGAATTCTTCGGGAGACGATCAAACCATTTTTCGGCGTGGTGGGATAAAGTATGTGGAAAGAGCTGTAGGCGAAGGACATCCATAGTAACACCGGGCAACTTCATGCTTTAAGTAATAGTAATGAATTTGTCGAGGTGCTTGTTGGCATCATCATCCGGCAATCCGAGAAATAGATTAGTTTGCACTTGTTGGATCATATGATTCTTCAACGAAAACTCCAGAGCCGTGATTTGCATCGGTGCAATCGGTCCTCCTCGTCCATACATTGTGGGTTGACAAAGCTCCTCCATTGTTCTAAGGTCGGGTAGGGGAACATTGTTGTTATTGATGTTGGGGGGTACACCAGCCATATCTAAATCGTCACGAGTCTCGGGCTCTGAATAAGTTGAAGATCTAGTATGCATGCACCTGCAAAAGCAAAAGAAAAAGATGCCACAAAAATAGAGAATATATATATACACTTAGAAAAATAAAATCTTTTTGGTGCAAAACTTTGAAAAAAATGCTTTTTATACGTTTTTTTAATGTTTTTTATTTTTGAAAATTTTTAATTTTTATGAATTTTTGAAATTTTTTTGACACGAAAAATAGCGCTCACGAATGAACGGATCCCAAAAAGCAACGCGCCTCTCACAGAAAGCCGTTAATCTTTACGAAAAGAGCCGGCAGCGGCGCCATTTAATAACTAGGTTTTAGTTAGAAAAATTGTTCGTTGAAATTGGTCTCTTCGAATTGATAATAGTTAAACGTGCGTCTCAGTCGTCTTTTGGTGAGATCAAATGATTTGATCGTTGTAGTAAAGTAAATGTGCAAGACGTTAAAAGTAAATGACGGTAATTAAAACTAAAACTAATTAAACGTAAATTGTGCAATATAAAAACTTTCAAAAGTAAGTTAATTAAATGACGAGAAATTAAGACTTGACGAAAATTAAATGCAAAAAATAAATAAGTTAAAACAAGTAAAAATAAATCTAAGTGAAAATAAGACGAAACAATTAAAATAAAGCTAAATAAAAATGGCGGGAAAAATAAGTTTAAAAATTGAATTTGAATAAAATGTAATTAATTTCGCAACTGGTAAAAAAATAGGGAATAAATTCGCAACTAAACAATCAAATTCGCAATGTGCAAATAAGCATAAATCCGCAATTAACAAAAACCCTAATTCCGCAATTAGCAATGCACTAAATCCGCAATCACCAAAAGAGGAAGAATTCCGCAATTAGCAATGGAAAGAATCCGCAATACCTAAAGTACCAATTTGCAATACCTGCGAACACAAAGATTTCGCAATACAAATGATGAAGATTTCGCAATTCTAAAGAACAATGATTTCGCAATGATAAAATAAGGAAGATTCCGCAATTACAAGGGAAGTTCAATTTCACAATTGTTGGGCAAAGACAAGATTTCGCAATTATGAAGAATTGCGAAATCGAATCAGACGACCCTAAAAACTAGGAACACGAAAAGGTACGAAAATAAGCTCTAAAATCTTAACTTTTTAAGCACAATAAGCAAAATAAAACACCAATAAGCAAACTAAAAAGCCTAGATTAATGAATAAACTTATAAAATGTTAAGAACAAGCCACGAAAATTAAAAAGAGTCAAACTTTATGTAACAAAATAGATGAAAAAGATTTAGATTGAAAACATAAAATCAACACAAACAAAGATTATGAAAAAGATTAAGAATAAGCAAGAAGAAAAGTAGAATGAGATGATTAAAAAGATTAAAGATAAAAGATTAAACAACACAAAATTAAAAGACTTACTTGGAATTAAAGGAATTAAAGTGCAAGACAAGTATTTAAAATGACATGGAAATGAATTTGCAAGAAATGAAAATGGTGGAAAGAATAATTGTCAAATTAGCTAATGATACAAGGCTTTTACACCAAGTATAAAATCTTATCGTCCGAAATCTCTTCGAATTGACTATTGGTTCACAGTGCGACTCAATTGTCTTTTGGTGAACAAGAGAATGGTTTGGTTGATTATCTATTTTTAAACTAATAGCAAATAAATGTAAATGTCGTTGAGTAAAGTAAAAGCTTTAAAGAATAAACTAAAGTAACGAGTGAAAAGTATATGCTTGAAAACTTAAAGAAAAGATTTGAAAAATACTTAAAAACTTAATGAAACTAACACTTGAAAACTTTGTAAAAACAAGAAATTTAAACAATCGGAAAACCAAGTCGGAACTTGATCGGAATGTAAGGTCGGAAAGACTGATCGGAATACACCCTCGTCAGAATACTGCTGCAATCGGAATGTGTAACAACAACCCCAATCGGAATGTCAATATTAACACCCAGATCCGAATATGTAAAGAATGGCACAATCGGAATACACTAAAGGGATACAGATCGGAATATGTAAAGAAATTCTCACGTCGGAATGCCAACGAATACCCACAATCGGAATGTTAATTCCCTAATCCGATCATGGGATCGGAATATCAAGACTGCCAAATCGGAATACAATAACCCTAATCCGATCTTAATGATCGGAATACTGGGGAGCACTAATCGGAATACCACAATCGGAAAAGGGTTTATACCTTTTCCGATTACCCTTATGATTCGAAAATAAGCTAGGCTATAAGCTAATTTGATAAGCTAACACCAAAACTTGAACGAATCCAAAGTGAAACGGACTAAATAAGCACAACTAACAACTTTTCCAACTTAAAATAAGCAATCTTTAAAATCAAACTATAAGAAGATGAACTTTTTAAGAAAACTTTTGAAAAGTAAATAAGCTAAACATATAAACAAGCCAATAAGCACAAAGATCTTAAAGCTTATTCGTATGAAAGCTTATGTAGGAACAAAAAGATTAAATTTTTAAGCACAAAAACATCAAGATCAACACGGATTAAATGTATTTCGCACCAAAAGTTAACCAAAAATAAAGAAAGGTAGAAAGAGATGAAAGATTAAAAGCTTAACTTGAACTTGATTAATGAAATCAACAATACACAAAGGTTTAATCTTGAAAGATTAAAAGAAAGAAAAGATGAAAACTTAGTGAGAGAAAGTTTAGAACTTTCTCTCTCTAAAACTAGAAAGAAAAATGAAAAATGAAACTAACTACTTAAAACTAACCAACCCTCCTAATGTGTATTAGGAGGGTATTTATAGGGAAAATGGGAAGGAGTGCATGTGTTGCTTCTTCTTTCTTTCTTTCTTCACGTCTTCTCGACTCGACTTAAATCTTTTTCCTTCCTCGATGTCGTCTCGGGATTTGTCGATATATACTGAACTTGTCTTGTAATTTTCTTCTTCTATTAGACTTGAGTTCTTCGACTTCGTTAAACTTCCGTCTTTAGACTTTTTCTTCGATAAATCTTCAGAATAGGCCTTGGACTTCCGTTCTTTTTGTACTCTTGATCTTTTGACTTCGTCTTTTCTCGTTTTCTTTGATAAAAGCCCGTGAAAGCCCGTGTTTTCTTCCTTTTTCATCATTTGGTCCTAAAACACAATAAAAATACAAACCACGCATAATTCCGACTTTTACGACATAAAATACACGTTTTGATCTTGTTGTTATTGGAAATAAGTGGTAAAAGGATAAGTGTTTTCACACTTATTAAATCCCCTACACTTGACCATTGCAATGCCCTCATGCAATGCATTAATTTTAAAGCACGGTTTTCATTCTTCATCATAAATAACCCACCTTGGCCTTTATTAAACACTAAACATTTATGGAAAGTAAAAGGATAAAAAAAACAAGTAAAGAAATCAAAGACTTACATTGGGTTTTGGCAGCCTTGAATGTTTATCATCCTCAAGTTTCACGTTCCCCATACCAAGCTTAAAAACGCGATCATTGTTATTATAAGTTAGCAAACTAACACGAATTCATGTGGGCCAATTATTCACTTAGACTCCCTTATTCCTAGGTGTATCTCTTATATTTTATTTTTGTCTTGAATGATCACGAGGATGCATTGTTTGACTTATTTTGATAGTTATTTAGGCCGAAAATAAAGTGAACGATTTAATCAATAGTTTGCTAAAGGATAAAATCTTTTAAAACTGCTTCTCGGGACCTCATAAAGTTCATATCTTGGCATAACTCGCTTCACGATTTGAGACCTTTCTTGGACCGATATTTGGCAGCGACTTCATACTTTAAATCTTTGAGAGACGTTCTTGAAATTATGGTCTTCTCTTCATAATAGGAATTTCTTCACTTGTAGTTTTGAGAGATTCTTCATCTTTGGACCACGACTTCTTCATTTTTCTTCAATCTTTATTTTGGACTTTGATATACAACGATCCGCCTCCTTTTAGGACTTGGATCTATTTATCCTCATACCTTGTTAGGGCCTTTTTGGATAGACTTCTCCATGATCTTTAGGGGAGTATTTGCTTTTCGTCGTGTGTCTCGATCCTTCATATTGATTTTCGATAAATGATTCTTCACATCACTTTTGGATCTTTAGCAACAAAATGTAGTCCTCATGCCCTGTTAGGGCCTTTTCGGACTCGCCAATCTTCGCATCCCGCTTCAATAAGTTATGCCTTGGCTATGAACTCTAATTAATATCGAGCAACTTTTAAACGATCTTGGGATAGAAGCTAAGTAACTTTTCAAATCGTACAACCTTATTTATTGCAGATAAATTTATTAACAAGCGATGGGAGAATAGGCTAATAATTAACTCACATAAATTCTCGAAAGAATACCGAACTTATAATTGACTCTATCATCTCTCGTCCTCCACAGTTTAAAATCTCAAGGAATGAGACTCGTGGATGCTTAGCCAATTAAATCAAAGTTTTGGGTTTTCGAGTCACCTATAGGATCTTGCAAATTCTTAGACTTTTTCAAGTTTAGAAATCGCATTTTAAAGTTCCCTTGATAAACGACTCTCTAGGATCAATTATAGGAACTTGCGAAAAGTTCTTGTTCTTAACCCGTGAGAGTTAAGACTTTCGCGTTTTATAGCTCCCTATATAAAAGCCTAGCAAAACTTGACTTAAACACGTTAAGGATACTAGCTAGAGTAAACTTAGATAAGTAAACTCGGGTTGAGTCAAAATGTTCACGACTAAGAAAAATTTAAAAACCACTTTATTGAAAACTTATTCTAGCAAGGAAAGAAAATAATCATAACAAAGGAAAATACAACTATACAACTAGGCCAAAATAGATTAAAAATTTTGAAAAATGTCGAAAAATCAAATTTTCCTGTTAAAATGAGGGCAAATTCATGGAAAAGACCACTTACTTCGATAGAAGTCCCCCCTACACTTGAGATAAACATTGTCCTTAATGTTTAAGGATGTGGGAGTAAACTCCCCTACACTTATGACATTGTGCACTTTGTTTAAATCTTGCTAAGGAAAGGACAACTATAGTGAATTCAATGTGAACATATAAAATATGAAATATTAAATCACGAGAGTTTAAGATAGAACCGGGAAGATGGAAACACGGGATCACGGTTCGTCAAATGTCATCAAGAGTGGATCTTTGAAGCTTTTAATCCCTGCACCGCACAAGAAACAAGACAACAAACACATACAGGGCTCCCCCTACACTTATTATGAAAGCAGTAAAGGATAGATCACGGGTTGCCTCCCGAGAAGCGCTTGTTTTTGATAATCGAGTCACGAGCCTGACTCGACCCAAAGTTAGTTCATGGGGAACATGGTGAGGGATGGAATCATCTCATGAGAGATGTCCTCACCAAAGTACAGCTTCAAACGCTGGCCATTCACCTTGAAATTGGGCCCATTTGGCTGAGAAAGCTCAATGGTGCCATATGGAAAGACTTTGGCGACGGTGAATGGACAAGACCAGCGGCTCTTCAACTTGCCCGAGAAGATCTTCAACCGAGAGTTAAAAAGTAAGACTTGATCACCAGCGTGGAACTCTCGGTTCTTAATCCTTGCATCGTGGATGATCTTGGTCTTCTCTTTGTAGATCAGCGAGTTCTCATAAGCTTCATTCCTTAGTTCATTTAGCTCATTGAGTTGAATCTTCCAAAGATCACCGGCTTTGTTGATGTCGAAGTTAGCCCACTTCAAGGCCCAGTACGCCTTATGTTCCAGCTCGATAAGGAGGTGGCATGCTTTCCCGTACACAAGACGATAAGGTGTACAACCGATCGGGGTCTTATAAGCTGTACGGAAAGCCCACAAAGCATCATCTAACTTATCGGCCCACGCAGCACGATGCTCTCCCACAGTACGTTCCAGAATTCGCTTCAATCCACAGTTAGAAATCTCGGCTTGTCCATTGGTTTGGGGATGATAGGCGCTGGAAAGAAGATGATTAACACCATACTTAGCCATGACTCTTGCAAGTTGATCATTGCAAAAATGAGTCCCGCGGTCACTGATTATAGCACGAGGAACACCGAATCAAGCAAACAACTGCTTCAAGAAGTTCACAACCACCCTCGCATCGTTCGTTGGGAGAGCCTTAGCTTCAACCCATTTAGAAACGTAGTCAACAACTACGAGGATGTACTTGTTCCCTTTGGATGATGGAAATGGCCCCATAACGTCGATGCCCCTATGTCAAAGATTTCACATTCTTGTATGAAATTTTGAGGCATTTCATCTTTATGTGTGATCTTGCCTTGGCGTTGGCAAGCATCACAATGCTTAACCATTTCGTGAGCATCACGATAAATGGTGGGCCAATAGAATCCAGAGTCAAACACTTTCTTAGCGGTGTAGTTGGGACCAAAGTGACCACCGGTGGGTCCTTTATGGCAAGCATCAAGGATTTGCAAAGCTGCCGGTCCATCAACACATCGACGAATGATCAGATCGGCACATTGTTTGAATAGATAAGGGTCATCCCAGAAGTAAGTCTTAACATCTTTAAAGAACTTCTTATTTTCTTGGGATGTTAACCCTTTGATGAGAATACCACCCGCTAAGTAGTTTGCAATGTCCGCAAACCACGGGTGTCATCAAGATTGGAGTGAATAGACATCAAGGTCTCAAGGGGAAAAGAGTCATTGATCTCTTGGTTCGGATGATCCCCTTGATATGGATCCTCAAGTCTACTCAGATGATCCGCTGCTAGGTTTTCGGCTCCCTTTTTGTCACGAATTTCAATGTTGAATTCTTGAAGGAGTAAAACCCAGCGAAGAAGTCTTGGCTTACAGTCGTGCTTAGTCATCAAGTACTTCAATGCGGAATGGTCTGTGTATACGATGGTGGTGGATAAAACAAGATAGGTAATAAGTGTGAAAACACTTACCCTTTTACCACTTATTTCCAATAATAACAAGACCAAAACGTGTGATTTATGACGTAAAAGTCGGAATTATGTGTGGTTTGTGTTTTTATTGTGTTTTAGGACCAAAATATAAAAAAGGAAGAATACACGGGTTTTCACAGGCTTTTATCGAAGAAAACGGGAAAAGACGAAGTCAAAAGATCAAGAGTGCAAAAAGAACGGAAGTCCAAGGCCTATTCTGAAGATTTATCGAAGAAAAGGTCTAAAGGCGGAAGTTTAAACGAAGTCGAAGAACTTAAGTCTAATAGAAGAAGAAAATTAAAAGACAAGTTCAAATCCCGAGACGACAAAGACAAAGAATTAAAGTCGAGTCGAGAAAATGTGAAGAGAGCAAGAAAGAAGATGCAACACATGCACTCCTTCCACCTTCCCTATAAATACCCTCCTAATAGTCATTAGGAGGGTAGTTAGTTAATTAGCTAGTTTTTATTTTTCTTACTTTTCTCTAATTTTAGAGAGAGAAAGTCTTAAACTTTCTCTCACTAGATTTCATCTTTTCTTTTAATCTTTCAAGATTAAACATTTGTATTGCTTATTTTTCATTAATCAAGTTCTATTTAAGCTTTTAATCCTTAATCTCATTCTACTTTTCTTTGATTTTAGATTGATTTTGGTGCGATTATCATATGATCCGTATTGTTCTAAATGATTTCGTGCTTAAAAAGTTAATCTTTTGATCATTACCTAAGTTTTCATGCAAATAAGCTTTGAGACTTTGGTGCTTATTGGCTTATTTTTATGATTAGCTTATTTACTTATAAAAGTTTTCCTTAAAAAGTTCATGTTTTTATTGCTTGATTGAAAAGTTTATTATTTTGAGGATTTGATAAGTTGATTAATGCTTATTTGATCCGGTTTGTTTTTTATTCGTCCTAGTTTAAGGGTAAGCTTATCATTTTTAGCTTATTCCTTAGCTTTTTAACCGAATCCCATCATTTTCGGAAAGGGTACAAACCCCTTTCCGATTTACACATTCCGACTAGCCTCCACATCCCTCTTTCCGATTAATTAAATCGGAAAAGGGTTTTCATTTTCCGATCAGCATCTCTTGTTATTCCGATCGAAGTGATCGGATTAGGTATTTAAGTATTCCGATCTGGCCCCTTGCTTAATATTCCGATTGTAGTTGTTTTCCCCATATTCCGATAGGTGCTATTCCTTGGTATTCCGATTTGGTCCTTTGTGTTGTATTCCGATTGAGTGGGAATTGTGAACATTCCGATTGGTAGTTTTTTGCTATATTCTGATTAGACCAATCTTTACAACATTCCGACTACCAGATCGGAATATATTCCGATATGGGCTTGTTTTTGGACATTCCGATCATCGTCATTATTTGCACTTTCCTATTAGAGTTGATTTTAGTGTATTGTATTTACATAGTCTCCAAGTGTTAGCTTAATTTAGTGTGCTAGTATTTTTCTAATATTACCTTTAAGTTTCCAAGCTTTTATTTTTACTCATCATTTTAGTATTAATCTTTATTCTTCCATTTTACTCAACGACACTTTAATTACTTGCTTTTAGTTTAAAATAGACAATCAACCAAACCATTCTCTTGATTCACCAAAAGACGATTGAGTCGCACTTAAGACCGGTTTTCAATTCGAAAAGACTTGGGACTACGAATTTTGATAGGAGGTGTAAAAACCAAGTATTAAATGGCGCCGCTGCCGGCTCTTTTCGTTACGATTAACGGTTTCTAGTGAGAGACGCATTGAATTTTGGGATCCGTTCTTTGAACGTTATTTTCCTTGCTTTAAAATTTTCAAAAATCCTAAAAAATATAAAACTCTTCAAAAATATAAAAACATTGAAAAATCATTAAAAGCAATTCTTTTCAAAAGGTTTTGCACCAAAAAGATTATATAGATATTCTCTTTGTGTATATTTTTCTTCTGCAGGTGTATGCGTACTAGATCTTCGAACTATTCTGAGCCCGAGACTCGTGAAGATTTAGATATGGCTGGTGTTAATAACAACAATAACAACCCACCTCTACCCAATTTGAATAACAACAACAACAACAACAATGTCCACCTACCTGATTTATGGACAATGGATGAATTGTGTCAACCCACCATGAACGGACGCGGAGGCCCGATTGCGCCAATGCACGTCACGGCTCAGGAGTTTTCGTTGAAGCATCACATGATCCAGCAAGTGCAAACTAACCCATTTCGTGGAATTTCGAATGATGATGCCAACAAACACCTCGAAAAATTCATTACCATAACCCAAAGCATGAAGTGCCCCGGTGTTCCTATGGATGACCTTCACCTTCAACTCTTTCCCCACTCGCTTTCTCACCATGCCGAAAAATGGTTTGACCGTCTTCCTAAGAATTCTATTCATACGTGGAATGACATGACTCAACGTTTTTTATCGCGCTACTTTCCCCCATCCATGGTCACTAGCCTTCGTAACCAAATCAGTGGATTCATGCAAGAGAATGATGAATCGCTCTTCGATGCTTGGGAACGGTACAATGATTTGATCGACCGCTGTCCAAATCACAATATGCTCCCCGTCACTCTCATTGACACCTTCTACAATGGTCTCACTTTTCGTGATCGTGACACGATCAATGCCGCCGCCGGTGGTACTTTTATGAAAAGGAGACTGGAGGAGTGTCGAGAGTTGATCGAAAACATGACTACTCACCACAAGAATTGGGATTCATCCGCATCCTCAAGATCTAATCAGAGAGTCAATGTTTCTTCTACTACCTCCAATCCTGAAATGACTGAAATTTCTCGACAACTCGCTGAGATGAACAAGAATTTCATGGCCATGGCCACAAACCACTTTCAACAAGCTAAAGCCGTTGCTATTTCTTGTGACACATGTGGTGGTCCTCATTCTTATAATGATTGTCCTTCTACCCAAGGAAATTTTTTTAGAAACGTTAACGCAGCTTACGGCACTTATCCCTCGGGAGGCTATCAAGCTCGCCCGCAAGGAGACCGTGGCTTGCTAAGTTATCGTTCGAACAACTATCTTTCTCCACCTGGTTTCCCTCCTGCAAACCAAAACCAACAACAAAGCTACAACCAATCCCAACCTCGTGCAAACAATCAATATCAATCCCAACGCATCCCATACCCACCTCAAGGAAATTCTCAAGCCTACCAAGCTCCACCTCTCAATCAACCGATGGCAGTGAGTTCAGACGTCGAGACATTCATGAAGACTAATCGGGAGATGGTGACGAATCTTCAGAGTCAAGTCCGCAACTTGAAGGGCGAAATGGCGAAACAAGGGAACGATATTCGAGCCGAGCTAAGGAATGACATGGCAAAACACAGCAATGAAATTAATGCAAACATGAGAGACTCTTTTAATAATCAAGCGGTTCACCTTCGTGATATGATTGGTTCGCTCATCCAAGGTAATAAACCCTCTTCTTCGGGTACTCTTCCGAGTAACACCGTTGCAAATCCAAGAGGGGAGATGAAAGCAATCACCACTCGTAGTGGAAAAGGTTATATGGAACCCGAGCTTCCTACACCTCCACCTGTGATTGTGAATAAGGAAAAAGAGCAACTTTCCTCACCTCCTTCACCTTCTATCCCCATTTCCCCACCACCCGTGGTTGTGAGTGATCCTATTCCCTTAAAGCCTTCTTCTTCATCCAATATACCTTATCCTTCAAGGTTGAGGAAAGAGAAGCAAAAGAGCAAGGATGATATTCAGGTTTCAAACTTTCTAAAAATGTTTAAACAATTAAATTTTAACATCTCCTTTGCCGAGGCTCTCGCTCACATGCCCAAATACGCTAAGATGTTTAAAGATCTTCTAAGTGATAAGGAAAAGCTTCTTGACATCCCTCAGACCCAACTTAATGAGAACTGCTCCGCAGTGCTCTTAAGGAAATTGCCCACCAAACTTGGTGATCCGGGTCGCTTCTTGATTCCTTGCAACTTCCCGGGAGTGGAGAATTGCATGGCCCTATCCGATTTAGGTGCCAGTATAAACTTAATGCCTTTAAGTGTTTGGAAGCAATTATCTCTCTCCAAGCTAGTCCCCACAAAAATGACTTTGGAATTAGCCAACCGTACGGTTGCTTATCCAGTGGGGATAGCCGAAGATGTCTTTGTTGGCGTTGACAAATTCACCTTCCCGACGGATTTTGTCGTCGTTGACTACGAGATGGACCCTCGTGTTCCATTAATCGTTGGACGTCCATTCCTGAGGACCGGTCGCACTCTCATTGATGTAGCCGCGGGCAAAATAATCATGAGAGTTGGTTACGATAAAATTGTCTTCAACATGGGTAAGATTTCTAAGCAACCTTATTCGTATGAGAGTGTTAATGCTATTGATGTTCTCGATGAGGCTTGTGAAGAACATTTTCATGATGCTTGCAAAAGTACTCTTTCTTCTCTACCCAATGTTGAGAGCGTTGTCTCAATTGCTCCAACATTGACTCCTTTTGGAGAAAGTGACTTGGATGATTTCGAAGCTAGCTTGGGTCCTCTTGATATTAAGTATGATAATTTGTCCACCAATTGGGACGAAGATATTCGTACTATTGAGAGACTTCTCAATGAAGACCCGTTCTCTCCTCCTGCTCCTAAAGAGGTGACTAATGATGATCCATCGTTAGTTTCACCATCTATTGAGGATCCTCCTACTCTTGAGCTTAAGGACCTACCTCCTCATCTTGAGTACGTTTTCCTTGAAGACGACGAGAAGTTACCGGTCATCATCGCAAAGGACCTGAAAGAAGACGAAAAAGCCCGACTTGTCGCTGTGTTGAAGAAGCATAAAAGAGCTACCGCTTGGAAAATCTCCGACATCCGTGGAATTGATCCTCACTGTTGCACACATAAAATTCTCATGGAGGACGACTTTAAGCCCACAATTCAAAGCCAACGAAGGGTGAATCCTAAAATCCATGAAGTCATCAAAAAAGAGGTTATCAAACTTCTTGATGCGGGTATGATTTACCCTATTTCGGATTCACCATGGGTTAGTCCAGTCCATTGTGTGCCTAAGAAGGGCGGAATCACCGTTGTGCCCAATGCAAACAACGAGTTAATTCCTACCCATCTCGTTACTGGGTGGAGAGTTTGTATAGACTACCGCAAACTCAATGATGCCACGAGAAAGGATCATTTCCCTCTACCTTTTATGGACCAAATGCTTGAACGTCTAGCGGGTAATGAATATTACTGCTTTCTTGATGGTTTCTCGGGTTATTTCCAAATACCTATCGATCCCCAAGATCAAGAGAAGACAACATTCACTTGTCCCTATGGCACATTTGCTTACAAACGCTTGCCTTTTGGCTTATGCAATGCCCCCGGGACTTCCCAAAGGTGCATGTTGGCTATCTTCCATGATATGGTTGAGCAAACCATGGAAGTCTTCATGGATGATTTTTCGGTCTTCAGGGATTCCTTCTCTTCTTGCCTTGTCAATTTGGAACGTATGCTTAAGCGGTGCGAAGACACTCGCCTTGTTCTGAATTGGGAAAAATGCCATTTTATGGTACAAGAAGGCATTGTGCTAGGACACAAAATCTCTAAAGCCGGTATTGAAGTCGACCGTGCTAAAGTAGATGTCATAGCCAAATTACCTCCACCTTCAACCGTGAAGGGTGTGAGAAGTTTTCTGGGTCATGCGGGCTTCTATCGTCGATTCATTCAGGATTTCTCTAAAATCGCTCGCCTGATGACCCACCTCTTGGAAAAAGATACTCCTTTTATCTTTTCTAAAGAGTGTCTCGAAGCCTTCAATCTTCTTAAGGACAAGCTAACTAAGGCACCGGTCTTGGTTACCCCTAATTGGGAGCTGCCTTTTGAATTGATTTGCGATGCTAGCGACTTTGCCATTGGTGCGGTTTTGGGCCAACGAGTGAATAAACACTTCCAACCAATCCACTATGCTAGCAAAACAATGACGGGGGCTCAATTGCATTATACGACAACCGAAAAAGATCTTTTAGCTGTTGTCTATGCTTTTGAGAAATTTCGCCCCTATCTTGTTTTATCCCCCACCATCGTATACACGGACCATTCCGCGTTGAAGTACTTGATGACTAAACATGATTCTAAGCCAAGACTTCTTCGCTGGGTTTTACTCCTTCAAGAATTCAACATTGAAATTCGTGACAAGAAGGGAACCAAAAACCTGGCCTCGGATCATCTTAGCAGACTTGAGGATCCATATCAAGGGGAACATCCGAACAAAGAGATCAATGAATCTTTCCCCCTTGAGACCTTAATGTCTATAAATCTCAATCTTGATGGCACCCCGTGGTTTGCGGACATTGAAAACTACTTAGCGGGTGGTATTCTCATCAAAGGGTTAACATCCCAACAAAAGAAGAAGTTCTTGAATGATGTTAAGACTTACTTTTGGGATGACCCTTTTCTATTCAAACAATGTGCTGATCTGATCATTCGTCGATGTGTTGACGGACCGGCAGCTTTTGACATTCTCCAAGCTTGCCACAAAGGACCCACTAGTGGTCACTTTGGTCCCCACTACACCGCTAAAAAAGTGTTTGATTCTGGATTCTATTGGCCCACCATTTATCGTGACGCTCACGAAATGGTTAAGCATTGTGATGCTTGCCAACGCCAAGGCAAGATCACACATAAGGATGAGATGCCTCAAAATTTCATACAGGAATGTGAAATCTTTGATGTATGGGGCATCAACTTTATGGGGCCATTTCCATCCTCCAAAGGGAACAAGTACATCCTCGTCGCCGTCGACTACATTTCTAAATGGGTTGCAGCCAAGGCTCTCCCTACGAATGATGCGAGGGTGGTTGTGAACTTTTTGAAGCAGCTTTTCGCCCGATTTGGCGTTCCTCGTGCTATCATCAGTGACCGCGGGACTCATTTTTGCAATGATCAATTTGCAAGAGTCATGGTTAAGTATGGTGTCACTCACCGTCTTTCCACCGCTTATCATCCCCAAACCAATGGGCAAGCCGAGATATCCAACCGTGGATTGAAGCGAATTTTAGAGCGTACTGTGGGAGAGCATCGCGCCGCGTGGGCCGATAAGTTATATGATGCTCTGTGGGCTTTCCGTACTGCTTATAAGACCTCGATCGGTTGTACACCTTATCGTCTTGTGTACGGGAAAGCCTGCAACCTCCCAATCGAGTTGGAACATAAGGCGTACTGGGCATTGAAGTGGGCTAACTTCGACATCAACAAAGCCGGTGATCATCGCAAGATTCAACTCAACGAGCTAAATGAACTGAGGAATGAAGCTTATGAGAACTCGCTAATCTACAAGGAGAAGACGAATATCATTCATGACGCAAAAATCAAGAACCGAGAGTTCCACGTTGGTGATCAAGTCTTACTCTTTAACTCTCGGTTAAAGATCTTCTCTGGCAAGTTGAAGAGCCGCTGGTCTGGTCCATTCACCTTCGCCAAAGTCTTTCCTTATGGGACCATTGAGCTTTCTCAGCCGAATGGGCCCAACTTCAAGGTGAATGGCCAGCGTCTGAAGCTGTACTTTGGTGAGGACATCTCTCAGGAGATGCTTCCATCCCTCACCACGTTCCCCATGAACTAAAATTGGGTCGAGTCAGGCTCGTGCCTCGGGGAACAAAAACAAGCGCTTCTCGGGAGGCAACCCGTGATCTATCCTTTACTGCTTTCATAATAAGTGTAGGGGGAGCCCCGCATATGTTGGTTGTCTTGTTTCTTGTGCTGTGCAGGGATAAAAGCTTCAAAGATCTACCTTGATGACTTTTGACGAACCGTGATACCATGTTCCCATCTTCCTGGTTCTATCCTAAACTCTTGTGATTCAATATTTCATATTTTATATGTTCACATTGAATTCACTTTAGTTATCCTTTCCTTAGCAAGATTTAAACAAAGTGCACAATGTCCTAAGTGTAGGGGGTTTACTCCCACATGCTTAAGCATTGAGGACAATGTTTATCTCAAGTGTAGGGGGACTTCTATCGAAGTAAGTGGTCTTTTCCATGAATTTGCCCTCATTTTAACCGGAAAAATTGATTTTTCGACATTTTTCAAAATTTTTAATCTATTTTGGCCTAGTTGTATAGCTGTATTTGCCTTTGTTATGTTTCCATTGATAGAATAGTTCTTCAATAAAGTGGTTTTAGATTTTTCTTAGTCGTGAACATTTTGACTCAACCGGAGTTTACTTACCTAAGTTTACTCTAGCTAGTATCCTTAACGTGTTTAAGTCAAGTTTTGCTAGGCTTTTATATAGGGAGCTATAAAACGCGAAAGTCTTAACTCTCACGGGTTAAGAACAAGAACTTTTCGCAAGTTCCTATAATTGATCCTAGAGAGTCGTTTATCAAGGGAACTTTAAAACGCGATTTCTAAACTTGAAAAAGTCTAAGAATTTGCAAGATCCTATAGGCGACTCGAAAACCCAAAACTTTGATTTAATAGGCTAAGCATCCACGAGTCTCATTCCTTGAGATTTTAAACTGTGGAGAACGAGAGATGATAGAGTCAATTATAAGTTTGGTATTCTTTTGCGAATTTATGTGAGTTAATTATAAGCCTATTCTCCCTCCGCTTGTTAATAAATTTATCTGCAATAAATAAGGTTGTACGATTTAAAAGGTTACTTAGCTTCTAGCCCTAGATCGTTTAAAAGTTGCTCGGTACGGATTAGAGTTCATAGCCAAGGCATAACTTATTGAAGCGGGATGCGAAGATTGGCGAGTCCGAAAAGGCCCTAACAAGGCATGAGGGCTATATTTTGTTGCTAAAGATCCAAAAGTGATGTGAAGAACCATTTATCGAAAATCAATATGAAGGATCGAGACACACGACGAAAAGCAAGAACTCCCCAAAAGTCATGGAGAAGTCTATCCGAAAAGACCCTAACAAGGTATGAGGATAAATAGATCCAAGTCCTAAAAGGAGGCGGATCGTTGTATATCGAAGTCCAAAATAAAGATTGGAGAAAAATGAAGAAGTCGTGGTCCAAAGATGAAGAATCTCTCAAAACTTCAAGTGAAGAAATTCCTATTATGAAGAGAAGGCCATTATTTCATGAACATCTCTCAAGATTCGAAGTATGAAGTCGCTGCCAAATATCGGTCCAACAAAGGTCTCAAATCGCGAAGCGAGGTGTGCCAATATATGAACTTTATGAGGTCCCGAGAAGCAGTTTTAAAAGATTTGGTCCTTTAGCTAACTATTAATTAAATCGTTCACCTTATTTTCTGACTAAATAACTATCGAAATAAGTCAAACAATGCATCCTCGTGATCATTCAAGACAAAAATAAAATATAAGAGATACACCTAGGAATAAGGGAGTCTAAGTGAGTAATTGGCCCACATGAGTTCGTGATAGTTTGCTAACTTATAATAACAATGATCTCGTTTTTAAGCTTGGTATGGGGAACGTGAAACTTGAGGATGATAAACGTTCATGGCTGCCAAAACCCAATGTAAGTTTTTAATTTCTTTACTTGTTCTATCTTTTCATGTTTAGTATTTAATAAAGGCCAAGGTGGGTTATTTATGATGGAAAATGTAAACCGTGCTTTAAAATTAATGCATTGCATGAGGTCATTGCAATGGTCAAGTGTAGGGGATTTAATAAGTATGAAAACACTTATCCTTTTACCACTTATTTCCAATAATAACAAGACCAAAACGTGTGATTTATGTCGTAAAAGTCGGAATTATGCGTGGTTTGTGTTTTTATTGTGTTTTAGGACCAAAATATAAAAAAGGAAGAAAACACGGGTTTTCACGGGCTTTTATCGAAGAAAACAGGAAAAGACGAAGTCAAAAGATCAAGAGTGCAAAAAGAACGGAAGTCCAAGGCCTATTCTGAAGATTTATCGAAGAAAAAGTCTAAAGGCGGAAGTTTAAACGAAGTCGAAGAACTTAAGTCTAATAGAAGAAGAAAATTAAAAGACAAGTTTAAATCCCGAGACGACAAAGACAAAGAATTAAAGTCGAGTCGAGAAAATGTGAAGAGAGCAAGAAAGAAGATGCAACACATGCACTCCTTCCACCTTCCCTATAAATACCCTCCTAATAGTCATTAGGAGGGTAGTTAGTTAATTAGCTAGTTTTTATTTTTCTTACTTTTCTCTAGTTTTAGAGAGAGAAAGTCTTAAACTTTCTCTCACTAGATTTCATCTTTTCTTTTAATCTTTCAAGATTAAACATTTGTATTGCTTATTTTTCATTAATCAAGTTCTATTTAAGCTTTTAATCCTTAATCTCATTCTACTTTTCTTTGATTTTAGATTGATTTTGGTGCGATTATCATATGATCTGTGTTGTTCTAAATGATTTCGTGCTTATAAAGTTAATCTTTTGATCATTACCTAAGTTTTCATGCAAATAAGCTTTGAGACTTTGGTGCTTACTGGCTTATTTTTATGATTAGCTTATTTACTTATAAAAGTTTTCCTTAAAAAGTTCATGTTTTTATTGCTTGATTGAAAAGTTTATTATTTTGAGGATTTGATAAGTTGATTAATGCTTATTTGATCCGGCTTGTTTTTTATTCGTCCTAGTTTAAGGGTAAGCTTATCATTTTTAGCTTATTACTTAGCTTTTTAACCGAATCCCATCATTTTCGGAAAGGGTACAAACCCCTTTCCGATTTACACATTCCGACTAGCCTCCACATCCCTCTTTCTGATTAATCAAATCGGAAAAGGGTTTTCATTTTCCGATCAGCATCTCTTGTTATTTCGATCGAAGTGATCGGATTAGGTATTTAAGTATTCCGATCTGGCCCTTGCTTAATATTCCGATTGTAGTTGTTTTCCCCATATTCCGATAGGTGCTATTCCTTGGTATTCCGATTTGGTCCTTTGTGTTGTATTCCCATTGAGTGGGAATTGTGAACATTCCGATTGGTAGTTTTTTGCTATATTCTGATTAGACCAATCTTTACAACATTCCGACTACCAGATCAGAATATATTCCGATCTGGGCTTGTTTTTGGACATTCCGATCATCGTCATTATTTGCACTTTCCTATTAGAGTTGATTTTAGTTTATTGTTTTTACATAGTTTCCAAGTGTTAGCTTAATTTAGTGTGCTAGTATCTTTCTAATATTACCTTTAACTTTCCAAGCTTTTATTTTTACTCATCATTTTAGTATTAATCTTTATTCTTCCATTTTACTCAACGACACTTTAATTACTTGCTTTTAGTTTAAAATAGACAATCAACCAAACCATTCTCTTGATTCACCAAAAGACGATTGAGTCGCACTTAAGACCGGTTTTCAATTCGAAAATACTTGGGACTACGAATTTTGATACGAGGTGTAAAAACCAAGTATTAATAGGGGCGAAATTTTTCAAAAGCATAGACAACAGCTAAAAGCTCTTTTTCGGTTGTCGTATAATGCAATTGAGCCCCCGTCATTGTTTTGCTAGCATAGTGGATTGGTTGGAAGTGTTTATTCACTCTTTGGCCCAAAACCGCACCAATAGAAAAGTCGCTAGCATCGCACATCAATTCAAAGGGTAGCTCCCAATTAGGGGTAACCAAGACCGGTGCCTTAGTTAGCTTATCCTTAAGAAGATTGAAGGCTTCGATACACTCTTTAGAAAAGATAAAAGGAGTATCTTTTTCCAAGAGGTGGGTCATCGGCCGAGCGATTTTAGAGAAATCCTGAATGAATCGACGATAGAAGCCCGCATGACCCAGAAAACTTCTCACACCCTTCACGGTTGAAGGTGGAGGTAATTTGGCTATGACATCTACTTTAGCACGGTCGACTTCACGACCGGCTTTAGAGATTTTGTGTCCTAGCACAATACCTTCGTTTACCATAAAATGGAATTTTTCCCAATTTAGAACAAGGCGAGTGTCTTCGCACCGCTTAAGCATACGTTCCAAATTGGCAAGGCAAGAAGAGAAGGAATCCCCAAAGACCGAGAAATCATCCATGAAGACTTCCATGGTTTGCTCAACCATGTCATGGAAGATAGCCAACATGCACCTTTGGAAAGTCCCGGGGGAATTGCATAAGCCAAAAGGCATTCTTTTGTTAGCAAATGTGCCATAGGGACAAGTGAATGTTGTCTTCTCTTGATCTTGGGGATCGATGGGTATTTGGAAATAACCCGAAAAACCATCAAGAAAGCAGTAATATTCATTACCCGCTAAACGTTCAAGCATTTGGTCCATAAAAGGAAGAGGGAAATGATCCTTTCTCGTGGCATCATTGAGTTTGCGGTAGTCTATACAAACTCTCCACCCAGTAACGAGACGTGTAGGAATCAACTCGTTGTTTGCATTGGGCACAACGGTGATGCCGCCTTTCTTAGGCACACAATGAACTGGACTAACCCATGGTGAATCCGAAATAGGGTAAATGATACCCGCATCAAGAAGTTTAATAACCTCTTTTTTGATGACGTCATGGATTTTAGGATTCACCCTTCTTTGGCTTTGAATTGTGGGCTTAGAGTCGTCCTCCATGAGAATTTTATGTGTGCAAAAGTGAGGATCAATTCCGCGAATATCGGAGATTTTCCAAGCGATAGCTCTTTTAGGTTTCTTCAATACGGCGATAAGTCGGGATTTTTCTTCTTCTTTCAGGTCCTTTGCGATGATGACCGGTAACTTCTGGTTATCTTCAAGGAAAACGTACTCGAAATGAGGAGGTAAGTCCTTAAGCTCAAGAGTAGGAGGATCCTCAATAGATGGTGAAACTAACGATGGATCATCATTAGTCACCTCTTTAGGAGAAGGAGGAGAAAACGGGTCTTCATTGAGAAGTTTCTCAATAGTACGAATGTCTTCATCCCAATCGGTGGAAGAATCATCATACTTAATATCGAGAGGATCCAAGCTAGCTTCGAAATCATCCAAGTCACTTGCTCCAAAAGGAGTCAATGACGGAGCAATTGAGGCAACGGTCTCAACATTGGGTAGAGAAGAGAGAGTACTTTTGCAAGCATCATGAAAATGTTCTGCACAAGCCTCATCGAGAACATCAATAGCATTAACACTCTCATATGAATAAGGTTGCTTAGAAATCTTACCCATGTTGAAGACAATTTTATTGTCACCAACTCTCATGATTATTTCGCCCGCGGCTACATCAATGAGAGTGCGACCGGTCCTCAAGAAGGGACGTCCAACGATTAATGGAACACGAGGATCCATCTCCTAGTCAACGACAACAAAATCCGCCGGGAAGGTGAATTTGTCAATGCCAACGAAGACGTCTTCGGCTATCCCCACTGGATAAGCAACCGTACGGTTAGCTAATTCCAACGTCATTTTGGTGGGGACTAGCTCGGGGAGAGATAATTGCTTCCAAACACTTAAAGGCATTAAGTTTATGCTGTCACCTAGATCGGCTAGGGCCATGGAATTCTCTACTCCCGGGAAGTTGCAAGGAATCAAGAAGCCACCCGGATCACCAAGTTTGGTGGGCAATTTCCTTAAGAGAACGGCGGAGCAATTCTCATTAAGTTGGGTCTGAGCAATGTCAAGAAGCTTCTCCTTGTCACTAAGAAGATCTTTAAACATCTTCGCGTATTTAGGCATGTGAGCGAGAGCCTCGGCAAAGGAGATGTTAAAATTCAATTGTTTAAACATTTTAAGAAAGTTTGAAACTTGAATATCATCCTTGCTCTTTTGCTTCTCTTTCCTCAACCTTGAAGGATAAGGTATATTGGATGAAGAAGAAGGCTTTAGGGGAGTAGGATCACTCACAACCACGGGTGGTGGGGAAATAGGGGTAGAAGGCAAAGGAGGTGTGGAAAGTTGCTCTTTTTCCTTGTTCACAATCACGGGTGGAGGTGTAGGAAGCTCGGGTTCCGTATAACCTTTTCCACTACGAGTGGTGATTGCTTTCATCTCCCCTCTTGGATTCGCAACGGTGGTACTCAGAAGATTACCCGAAGAAGAGGGTTGATTACCTTGGAAGAGCGAACCGATCATATCACGAATGTTAACCGCTTGAGTGCTGAAAGAGTCTCTCATGTCTGCACGAATCTCATTAATTTGTTTTGCCAGGTCATTCCTTAGCTCGGCTCGAATATCGCTCCCTTGTTTCGCCATGTCATTCTTCAACTTGACAAATTAACTCTGAAGATTCGTCACCATCTCTTGATTAGTCTTCATGAACGTCTCGACGTCTTGATTCAATACCATCGGTTGATTGAGAGGTGGAGCTTGGTAAGCTTGAGAATTTCCTTGAGTTGGGTATGGGTTTCTTTGGGATTGATATTGATTGTTAGCACGAGGTTGGGATTGGTTGTTTTGGTTATAGCTTTGTTGTTGGTTTCAGTTTGGAGGAGGGAAACCGGGTGGAGAAAGATAGTTGTTTGAACGATAACTTAGCAAGCTTCGGTCTCCTTGAGGACGAGCTTGATAGCCTCCCGTGGGATAAGTACCGTAAGCCGCATTAACGTTTTCAGAAAAATTGCCTTGAGTGGAAGGACAATCATTGTAGGAATGAGGACCACCATATGTGTCACAAGAAATAGAAACGACTTTAGCTTGTTGAAAGTGGTTTGTGGCCATGGTCATGAAATTCTTATTCATCTCAGCGATTTGTTGGGTAAGTTCGGTTATCTCGGGATTGGAAGTAGTAGAAGAAAGATTGACTCTCGAGTTAGATCTTGAGGATGCGGATGAATCCCAATTCTTGTGGTGAGTAGTCATGTTTTCAATCAACTCTCTACACTCCTCCGGTCTCCTTTTCATAAAAGTACCACCGACGGCGGCGTTGATCGTGTCACGATCACGAAAAGTGAGACCATTGTAGAAAGTATCAATGAGAGTGACGGGGAGCATGTTATGATTCGGACAACGGTCGATCAAGTCATTGTATCGTTCCCAAGCATCAAAGAGCGATTCATCATTATCTTGTATGAATCCACTAATTTGGTCACGAAGGCTTGTGACCATGGATGGTGGGAAGTAGCGCGACAAAAAGCGTTGAGTCATGTCATTCCAAGTATGAATAGAATTCTTTAGGAGATGGTCAAACCATTTTTCGGTATGGTGAGAAAGCGAGTGGGGAAATAGTTAAAGGCGAAGGTCATCCATAGAAACACCGGGCGACTTCATGCTTTGGGTGATGGTAATGAATTTGTCGAGGTGTTTGTTGGCATCATCATCCGGAATTCCGCGAAATGGGTTAGTTTGCACTTGTTGGATCATGTGATGCTTCAATGAAAACTCCTGAGCCGTGATGTGCATAGGTGCAATCGGGCCTCCGCGTCCGTTCATGGTGGGTTGACACAATTCCTCCATTGTTCGTAAATCAGGTAGGGGGACATTGTTGTTGTTGTTATTGTTATTCAAATTGGGTAGAGGTGGGTTATTATTGTTGTTATGAACACCAGCCATATCTAGATCTTCACGAGTCTCGGGCTCAGAATAGTTCAAAGATCTAGTACGCGTACACCTGCAGAAGAAAAATATACACAGAGAGAATATCTATATAATCTTTTTGGTGCAAACCTTTGGAAAAGAATTGTTTTTTATGATGTTTCAATGTTTTTGTATTTTTTGAAGAATTTTATATTTTTTAGGGTTTTTGAAAATTTTTTGAAGCAAGGAAAATAACGTTCAAAGAACGGATCCCAAAATTCAATTCGTCTCTCACTAGAAACCGTTAATCTTAACGAAAAGAGCCGGTAGCGGCGCCATTTGATACAAGGCTTTTACACCAAGTATAAAATCTTATCGTCCGAATCTCTTCGAATTGACTATTGGTTCACAGTGCGACTCAATTGTCTTTTGGTGAACAAGAGAATGGTTTGGTTGATTATCTATTTTTAAACTAATAGCAAATAAATGTAAATGTCGTTGAGTAAATTAAAAGCTTTAAAGATTAAACTAAAGTAACGAGTGAAAAGTAAATGCTTGAAAACTTAAAGAAAAGATTAGAAAAATACTTAAAAACTTAATGAAACTAACACTTGAAAACTTTGTAAAAACAAGAAATTTAAACAATCGGAAAACCAAGTCGGAACTTGATCGGAATGTAAGGTCGGAAAGACTGATCGAAATACACCCTCGTTGGAATACTGCTGCAATCGGAATGTGTAACAACAACCCCAATCGGAATGTGAATATTAACACCCAGATCGGAATATGTAAAGAATGGCACAATCGGAATACACTAAAGGGATACAGATCGGAATATGTAAAGAAATTCTCACGTCGGAATGCCAACGAATACCCACAATCGGAATGTTAATTCCCTAATCCGATCATGGGATCGGAATATCAAGACTACCAAATCGGAATACAATAACCCTAATCCGATCTTAATGATCGGAATACTGGGGGAGCACTAATCGGAATACCACAATCGGAAAAAGGTTTATACCTTTTCCGATTACCCTTATGATTTGAAAATAAGCTAGGCTATAAGCTAATTTGATAAGCTAACACCAAAACTTGAACGAATCCAAAGTGAAACGGACTAAATAGGCACAACTAACAACTTTTCCAACTTAAAATAAGCAATCTTTAAAATCAAACTATAAGAAATGAACTTATTAAGAAAACTTTTGAAAAGTAAATAAGCTAAACATATAAACAAGCCAATAAGCACAAAGATCTTAAAGCTTATTCGTATGAAAGCTTATGTAGGAACAAAAAGATTAACTTTTTAAGCACAAAAACATCAAGATCAACACGGATTAAATGTATTTCGCACCAAAAGTTAACAAAAAATAAAGAAAGGTAGAAAGAGATGAAAGATTAAAAGCTTAACTTGAACTTGATTAATGAAATCAACAATACACAAAGGTTTAATCTTGAAAGATTAAAAGAAAGAAAAGATGAAAACTTAGTGAGAGAAAGTTTAGAACTTTCTCTCTCTAAAACTAGAATGAAAAATGAAAAATGAAACTAACTACTAAAAACTAACAAACCCATCTAATGTGTATTAGGAGGGTATTTATAGGGAAAATGGGAAGGAGTGCATGTTTTGCTTCTTCTTTCTTTCTTTCTTCACGTCTTCTCGACTCGACTTAAATCTTTTGCCTTCCTCGACGTCGTCTCGGGATTTGTCGATATATATTGAACTTGTCTTGTAATTTTCTTCTTCTATTAGACTTGAGTTCTTCGACTTCGTTAAACTTCCGTCTTAAGACTTTTTCTTCGATAAATCTTCAGAATAGGCCTTGGACTTCCGTTCTTTTTGTACTCTTGATCTTTTGACTTCGTCTTTTCTCGTTTTCTTCGATAAAAGCCCGTGTTTTCTTCCTTTTTCATCATTTGGTCCTAAAACACAATAAAAACACAAACCACGCATAATTCCGACTTTTACGACATAAAATACACTTTTTGGTCTTGTTATTATTGGAAATAAGTGGTAAAAGGATAAGTGTTTTCACACTTATTAGCTAACAACAAAAACAATGAAACTAAGATCCTATTTATAGGGGAGGAAGAAGATGTGTATGTTGGAAGCTTCTTTCTTCTTTCTTTCTTTTTAGTCCTTATCCTAGTCTTCTAAATTGTTCGACTTTTTAGACTTTGTCTCGGGATTTGTTGATGAATAAATGGAACTCGTCTTATATTTTCTTCATAAATTAGACTTGAGTTCTTCGGCTTTATTAAACTTCCGTCTTTGGACTCTTTCCTCGATAAATCTTCAGAATAGGCCTTGGACTTCCGTTCTTTTTGCACTCTTGATTTCTTGACTTCGTCTTTTGTCTTTTTCTTCGATAAAAGCCCGTGAAAGCCCGTGTTTTCTTCCCTTTTCACATTTTAGTCCTAAATCACAACAAAAACACAAACCACGCATAATTCCGACATTTACGACATAAAATACACGTTTTGGCTTGGTTATTATTATAATTAAGTGGTAAAAGGATAAGTGTTTTCACACTTATTAATAAGCCTAAGTTAACTAATACTAAATAACTAGTAATGTTGTGTAAGGAAATAAAACCCCACTTGATCATCATGTTATGACATCATTACATATACATAACAACTTTTTATAAAGTACCTTTGTTCATCAATAACTATTTATGCTTAAATCTGCTTCTAATCTTTGATCCAATGATTGAAACAAGTTTATTTGTGCTTATTGGACATTATTATAGCTTGTGTATGCATATGGTTCAATTTGGTTGGCTTATTCATGGTAAAACTGATTTTTAGTTCATAACTGCTTATTTGTCAGGTCTGTATCATATCTGGTGGCTGTTTGCTTATTCTGTGCTTATTGGCTGAACCAAATTATGATTTCTTTGTTGATATTGACTCCTTGTGATCCACTGATTACAAGGGTGCCTTTTTTTCCATTGAATCCAACTAGATCTCTCTAAAAAAGAAAGTCAAATAGTCAAAGCAGTGGGAACTCCTTTCCCCTGCTGCTAGCTTCTACTAGTGTTATTTTACCTTGTGCTTATCAATACGCTGTTCTAGCTTATTTAAACCTGCAACAACTTTGAATTTGTAATAGGTGTTACTTATTTGACCCATTTGTTCATACTGGAGCATTTGAGGGGTTAACTTTGAGCTTTGACTAGAAAACCAATAACTTTGACTTTTAGATAAGTGATTATCAGCTTATTCAGCTTATTTGGCTTGGCTTATTGAACTTTTCTTTGTTGATTTGTCTTAATTAAGTCATTTAGAGTCTTTTGCAACTTATTTCAAGGTCTGAGGTGGTCTAGAACTCTAAGTCGACTATTTTATCTTTTAGTGAAAACTTACTTTGCTTATTTCTGACTTATTGGTTGAGCTTATTTGAAATTCTTTTCACAAATCTCTTAGGCATCTCAAAAGAAGGTTGTGTGTCAAATTTGAGCTGATGGCATTGGCTTATTGCATAATGGGCCAAAAAGCCCAATAAGAATAAGCTGCTATACTATTAAGCTGTGATAAGCTAACTTTCAGCTTTTGGGCCTTCAAACTTTTGTGTTTAGAATTGAATTTTAAGCTAGACTGGTGATTTTCAGCTTATTTGGTTAAGTTTCATTTTATTGGGCCCAAAAGCCCATTTCATTTGGATTGTTTTGTTTTTAGCCCATTTGGGGGCCCATTAGGGGTATTTTGGTAATTTCACTTTCATTTTCTGATTATTTAGGTTAAAATAAACTATTTTGCAAGTTTTTAGAATTTTGTATAATTTTTGGATTTTTAATAATATTTTAATATTATTTTATCATTAAATTTCATTTTTCACATTTTTGCAACTTTTATATTTTTCTTAGGTTAAATACATTAAAATAGGATTTTGAAAACTCTTAGATTAATTTTAGCATCATTTTCTTAATTTTTAGAATTATTTTAATATTTTAATAGTTTTTAATCATTTAAAAATAGTTTTCTTTAGTTTAAAAATTCATAAAAATAGTTTTTAGTCTTTTTAAGTCATTTTAGATGTTTACAAAGTGAAAAATCTTTATTTGTACTTTTTAATAATTATTTGGATTTTTAGGGCTTTAATTAGTATTTAAAAATTAATAATTAATTAATTAAAAGGTTTGAAAATTTTTTTATCATTTGTAAACTCTTAGTTTATTTAGTTTTATTTTTAATAATTTTTGAGAATTTTTAGAATTATTTTTTATTTTAGCACTCTTTACGGTTTTTAAATTTAGTCGTCGTAGTAATAATTTTCACGTATCCGGCATTCTAATTTCTCATCCCTTCTTTCTCATATTAATCTCAAATCATTTACATCTTAGTCACACACATATACCTCCTTTGGAAACGAACTTAATTGGGTCATTAACACTTGATTTTCCTAAATCATTTGTTTAATACTTACCGCTTTTACGCCTTTTTCCTAAAAGGTCGTACTTTACCACAATCAGCGATTTTTAAGCGTTGTCTATGATTTGAGTAATGTGCTATCCCGTAACACCAACGACTCTTTCGCTGATTCAAAATGTGAATATTTAGGGGTGTTACAAGATAAACCTCATATTCATTAATTGTGGCTTTTATATCCCCTTTCGTAACCTTTACTTTCTTGCCAACGCATGTATATATGTTAATAAATAATCAAGAACGGTTTTAATTGGTTTGTAGTCTCTTATGCATTTTTGACTAATCATTCGTGGTTGGTATAAGTACGTCTTAATATTCTAAGTTAGAACGTTGTATGTGTACTAGACTTATGTCATGCTTAATACTTAGCGGGTGTTTTTCCTTTTATTCTTTTAAACTTTCTTTGTGAGGAATAAAGAAAAATAAGAGCGGCTTGAAAAAAAGTGAGTGGCTAGAAAAAAAAGAGGGGCAGTGAAGTGTTAATTATAGTAGCTATTGAATTCTAATATTACTCTCACAAGGGTTGCGGGGATTTGATAGTTGCTCCAATCCAATATTACCTTGAGGGGTTGCGGGATTGAAGATCCAAAGTCTCAAAAAGGCAGAGGATATAAATTATTGCTTGAGTTTTATATTTCTTTCCTTAGCGAGTGTGTAGCTACTTATTAATGCATGACATAAGGATTTTACACATAAGGCGAATGACTTATTACTCTTGAGTCGGACTTATATTAATTGTGGGCGGTTTTCGAGTAATGGATGAGAGGATTACTTAGGATTAAAACCATGCTTCCTTATTTTGAGATTTTACATTTCTTATATTTCACGCTTTATATAATGACAAATTTGCTCTCAAGCAATTTCCTCAAATAATAACCGGTTCTAGAGGCATAATAAGTGGGGATATGAGAGTAACACACTTAATCAATATGAATAAGTTGACGCACTTTAACTTGTGGATAACAATGATCTTGTTTTTAAGCTTGGCATGGGGAAAGTGAAACTTGAGGGTGATAAGTGTTCATGGTACCAAAAGCCCTAATCTAAGTCATTGATTTCTTTATGAGTTATTCCATCAAAACCATTTCAAGAAAATCCAAAAATATATAAATAGAATTGTTTTTCTTTGCATTGCATTGTATAAAATCAAAATCATGCATCATATAGTGTAGAGTAGTGTAAAGGCATTTCATATTGGCCAAAGTGGGTTAATTATGAGAAAAGTGTAAATTGGTGCTTTAAAGTATGGCATTGCATGAGGTCATGGCAATGATCAAGTGTAGGTGATTTGATATGAGTGAAATCTCATATCAATAAGTCAATAAATCACCCTAAAACACATAGCAAATACCTAACTTTTATGCTATAAAGCAGTATTATGTGGTATGTTTTGTGTTTGTGCTTGTTTAGGTAACAAGGATACAAATTTGAAGCAAACAAGTGAAATCAAGCTAAACGATGATGAAAAGACAAGAGAAGGATCAATAATGACAAGCCATGAGAAGACAAAGGACGTATCTTGACAACATTCAAAAGATGAAGGACTATAGTGAAAATTTTGGATAAGTCAAGATCATAGTCAAATTTGGTTAACATTCAAGTCAAAGAGTCAAAGGATGCTTTATGAACAAGTTTAAAGCTTATAGGGTCAAATATGTAAAAGGAATGAAGTTCCAAGCTTAAATGAAGATTCTGCTAAGTCAAGGGGCTAAAATTGCCAATTTTCATACTACTTTTGTGTTCAATCCGTGTGAAGAGGCCAAGAACCAATGAGAATCAAGATAAAAGGTGTCACGGATGGCCACATGTGCCCACTACCGCCGCCAAGCAATTAATACCATATCTAAACAGTTAATTCCACTTACCAAATTTCATGAGAGAAGGCCACTCAATAATACTTATATCCAAAATGGATTATGATCCGTGTGAAACACTTTCCACCAATAAACCTCTTCCACGTGTATCTTCAAACTCAAAACGCGCCCAGGAGTGTAAATATGCTACAAGGCATATCAAGCAAAGATGTAAACATGAAATTTGCATCATTTTGAGAGAAAAATTCATTCATCACAGTCAATTAAGCTGGAATCAAGTCAATCAAAAACCCCCAAATATGTTCTTGAGATGGATTTCACAATTGAGTAAATTAGTCCACTTGGCAGCTTGTCATTGGCCTGGACACGTGTAACTCTCACTTCAGCTCTATAAATAAGAAATGTATAGCTCATTTGCATTTGTAGATTGTAGGTGTGAAAAACACACACTTAACTTTTCTCTCATTTCTAGTTCTTCACTTTTAGTTAGAACTACTCTTAGGTGCTTGACACACACCTAAGAGTCAGTTAGTTAGTTAGTAACTACTTGTAACCAATTTTCCCTCCATAAATAAAATTCAAACATTTAGTTCACTCAAATCTCATTCTCTTACCTTCATTACTCCATTCCTAGTGATATTGTGTTGTTTCTGTTGATCTTCCATGATCAATGGAAGCTTGTTGATGCTGTGAAGTATTGTAGCTATTCAGAGTTCATTTGAAGATCAATTTTCAGTTCTTTCATGCAATGTAGCAGGGTGATGATTGTAGCAGTATTTTGGTGATGATATGATGGTGTTTTATGGATGATTAATGGTAGTTTAGTGTTTGTTAGAAGGCTCAACGCCTCTCTACTCCTTCAGTGGTGTCTTCAAGCTAAAAAGTTCTAAATTTCGTATTTTTGTTCCCCTTGTTGATCCCAAACTTAGATCGATTAAGCTTTGTGTATACGAGATTAGATCAAGTAATACACGTAGAGAAACCTTTGCTTATGAATAAAGTAACTAAGTGTTATGCGGAATTAACACTTAATCTAAAACACAAAGATGTTAAACAAACTTTCACTTGTATTAGAATGATCGAACTTGATTACAATGAAAGAGATTTAACTTGTGAAAACTTATGAAAACTGATAATTAACTTTAACCTAAAAGATCTTCTTTTATAGAATAAGAAGTCTTGTACAATAAGCTACGAATCAACTATTCTAGGTAAAGATAATAATAGAAAATACAATGTCGAGCTTATCTTTACCATACACAAATAAAGAAACAAATAAACAAAATGATTCGTATGAAGATATATTCCATCAGTGCTAATCTTCAAGGCTGTCAGCGTTGACTTCTTCAAATGTCAACGCTTGGCTGTCAGCGTCCAATGTCATCCTATCAGCGCTTGAATTCTTCTTATCAGCGTCTAGTGAACTGACCCATAATTTATTCCCAACAATCCTCCCCTAAACTTGATATCTATTCCAATGATCAAGTTTCTGAATAAAAACTTAAGGCTTAGGAGGAATCTTACAAAAACTTATTATGTTGGTGATAAACATATCTAATCAAGTCTTTGGCCACATCACTAGTATAATCAATCTCCAAGGGTGTCTCCTTCATCTTCTCCAATACTTCTTTGGACAAGAAATAGTTAGCATCCACAAGTAGATACTCTGAAAACTTTGTAGAGCTCAAATGAAATACACCACAAGTAGAATAAAGCCTCCAATGAAGATTACTGAGATCATCTTCAAGATCCTTCCATATGGCAGGATCTGCTTCCCTTGGACCACACAAAGTCAAAAATGTGTTCCATAGTCTTATTCCATTTGCTGAAGTAGGTGCTTCAGCTGTATACTTGGCCTCTATTAATCTCCATAGATGCACCAAGTCTTGTCTGTCTATGCTTGCAAAGATAGAAATAATTGAAGTGAAAGTGTGTACCTCCTTTCCAAATCTGCCAATCTTCCAAAATCCACACTCATCTTCATCAAAACTTATGATTGGATTTCTGTCATCTAGAGGTACTACATTAACCAAATCTGAAGCTTCCAATGGAGAAAGCTTGAGATGCTTCCTTATAACAGTTTCAGTTGGATAATACACATCCATATCTTTAGGAAATTGGAGAGGATCTCCTTTCTTCACTGGTCTTTGAGCAATCCTCATCTCCTTTTGAATCTGCATTTCCTCAGCAAGCTCTTGTTTCCTTTCTTCTGAAAGAAACTGGTAGACATTATTTTCTTGCACATTCCTCCAAATAGGATGTGCCCTATACTCTAACTCCTCAAAAGATAAAGCCAGCAACTTCTTGTATGTCCATCTAGGTTGATGGCATCTAAGTAACTTGTAATACAACTGCCTTCTATCTCTTTTAAGCCAAGTCTTTACCTCTTGTGCATTAAACCTCAAAATCACCTTTATATCATCTTGTACCCTGAGAAGAACTTCCAACCCCCAAATTTGATCTGACAAACTCATTCCTGGGTTGTCCATTACCTTGTCTTCCCAAGCATGGTACATTCTGGTGATTTCTGGAAGGTCCCAATCAATCTGATTCTTCAAATCACTCAATCTTTCCTTTGCTAACTCATCCCCATATTCAAGCCTTTCTGGATCTTCAATAATTTGAACACTTGAATCTGAGCTATATCCTTCTTTTTCATCACCACTCTCTTCCTCACTCTCAGAAGTGGCAACAAATGGTGATCTACCACTCCTCTTCAAATCTCTTTCCAAAAGTTGTGCAGCCAACTGTTCATCAAATGCAATTTGTGCTGCATCTTTCTTTGGAACATCTTCTTCAACCAGAATCCCCTTACCCTTGTCTTTTGGATCAATAATAGGTAAGGTAGAAGAAGAAACCTGTGTGGACACATCTTTGATGATTGTTGATGACTGGAATACATCAACACCACCTGCAACTTTGTCAGCGTTCAAGTTACCTTTATCAGCGCCCCGATTACCTTTGTCAGCGCTGGATGTGTCAGCGTTCAAACCTGTATCAGCTCCCATTGTTGCTGTGAAAGATCCTTCCAAGTTCAATGGAGTTACCTTGGATGTATCAATAATTGGGTGCTTCTTCAAGTTGGTGAGTACTTCAGCAACATTTAAATATTCACTAAATTGTGAACTCTTCTCACTGGCTGTATGAATCAGCTCATCCTCTTCATCCTCCCCTTTGGAAGATTCCTCCATTCTACTCCTGCTACTTGGATTCTCCAAAACAGTTACCCGCTCCCTCAATACTTGGAGTTCACGGCCCTGATTATTGACAATTTGTACAAGGCTGACATTTTGCTTTTGCAAGCTAATGACAGCAGCCGTCAATTCAATCAATGTCATAGGTTCCAATCTGCCCTCAGCTAGAATGGGGATTTGACCTCCCAAAATAGAATCATAGGGCGTGGATGAGGTCTTAATGATGTTGGGACTGTCTTGACCAGCATCTAAGCTTGTGTCAATAGCCCCAGCCTCATCCATGGCACCAGCCACACTTGTGGAGGTGGTTCTCTCTGCAACAAGGCTAGGACCACTAGAGGAGAACACTCCAGTAGTCCTTTGGCGTTTATTCAACCTAGATTGTAATGGGGTGGAAGATGAGGTAGATTGTGTGGGTGTTGGTTGGTTAAGGGGTGTTTGGGATTGTTCAGGGATGTCATCAGCGTTGAGATTGGCTGTGTCAGCGCCAACATTTTGAGTGTCAGCGTTGACATTGGGTTGGTCAACGTCCATGAGGTCAGGGGAAGGTAATGGTTCATGGATAGGCTCAAGTTGGGGTGCAGGGTCTGGTTGTGGTTGAGCAGCCTGAATTACTTCAAGCATGGCTTGGGTGAGAGGGATAGATCTGTTTGTGGAGCTCATCTTGTCAAAAATGGTTTTCTTTTGCTTAGGGATCTCATAAAAAGTGTCATGATCCCTAGTACAATATTCTTGTAAATCAAAGACCATTTGCAAAAATCTTGGGTAAGCCAAAGTCATTTTACATCCCTTATTTTTACACATCCCTTCAAAAATCATTTTTGAAAAATTATACTTAAGCCCACGTGACTTACAAACCAAAGCACTTGCAATGGACCTGTTTATTTCATTAAAAGCAGTACATTTTGGACTTAAGCATTGAAGAAGGACATGTATCAAATATTTCCAGTCAGAGGGAAATTCCTGCTTATGATATTTATTTAAAGATTTACCAGCAGGAATAGGATAACCCAATTCCCTAAGACCTTGTTCTATTGTTGCAACGGCAAGAGTAGTCACACCATCAGCGTCATCAAGACGCAAAGCTTGGCGAACCAAGGCTTCAGTGACCACCCATGTTCTTCCATGAACAGTAGATGTTAATGTGGTCACTCCATTAGCTGTTGTGGAACTAACAGTGTTCCAAAACTGTCTAATGTGTGCGACAGGGACTAATGGTTCATGAGAAAGTGCATACCTTATAGAGGATGCATTTAAAAATGCCACCATTTGTGAATACTGAGGGAACAAATCATTATCCGCAGCCAAGTAAGCGACCATATTATGTTGGCTCTTGAACTCCAATGTCAGATTGGTTGAGTTGAACTTTGGTGCCATGTTTAAAGCTGTTTAGGTTATGTGATATGGGAAAAATCTAGGAGAAAAATGTTAGACAAAAAAATATGAATACCCAGAACAAAAGGTTTAGCCAAATTTATAGGAGAGATGCATGATTTGGATTGGTCAAAAATGAGGCAGTTATATTCAAAGAGCAATGATGAAAATATTGAATCAAATATAACTTATCTCATGCATTAATTAAAAGTAACAACTCCCCAAAATTACGGCCAAAGATTAGTCAAAAATAACAACTGGGTAGGGCCCACTAGGTGTCAACGGTCAAAAATAGCCCATCAACGCCCAACGGCTATATTTTCTTGTCAGCGTTTGCCTAAAGCCTTGTCAGCGTCACGATTGGACGTAACAGCGTTTGGAGAAAAACTTGTCAGCGTCTAAAAAAATAAAAAAATATTTAAAAAGAAAAAGACCTTAACAAAGTAATTTATCCTAAGGGAAATATCTTACAAGTTGATAATAATTACTGGGCGGCAAGCACTGTCCATTTATGCACACTTGCTTAAGCAAGATAGACACAAATGTCCTCTAGTGTCCCTTGCTAACCAAAATACTTACCAACAAAGTTATTTCATAAAATTCTTTGTAACTCCCAGGTAAACCCATAAAAAAACTATTCCCAAGTCTCCCATCAGACCATAACCAATGCTAGGCCAAAAATGTCTTGGCAGCATGCATAGTATGTCAACTTTGCATGCTACAGTGCCTCATGGTTTAGTAAAACTAACCCATACTCACCTGTGGACACAATCTAGAATTGTGATGAGAGTATTATAAGAATACCCAAAAGTCCTAAAGGTTTCTTAAACCTCCCCTTAAACTATGATACATGAGTTTCTCAAAATATATATGAACATTAAAAATTTATGTCAAGATAGGAATATAAATATTCCAACCATCATCCATAAACAAAAACATGTCCAAATAGCTCTTCAAAGATCCATAAGCAACTCTGTATCCAATGGCATAAAGCTACCACCACCTACACATTTAGATTGAAAACCACAAAACTAACATTTGTTGCTGACAGCGCCCCGACAACACGTATCAGCGTTGAAGGAACTCTTGTCAGCGTTAGACAATAATATCTCTAACAACGGCAAAATAACACTTATCAGCGTTACATTTACCTTTGTCAGTGTTAGAAAAATAAAGTAGAAAAATCTAAATCATCACAAAGACCAATAACAATGCATTATCCTGTACATACTTTTACAAAAAGGTTCCAAAACACATATTAAGTGAGATTAACCATTCCAATATTTGTTACCAAATATTGAAATCTTCCAGTATCAAAAGGTTTAGTTAATAAATCAGCCACATTATCTTCTGTGACTACCCTATCTGGTTGTATTAAACCTTTCTCAAAGCAAACTATTATAAAATGATGTCTAATTTCTATGTGTTTGGTTTTAGAATGATGTACATGATTTTTAATAATGCATAAAGTACCGTTATTGTCTACAAAAATCTTGGTATGCATGAAATTATACCCATAATCCAACAGCTGGTTCTGAATCCATAAGACTTGTCCACAACAAGCAGCTGCTGCAACATATTCTGCTTCAGTTGTAGAGTTTGCCACCACTGTTTGTTTCTTGCATTGCCAAGATATAAATCTACTCCCAAGAAATTGACATCCACCAGTTGTGGATTTCCTATCAAACTTGTCACCACCATAGTCACTGTCTGAATATGCAATAAGCTCCAATGGAGAATCTTTTGGGTACCATAAGCCAAGATCTGGATAACATCTTAGGTACCTAAAAATTCTTTTCACAGCAAAAAGGTGACATTCTTTGGGAGTCACTTGATGGCGTGCACAAGCACACACAGCAAACATGATGTCAGGTCTTGAGGCTGTAAGATACATCAATGAACCAATCATTGATCTATAGTGCCTAACATCCACATCTTTTCCAGCTCCAATTTTTCCCCAAGGGTTTTCCCTATCCATAGGAGTGGAAGCACTCTTTTCATGTGGAGAAAAACCATATTTCTTCAAGATTTCAGCTACATACTTGTCTTGGGAGATGAAGATACCATCTTCTTTCTGCTGAACTTGTAAGCCTAGAAAGAAGTTCATCTCACCCATTGCACTCATCTTGAACTTATCTGTCATAAGCTTGGAAAAGTCTTCACTCATCTTTGGATTAGTAGATCCAAAAATGATATCATCAACATAGACCTGAACAAGTAAGACATCCTTACCTTTCTTCTTTGTGAACAATGTCTGATCTATGGTCCCCCTTTTAAAACCATTTTCCACCAAGTAGGTGGACAATGTACCATACCATGCTCTTGGGGCCTGATGAAGTCCATACATAGCTATCTTCACTCTATAAACCTTGTCTGGATTCTCAGGATCTTCAAAACCAGGAGGTTGCATAACGTATACCTCCTCAACAATTGTCCCATAGAGGAAAGCACTCTTCACATCCATTTGATAAACAGTGAAGTTCATACAAGAGGCATAAGCTAGGAAAATTCTTATAGCTTCAATTCTTGCAACAGGAGCAAATACCTCTTCATAATCTATTCCTTCCTCTTGTGTATATCCCTGAGCTACCAAACGTGCCTTGTTTCTGACCACAATACCCCTTTCATCTTTCTTGTTCCTTAGAACCCATCTTGTCCCAATTGGTCTCACATATCTAGGACAATCAACCAGCTCCCAAACATCCTGTATAGCAAATTGGTGAAGCTCATCCTGCATTGCTTCCACCCAACTAGGTTCTTTGAGAGCATCAAAAATCTTCTTGGGTTCTTCTTGTGACAGAAAACATGCAAACAAACATGCTTGTACAAGAGGGGTATCAACCTTCTTGTGTATATTGGCAATAAATCCACCAAGATTTTGATGGGATCTTCTTGTCTGAACTGGAGCCATAACATCACCAATGATCTGAGATGAGGGGTGATCCTTTGCTGTGGAAGTGAGAACTCCTCCTTCAAAAAGTCTGGTGTCCTCAACTTCACGCTCCATGTTGCCAATATCTTCTTCATCAGACTCTCTTTGATCAACAGGAATCTCTTCATGGACATTGGAAGGTCCACCTTGTTCAAAATGTGAAGAGAAAAGATGTGCAAAGGTGTCATCAACGTCTGAACCTTGTTTGTCAGCGCTTGGGCTAACAACGCTTGAACTGTTGTTGTCAACGTCTGATCCATCAGCGTTTGAATTGCTCTTGTCAGCGCTTGATTTCCCTTTGTCAGCGCCTGAAGAACCATGCATGTTTGTATTTGGTGGTATTTGAACACCACCATTATCTTTTCTAGCAGCAGTAGCAGCAGCATAATACTCATCTGTCCACATAGGAAGTGTAACATATTCTTGTGTGGGAGATGACTCAACTGCTGGTGGTCCATTCTTCTTAGCAACCTGTATACCTGAAACATTACCAATTCTCTTTTCCAAAACACTTGAAGTTACCTTCACAATGTCTGGATCAGTAACAGGCATATAATTTAAAGCTCTAGATAAAGGTTCCAAGTCAAACAACCAATTTGGACCACTTTCAGGATCACTAGGTTTACTCTCTAAAAACCTAACATGTACCTTTTCAAGTATACGTTTTTCCTTTTTAATGTAAACCCTATATCCTTTGCTCTGCACTGAATAACCTATGAAGTAGCCTTCATCACCTTTTGAATCAAATTTACCTAGGGCATCACTAGTTTCTAAAACAACTACATGACAACCAAAAGGCTTGAGAAAGCCAATATTTGGCTTCCTTCCCCAAAGTAACTCATAAGGTGTCTTATTATGTATTTTGTTGACCAATGCCCTATTTTGAACATAACAAGCTGTGTTAACAGCTTCAGCCCAAAAGGCTATAGGAAAGTGGGCATCAGCCAACATGGTTCTGGCTGCTTCAATTAGGGTTCTATTCTTCCTTTCAGCAACCCCATTTTGCTGTGGGGTTCTAGCTATGCTAAACTGCCTAGTAATCCCTTTCTTGGCACAAAAATCATCTAACCACTGATTTCTAAACTCACCCCCATTGTCACTTCTAATAATTTTGACCTCATTACCATTCTTCTTCTCAATCTGGGTAATGAAATTAATCAGACTTTGGGCAGTTTCACTTTTCTTGGCTAAAAAGAAAGTCCATGTAAACCTGGAAAAATCATCAGTGATGACAAAACAATATGATTTACCCTTCAAACTTTCTATATTAGTTGGACCAAAGAGGTCCATATGCAATAAGTGAAGTGGTTTAGAACTAGAGTGCACCTGTTTAGATTTGAATGAGACCTTGTGCTGCTTGCCCTTAAGACATGAAACACAAGAGTGGTCATTGTGGAAAGCCTTTTCAGGCAAACCATCAACTAAACCAAGCCTCACAAGTCTATTGATATTTTTAAAGTTTATGTGCCCTAATCTCCTGTGCCAAAGATTACTTTCATCTACTGAGGCTTTAGCATAAAAACATGACATCATTTTATTATTCATCTTAATTCCATTAAGATTCACATTATAAATGTCTTTATGCCTTGGTGTTCTAAATTCTATGTATTTTTCCTCAGGGAGCTTGTAATCTTTGCTTAACACCAAGCACTCAGTATCTGTGAAAAGAACCTTATTTTTGTTATCACACACTTGTGATACACTAAACAAATTATAATCCAGTTCTTTTACCAGGAAGACATTCTCAAAACGTAGATTATTGGTAATAAGGGTTCCTTTTCCTGTGATGGTGCCATAGCCCCCTCCAAAGTATACCTTATCACCATCTTGAATAGGAGTGAAGTTTGTCAGATAGTCTTCCTTTCCTGTCATGTGCCTTGAGCATCCACTATCCCAATATCCATAATCATTGATCTTCTTCTGAATGCCCTGCACATAAAGAAAACACATTAGTTTTCTTTGGGAACCCAAGCCTTGGAAGACTCGGATTCATTTGGTTGTTTAACAAGAACAGACTTGGTTCTCATAACAACCCCATTTTCATCCCTTTTTGAATGAAATTCCCAGTTAACCCCAACTGGTGTTGACATAGCCTTTGAAATATAATGAAACCTGTTGCATGTCATAGAAAGACCAGTAAAATTAGGGTTTTGGTCTTGTTTTGGTCTCCATGTTAAGCTAGTAGAGGCTTTAGACCCATTTCCCTGTGGTTGCAAATACCTATGTTTGGCAGTGTGTCTGTCAGCGCTGAAATTGTTCTTGTCAGCGCCTCGATTGCCTTTATCAGCGTTGAACCTAGGGTTTGCTACAGGAACCCATTGCCTATTGGACCAAGTGTTTGACTTTTGGAAAGGTCTTAGGCCTTGTGTGTTAGACCCTCTAGAAAAGAATGGGGCTGGTCTAACAACTTGTGAACTTTTGTTCACAAAGGTATTGGGTCTGACAGTGTTTGACCTATGTTGACTTTTGTCAGCGCTGAAATGGTTCCTATTAGCGTTGACATTGGAAGCATTGACACATTTGTATGCCAAATGTGAAAAGCTACCACATGAGTAACAAGCTTTTCTAGACATAGTCTTAGGTCTAGAAGCAAAGAAGCCTGTTCCATGGTTACTAACTTGGCTTTTTGGTGACCTAGTATTCCTATACATCTCTGCATACTTAACACTAGGTTTTCTAACAGTTTGTGGGCCAAGGTCAACAGCTTTGCCAGTGGTTGGGTGTGTGATTTTAATAGGTGTAGGATCATGGCTCGTGATTGGTGTGGGCTCATTTGGACTTTCACACAATAACCCTCCCTTAACAAACAAAGTGTGGTTATCTTTCTTCCACTCATCTAGGTCAGTCAGTTTTTGTTTGTATTCTTCAACTGGGGAAGTCACTCTAGGTGGAGGAATGAATTCCTTCTCTTGGAGTTCTGGCAAGCCAGTCCAAGATAAGTCCTTTGATTGGACACCATAGAAATCCCCAGCTGGTGGTGGAACACCAGTATAATCTTTCATCCCAATCCCACTCATATCCTTAGAGTCTCTTTGCTTACTAACACACTCTCCTAGGGATTGTGTGGCCTTATCAAATCTCTGGATTTTAAGACTCACATTATCTTTATTTTTGTTAGCCTCATCTAACTGAGCTATCAAATCAAGATTAACCCTGTTTGTGATATCTTGAATATCTTTACTTTGATGTAACTCATGTTTTAAGATATTTATTTGATCCTTTAAATCAAACTCCATTTTCTTATACTCAGCTACTGTCTTTTCTGTTTGGGTAAGAGCAATTTGATAATTAGATACTTTGCATCTTTCAGCACTTGCCTCATCTAATAATTTTACTATCTCTTGATTTAGTTTTTCAGTATTTAAACGACAACCCTTAGAACAGAAAGCATCATCATATACCTCATTATCTGATGAAGAGGAGGAGTGTGCCATGAGAGCATATTCAACATGCTCTTCTTTAACTTCAGCAACCAAAGCTCTGTCCTCTTCCTCATCCTTAGCCATAAAGTTCCAGCTCCAGACCCATCCTCCAACACCATCAATTTGTTGAACAACAACCATGGCCTTGGGATCTTGGCTCTTAACCATTTGGCTTGAAGGCTTACCAGCATCAGATCTTCTTGGAGATCTACATTCCCTCATAAAGTGCCCCATCCGATGACAATTGTAGCACTCAACTTTGGATTTGTCAAATCCAGCAACATCCTTAGCATTAAAGGTCATCTTCTTCTTGAACCTTTTATTAAACCTGTTTGCTCTTAAACTTACAAGAGCCATAGTCCACTTGATGTCCATCTCTTCCAATTGCTCATCACTTATCTGCTCAAGATCTTCATATGTAATCCTTGAATCACTGGGCAAAGAAGCTATGAATGCACACACGGTATCTAGATCTAAACCAGCAGGTTTAATTCCATCAGCGCCAAAGTTGTGAGTGTCAGCGCTTGAGTATAAAGCGTTGACAGGATATGATCCAGCGCTGACAGACTAAGATCCAGTGACTGGATGTCCATAGGAGTTCATGGAATCAAATTGGCCTTCACTTTGTGAGAAGAAGGCCATATTGCTACTGGAAGATTTATTATCACTCTCCAAAATCCATTCATTCTCCAACAGTCTTAGTTTGTTGAAGATGTCATCAAACCTGGATGTCTTGTGGGTGTTATTGACAAGAATGGATCTTGTCTCAATCTTCCATACATCACCAAGGCTTTTGAGAAAAGTAGCATTCAAGTCAGGGTCATCAATCTGTGTTCCCATGAAGGAAAGTTAACTTGTGATGTCAAGCAGTCTACTTCTCACACTGCTGAGATTCTCATTTGGTTGAGCCTTAAAGACAGCATACTCATGCATGAGTTGCTTCTTCTTTTCTTCTTTTGTGTCAGCATTGCCACCATGTGCTACTTCAAGAGCTTCCCAAAGCTCTTTTGCAGACTCAAAGCGTTTGTACTTGTGCTGATTCTCATGACCTAAGGCGTGTTTCATGATGTTCAAGATTTTCATGTCCACCCTTTTATTGGCTATATCTTCAGCAGATACAGCTCTTCCATCTTCAGGCTTTTCCTTCTTGTCAGCTTCAGGACAATCAGGAACAGCTATCCTTGTGGCAATAGCATTAGCAATCTTTTGCGCTTTGTCGAATGTGTTCCCATATTCAACAATCTCCCAAAGAGTGTAGTCATGAATAGCTATATATTGCTCAAAATTAGACTTCCAAAGCTCGAAGTTCCTGGCATCAAACATGGGAATTTTGATACTAGGGTTTGTGGAGTTGTTTTGTAGCAAAGCAGGAGGCTGATTTGTGCCAGACATGATGTTTTTAGGGTTTTGAGAGATTTAGGGTTTTTAGGGTTTGGTGTTTTAGGGTTCTTGCGTTGCTTAAAGATCAAAAGTTTCTCAACAAGCTCTGATACCACTTGTTGATCCCAAACTTAGATCGATTAAGCTTTGTGTATACGAGATTAGATCAAGTAATACACGTAGAGAAACCTTTGCTTATGAATAAAGTAACTAAGTGTTATGCGGAATTAACACTTAATCTAAAACACAAAGATGTTAAACAAACTTTCACTTGTATTAGAATGATCGAACTTGATTACAATGAAAGAGATTTAACTTGTGAAAACTTATGAAAACTGATAATTAACTTTAACCTAAAAGATCTTCTTTTATAGAATAAGAAGTCTTGTACAATAAGCTACGAATCAACTATTCTAGGTAAAGATAATAATAGAAAATACAATGTCGAGCTTATCTTTACCATACACAAATAAAGAAACAAATAAACAAAATGATTCGTATGAAGATATATTCCATCAGTGCTAATCTTCAAGGCTGTTAGCGTTGACTTCTTCAAATGTCAACGCTTGGCTGTCAGCGTCCAATGTCATCCTATCAGCGCTTGAATTCTTCTTATCAGCGTCTAGTGAACTGACCCATAATTTATTCCCAACACCCCTAAAATGTCAATGCATGCTTAATTCTTAGTGGACAACTTATTTGCTGAACTGAATGTGTGTTTAGCTTAATCGTAGCTTGATTGTGATAGTTTGATAGCTCACTTGTAGATTTACAGCCTTTCATCCAGTTTTACTTGATTTCATTTGGTTTTTTATCAGTAAATGCTCATTAGTAATCACTTTGTTTTTTATTCAGTTAACAAGCTTGATTTTAATTCAAAACCATTTCATTTCATCAATAGAATCAGTCCTAATAAGTACCTAAATCAGTCATGCACTTGTGCTTAAAAAGTATTTGAAAAAGTTCATTAACAGGTTTCGAAGTGGTGTTTGGATCAAAACATTTTTGGTTATTTAGTTGATGAAACTAGTTAAGGATTGTTCATTTACACTTAGTAATATAGTGAAAGCATTTTGGTTCAATTTTATATTCAAAAGCAAAGTCAAATAGGCAAATGGTAGTGTAAAAACTTTGGGTCAAGATTTTTAACAAGTTCATCAGTAAACTAGCTTACTTTAAATCCTTGGCATTTCTTTGTTACTGGATCATTTTGCCAAAAACCTTTTCACATTTGTAGTTTAACATCTAAAGTTTCAGTGCTTAATTAGAAATTCTACAGTTTAAGCTTTTGAGAGAGAAATTAGCTTTTTGATAAGCACTTAACCAAACTCAAGTTTATGTGATAAAGTGCAAACTCTTTTGCTAGATCTCCAAATTCACTTCATAAATCTTCCAATTTTCTTTCACAAATCAACTTGCCATCATGTCTTGAGTGAATTCTGAAAGTTTAAGCATTTTGAGTTTTTGGTCAAACTGTGGTCAAATAAGCCAATTTTGGCTTATTAAAGATTCTAGCTTATTCAGTAGACCATTTTTAATTTTGAAAGACATTCCAAGCCTTGTGGTCATTGATTAATCAGTTTAAGCAATAAAATATTTTTGTGGTTGACTAGATTTCATTTAAGCTTATTATTGGCTTATTGAAATAAGTTATCTAGAGTATTACCAGCTTTTAAGAAAATTCCTTTTGCAAGGCTAGCTTATTTTCATTCTAAGCATTTTAGTGAAAACCATTTTGAATTTGGTTGAGTAATAAGCTCTTACTAGCTTATTCGATTCACTTAACCCGTTTTTAATAATGTTTTTGGATTGCACAATAGTCCTTGGAATTTGTTAAGTTTGTGTTCAGTGCTAATCTTCCAACTTTTTAGGGTTTGCATAATATAGTCCTTACAATTTCAGTTTGTTGCAATTTTGGTTAAGTAGTTTGAAAGTTTGTTAAGTTTCTTAACTAGTTTGTTACATTTTTCATTTTTGGTCCTTTTAGTTCCTAAATTTACACTTTCAGTCCCTATACTTTCATTTAGTTTAAATTTCAAGCATCTTACTTTTCATGCAATAGAAAGTTGTACTTTGTGAATAATATTTGGTACTTGCACTTTGTTTTACGGATACGTAGCCCTAATATTTTCATCTTTTTACGTGTTTGATTGAATTATACATAGAATCCAAATAACCCTTAACAACCAAAAACAATCTAAAGCTCGATATTAGTAGGCCTGTCAATTTGTCTTGAATTGAGAATAAACGAACTTAAAAATACTCAATTTCACTTATCATAATCAAGCTTATTGAATTTTGAAAGAATTTTAGATCGAGTTTCTTCCGCAAGTTACATTGTCTCCTCAGTACTACGAACATAAGGTGCTTCTTTCGATTTCCCAATTAGGGTCACATCATAAAGACAAGGAATATATTCCTGAGCTTGTTTTGCATAAACAGGATTAGGTGGTAAATTTTGAAGACGCTTAAGTTCGATTTCTTTAGACGATTTAGTTAAAAGACGAACCTTTTCTTTGGAAGCGTATTGTTTTAAAAGTTGTTGTTTGTTTTAATTTAAGAAGTTTGGTAGCATTAATTTTTGATTCAAACTTTTTAGACTCGAGAGTTTCGAAATCCATTTTAAGTTTTTGAAAATAATTGACAACCGACTCTTTATCTTTTAATTCATTGGAAAGATTAGCTTTTAATGATTCTATTTCTTTTAAGTGTTCAATCTTATCAAAACGAAATTGGTCAAATTTAGAATAAGTTATTTTTTCTGCTTGAGGGACCATTTCAAAAGTTTTGACCTTTTCCTTTGTTGATCCCTTTGATTAGATCTATATTCTGTTAAGAACTAGTATAGTAGTTTGTAATCAAACTAAAACACTTTGAGAACTCTTACTCAAGCTAAATAAGTTATGTGGAATCTAACTTATAAAGCACAGAAGAACAGAATTACGTTTAATTATTCGATTCTCTTATTAATCGACTTGAATGAGGTACATGAATGACATTGTACCTATGTTCCTTTTATAGAGTAAGGAACCCTAGAAACCTTAGAATATTCTATAAAGATAACTATATCACAGACGATATATTATCAATATTCTAACTATTTAAGTATATCACATATGATATACTCTAACTATAACTATGACATATCTTATATAAAGATATATTCGTCCTAATCAATTTAGCAGTACTTACTTTATAAGTAGCAGTACTTACTATGTACCACGTTAACACTAACGGTACTTGAAAGATATTAACAGTACTTCAATAACACTAGCGATACTTGACACTTACAAATAATTCCTAACAATCCTCCCCTAAACAAGAATGACAACTTGTTGTCTTCTTGTTTCTCTTTGTACTGGATGTATTTAGAATACATGTCTTCAGTCTTTCCTTAATCCTTGGATTGAACTTGGTAATTTGTATTTGTATCCAACTGAATGTAGCCAAACACTTCAAGGTAGATCTTCTTCTGATAACATAATCTTCAAACATCATGAACATCATCTTTGTCTTCAACTTATGATCTTATTGTGTCTTGTAAACATTCAATTTTCTTTGCAGCAACAGTAATTGTCTTCTTGAGTTAAATCTATGAACTCTAAATCATGAACTTCAGTCTTGATTTGATGAGACAAAACCTTCAAGTATTTTTTTCTTGAATACTTCTTTGCTTGCAATCTTCATACCTGAAATAAAACAGTTAACAACAAAAACCAATCTGTATTTGCTTCATGATTTTTAGCAAATCACCAGCTATCAACGGATTTGATATATTCTTTAGCAGTTAGTCGTACACTCTGGAATAGCCAATACTTTATTCATAAAGAATAAGGTGTACTATTAACCTTACAATTTTTGGTAAATTGTCAACCATCAATGGATTTGATTAAGTCTTTACCTAGTACCGTTTGTCTAAGACTAGCCAACTCTTTGTCTCGAAACAATGTGAATTAGAACCATATAGTTTTTAGCAAACTACCAGCTTTCAACAGATTTGAGAAGTCTTTACCACAAACCATTTGCTTATGGAGTAGCCAGTTTTTATGTGTGTTAGACATGGTGAACACATAACCATTTGTGAAGTGTGACTGAAATTCAAACACTTAAGGCTCTTTCTCAGCTTCTTCCTCATCTTTCAAATCCTTGATTTATTGTTTAACCATTTTGATCAACTCCAAAGCATCAACAGACTCTTCTGTAACTTCCAATTGTTGTTCTAACATTCTTTCCAACAATCTTCGTTTAAATGAATAACTCTTCTTTTGTAGCATAGAGTATGTAACATCATCTATATCCAAAATATGCAATCGACATGACCTATAATATCTCTAGTAACTAGGAACCTGATTCTCTAATTCCTTTAATACCTCTTGATAACAGTTGTGTGGTTCATACATGAAGAGTAATGCCCTATATAATAGTGATACCTCAGTTTTACCTGCACTGGCTTCTTGAACTAACCTGAAAAGATCCTGAATATCTTGTCTGTCAAGAATATGAAGAATATCTTCCAAAAGTTTAAATATTCTTGTTGTGCCATCAGTTCTTTGAATTCCATGAGCTTCCAGTCCTTGATCCATAGAGTATATCCATCTAGCAATAGACGATCTCTTTCCAAAAATCTCTATATCAATACATTGATCTTCAAATTTTACTATCTTCAAGTACTTTTTCAAGCTCTCATCATCATCACTATCTTATGTTGTTGACCTAGCCTTCTTGGCTTTCTGCTTCCTCTTTGTTAATCTTTTCCTCTTAACACCCTTGGAGGTTCCTTCAAACTCTATTGAACCTTCTTCCAAGTTTGTATGTACCATTTCTTCTGTATGTACTGTTGATTGTGTATGTACTGCTTGTGCATTTTCAGTCTGATCAACATCTTGAGCTTTATCTCCTTCATTCATTCTTTGAGCAGTCTCTTCCTCTTTTGAACTTACCTTCTCCTTTCTATTATTCCTCACATAAGTGGTCTTGATAGTTGAAGATGTAGTTTTAGGTTCAGCAGTACTTGGCTCAATTCTAGGAGCACTTCCAAATTTCCTTTGTTGTTGCAGATGTCTTCTAGCTTTTTCAACAGCTATCCTATCTGCTTCAGATCCAATCTCAACAAAATTCAATTCAGCTCTCTTATGTTATTCATACAAAGTCCCGATTTCATCAAAATTCTTCTTGACTAATAAGTGTGAAAACACTTATCCTTTTACCACTTATTTCCAATAATAACAAGACCAAAACGTGTATTTTATGTCGTAAAAGTCAAAATTATGCGTGGTTTGTGTTTTTATTGTGTTTCAGGAATAAAATTTGAAAAAGGAAGAAAACACGGGCAATCACGGGCTTTTATCGAAGAAAACGATAAAAGACGAAGTCAAAAGATCAAGAGTGCAAAAAGAACGGAAGTCCAAGGCCTATTCTGAAGATTTTTCGAAGAAAAGGTCTAAAGACGGAAGTTGAATGAAGTCGAAGAACCAAGTCTAATTAAAGAAGAAAATTATAAGACGAGTTCAATTTATATCGACAAATCCTGAGACGACGTCGAGAAAGAAAAATAATTTAAATCGAGTCGAGACGAGAAGAAAGAAAGAAGAAAGCATCAACACCTAGCCTCCCACCTCTTATATATACCCACCTAATGTGTCATTAGGAGGGTGTTAGTTAGTCATTAGTTAATTTTAGTCTTTAATTTTTAGTAGGTAATTAGTGTGTTTATTTCTCTCTCTAGCTTTCTCTTCAAGTTTCTTAATCTTCATTTTAATCTTGTAACTTTGAATCTTAATCTTCAAATTAATCAAGTTTATTTTCATACCTCTCATTCTATCTTTCTTAATCTTGTGATGATCTAATTAATCATGTAGTTGTTTTATTAATCTAGTTGTTTATGTGATTGATTTATTCATGTGATTGATCTTATAATTTTGATGTGGTGGTTGTTTTGAGCTTATTGTGATTGTTGATTTAATAGTTTTTAGCCTACTTTTAATTAAGTTGGTTTAATAGATTAATAGTTTTTAATTAAAAGTTGATTTTAATAATTTTGATTATTAGTGTTTTTAAAGTTTTTGATTTGTGGTTGATTTAGGTTTTCTTAAAAGTGTTTTAGATTAAGTTTTGGTTAATTGCTTAATTGATTGTGCTTAATCTTGGCTTATTTTAATTCGTATATGTATTCTGTTTATCTGTCCTAAAATCTTCAGAAAAGGGTTTTCATATTCCGAAGATTGCACTGTATTCCGAAGATCACATTCTGAAGATTTCATTTAATCTGAATTTGTTCATTTCTCTGAATTAGTCATTCCTCTGAAATACCGATTATTCCGAAAATCCTATAAAGTCCGAAGAACTCTCTTTATCCGAGTAATGTTTTTTCCGAAAATACTACATTTCTCTGAATTAGGTCATTTTTCCGAATTTATCTAGTTATTCCGAAATAGTTGTTCATCCGAAAATACCCCTTATCCGAAGATCCACTTATTCCGAAATAAAGGATTATCCGAAAATCTCCCATATTCCGAAAATAGTGATTATTCCGAATATCCCTTGTTATCCGAAATTCTTGTTTATTCTGAATATCTTCCCTTTTCCGAAAACAGTGGTTTATTCCGAAATTTTTCCTCATTCCGGAGAAGTTGTATTTTTTCGAAATTATTAGATTATTCCGAAGATACTCAATTATTCTGAAAAGGCCATGGATTCCGAAAAAGGGTGATTTATCCGAAGAAAGCATGTTTTTCTGAAGATAGTGTTATTCCGAACTTGTTGATTTTTCTAGATACTCAGAGATTCAGTTTACACAGTTAATCAAGGTTAGACTTCTCAGTTATTTTTATATATTTAGTTTTATATTTACAAGTAGATTAGTCAATCAAATCTCCCCCTTTTAGTGACCAACACCAATAATTCCACTTCTAAGCCGTAATCAATTCGGATTGAATCGAGTACGAACAACATTTCAAAGAGAACACACAAAAGTCATAAATCATTGACCAGCTGAGTATGAGTGAAACTCTTAACTTTCTTGAGAAATGTCATCATTTGATTTCTAATTTGCATGGTAGTTGGAGACTTAATCTTTTATCTTCTTCTCTTTTCAACAAAGAATCTTTGTTGCTCCCTTACCAGGTCATCAGTCAGCTTTAATTTCTCTACTTCATCATAAGCATCTCTCTCTTCAGCTAACACTGAGTCTGTAAGAATCTCACTTGCATGTAATTCAGCTTGAATCCTAACATACTCTTGTATGTTCCATTCTTGCTGTATTCTCTTAGATTCTAGCAAATGTTGCTTAGCTTCAAGTTCTTCTTGCAAGTCTTCTTCACGAATCTGAGCTTGCATTCTAAGAGCATATTCCTCATCATGGTCTAATTGATTAAATCTATACATGACTTTGCTGATATCTTCATCTGAATCACTTTCATTTTCAGATTCTGATATTTGCTTCTTCCCCTTATCCTTTGGATTAATCTTAGGTAGCTTCTTCTTCAGCTTGGAAGGTCTTTCCTCATCATCTTGTTGTTGAATAACTATACCTCTAGTAGGGTGTGAAGCTTGAACTTTCTTACCTGTAATTTGATCCTTTTTGGCAAGAACTTCTTGTTGTGTATTCTTCTCTACCTCTGCTTGTTTTGCATTCTCAGCTGAATTCTTCTCTCTTAAGTCAAGCAGTATTTGGGCTAAAGTCTTATCCTCTCCAAAAGGAGTTTGACTTTCCAGTGAAGGATGATCACCAGCGGTACTTGCAGTGGGCTTAGTTAGCTTAACAGTACTTGGGTCTTTAGCAATGTCAGCAGTACTTGCAGTCGGCTTAGTTGGCTTATCAGTACTTGGATCTTCAACAATGTTGACTTAACCAGTATTAGACACACTTGTTTCTTCAATCACTTGTGTATCTCCAGATACCATTTCTTCCACTAAAGCTATCCTTTCAACTTGTACCTCTTCAGTCTTGTCTGATCCATTGCTCACTCTTGATCTGGACAGTACTTGCAAAGACTATTTCTTGTGAAACCAGATTTGTCTTTGTGGTGGTGGAGTTGAAGATACAGGAAATTGAACATTAATTTCCTCCAACTTCTCATAGAAAGTACTCCAATTTACTTGAAGTTGTGGTGATTGAGGTGGTGGTACTGGCTGAGTTACCATCATTTCTTCAACTTGTGGCTCCTCATGTGTAGGCTGTGGTTCATCCTGTTGAAACTCCATGTCTGTAGGTTCATCCACACCAGTCTCTAAACCAGTTCCATCTTCATAAGTCCCAATGACATCATCATCTAACTTAAAATTGATGTCATTTCTAGAGATCCTTGTTTGATTATCAGAAGAAGGTGGTTGTTCTTCATAATTCCTCCCCTGTTTGGTTGCATTAAGTTGCCTTTTCTTGTGGTTTCTGAACCTTCGCTTTTTAAGTTTAGCATTCTGAATAGACCTATGCTGCCTCATCCAAGGTGATACTTTGTTCCTCAACTTGATTAGGCTAGCTTCCAATTCAGCAATTTTCTTGTCTTAAACAAGTTTTTCCTTTTGCAACACCTGTACCTGTTGCGACAAACTAGTATACAAAGTAGTTAAATTTGTAAAATCCACCACCTCTGGTGCTTGTGCTGGTGGTGAACCACTAGCAGCAATAGAAGCAGCAAGTGTTGAAAGTCCCTAATAAATGCAAGAAACCCTAATCTTAACTTAATCAACACAAGGTATTACTTTTCAAACGTAATCTTATTATTGTATAATAAAGAATTACAAGTGTTATGGATAACACCGTTTGATGACAATGTGTTGTGCACACTTTGAACAACAATAAACCTTAACTTATGAATACAGTCGTAGCTGTTTGATTCACTAAGTTATACGCACTAATGTTCTTAATATCTCAAAGTGTTAAACATTAATGCATGGATACACATCCTATTTATAGTGTTACGAGTTTGACTTAAACAGTACTTGATGTCGACTACACAAGCTTTTACAAGTTCCCACATCAGTCACATGATGTCCTTCTATTCTTGGTAGTCTTCCATTATGCTTTAAGGAACAGTTGTCAAAAACAGTTTCCTTATTCTTCATATTCTCGAACACACAAATGGCATGTCCAAAGTGTGCTGAGAGTTATCAGGGTATTGCCACCCCTGTTAACTCTCAACCCCTCAGAGTCCCTAATACATCTTCGCTGTTATCCATCACAGCCAAGGAGTATGTCTTCAGGTAATCTTCGACTTCCCTGACAATGTCTCTGACATGGACTCCTCTGAGGTTGCTCACAGAGACTTGGATCTCTGTGAGTCTTGCGAAACTTGCCTGCCTCCTAGGCACAGGCAAGGGACTATCTATCAGCCTAATTATGTTTAAATCAATGATCAGGGAATCTAACAAGTTTAGATTCCCAACAATCTCCCCCTATTTAAACATAAATAATGCTAGATCTAACTAAGTTAAGGTAAGTGAGTTTAACAGCTTCTTCTTACACATAACAGATCTAAACAAACATACCTCATGATTTTATTAAGACTTAAAGAAAATTACAAGTTCATTACATAAGTAAAATAAAAGATGAAGGTAAAAAGGGCTGACACCATCTTCAATAGTCATCATTTTTTATTCTTTCTTCAGCTTCGGCCACATCTAATCTGTTATCAATTTCATCCTGCAAAGTCTTTGCAAACTTCTTGGAATACTCTGTGTTGATCTTGAGACACTTCTTGTGACAGAGTAGCTGAATAGTTGAAGCCAGGCACAGCTCATCTTCCCTCTGAAAAGCATACTGGCAAGCCTTGTTCATAAATGCCATTCCTCTTTCAGGCACTGAGTATGTCTGACCATCAACAGGGCCAACAATACCATTTGGAAGGATCAAATCCCTATGCATACCATCCACACGAACATCTTCAGTAACAAAAGTTTCATCAACAATTTGTGAAATTCTTCTTCTTTTGTTGCCTGTGTTTGGGGGTTCTTGTTCGAAAAGCTGTGGTGGGGGATCAATCTTGAGTTTGGCAGCTGTTTCCTTGATCCAGTTAAACTTAGCCTTAAGAGTTTTAAGCAGAAGGAAATTTGCCTGTCCAGACTTTTTGGCAGCTAAGGCTTCGAGTTCAAACCATTCTAATAACCCAAGTGTCTTTAACCTGAAGTTGTCAAACACATCCATATTCCTCTGTTGATTTTCCCTCCATAAGATCATCTGTGGGGTGTTTGTGGATTTGTGAATGGTGTATTTAAACTTGGTTATCTTGCCAGCAGCATACCTGTTGTTCACGCAGGCATCATAGTCAGCTTTGACTTTCTTTAAGGCCTCAGCGCGTTTTAGTTCCATTTCCCTCAACCTTTGTTTTTGTTTTTCCCTTTCAGGTGGTGTCATCTTCCTCATAGTAGCTTCATTTAATTCTTTGGCTGTCTTGAGCTCATTTAGTCTTTTGAATTCTTCAGCCTGTTGCTCTATTTATTCAGGAGTTAAAGGACTCTCATCGGAAGGTGTAAAGGTTGAAAAGTGGGAAAGGTCTGTGGTGGATCCTCCTATCTCTAGCATCGCAGCTATCTTCTTAAGTTTGGTGTCAGTATCAACCAAAACTATCTCCTTCCCTTTCTTCGAGACAGAGGATTCCACACTTATGTTTTTCAAATCATCAGCTCTTTTGAGAAACGCTGTCTGAGCCTGAGTTTGAATAGATTTTGGGAGAGAGCTCACAGTGAATTTTAGTTTCTTGGCCGCTGGCTCATCCTCATCCTCAGGCTTGCTGATGTTAACTAAGATCATGGATTTAGATGAGTCAGCTCCATCTTGTGTTTGTTGCTCCCCCTGAGTATCATCCTCATCATCATGTACTATAACTGGTGTGATGACTTGTAGAGGAACAGGTGTAGTTGAGGGATTGGCTGATGATGAGCCTTGTTCAGCAGATGCAAGGCTGAGTATAGTATTCTTCTCCCCCTCACGTTCATCCTTACTTCCCTGATGCTTGGATGAACGTGTCTGAAATCGTCTTGCAATCTGCTCCACAGAGGCAGCCATGGCACGTTGTCTTTTTCTTGAAGCCCTGGCAATCTTCAGCAAGAGGTTGGCATTGGCATTAGTATTTTCCTGAACACGCTTGACAATAAAGCCAGCATGGTTGTATTTCCTGTTGCGAACCGCATTGAAGTGCCTGTTCATGTTGTTTTCTTGTTCATGGAACATAGCAGGGACAACTGAGTCAATGGCATCCTTGATTCGTGTCGAGAGATGACTTAGTCCCTGGGCCACACCTTTTCTTGCACCCTCCTGAATTGTCTCAGTGACAGCCTCAGTCACAGCCTTCTTTATAATGCCTGGAAAAGTGACAGTAAAATTGTGCATCTCTGACTTGATCACGTCCATCTTCCTTGATAAGCGCTCAATATCAGATTGATGATGTACGGGCTGAAGATTCTTGATATTGAGGCTTTGCTGAGCAAAATCATCCCCCCTTGGAATTAAGTCGAAGTTGGTCTGGGTAGGATGATCAAACATGAGGAATTCGGCTGTTGGATCATATGTTGGTCTTTGGAAGACTGTTGTTGCAGATGTAGCAGAGTTTGGAGTGTCAACAGCTTCCTTGAGAGGAGAAGTCTTGTCATCTTCTTTAGGAGGAGAGGCTGACAGCTGGTCATCCTCATCTTCTTCATCCTCTTCATCAAACATTCCCTCAGGGAATTCATCTTCAGGCATGGGCTCAAATTCAGAGACATAATCTTCTACTGAGAGCATTTCTTCATCAACATTTAACACAAGCTCTTCAGTATTGAGTTTATCCTGAGTTATTGTTTCAGCCTCCTTTTCGTGTACCTGAGATTCTTGGACTGGCTGTACAATTTCAGCCTGCAAGTTTGTTGTAATTAGTAACAGGGAAAAAATATAAGGTGAATGGTCGCCATTTCACTGTCCCAGAGAGGCTGAGGGTGATTACTCAGCCACTCCAAAGGATAAATCCTTGGGATTCTTTTAAGTGTGAATGAAGTGTGGTTAATGGTCGCCATTCGCTGCCCCTAGGAAAGCTGAGTGTGATTATTCAGCCCCCCCAAAAAGGTAAAAAACCTTTGGGACTCTTTTGATTGTGAAACATATGTTGTTTAATGATCGCCAGTCGCTGCCCCTAGGAAAGCTGAGTGTGATTATTCAGCCCCCCGCAAAAGGTAAAACCTTTGGGACTCTTTTAAGAGTGAAACATATGTTGTTGTAGGTCGCCTGTTACGCTGCCCCTAGGAAAGCTGAGGGTGATAATTCAGCTCCCCCTGAAAGGATAAATCCTTTGGGACTCTTTTAAGGAGGGAACCAAGAGGCTGTGTGAAGTACAGCTGATCAAGGTTGAGACATTAATGTATTCAGGTTGTTGTTAGCCTGAATACTGTCTAGAGGGTTCAGGGTCATCGGGGTGCTTTATAAACACAAATGAATCATTCCCTGGTGCAAAGACAGGGTGTACAGAAGTCTTAAAGTATTCTATGTGTAATGACAGACTTCTATGGGTCGAGGATTACCCTAACTTCACCACTCTCTCCTACAGACAAATGAGAGTGGTTGCTTGTGAACCTCTAAAAATGTACACTGATTACCTGTGAGATATCAGCTAGGTTTGGCTGGTTTCCTGTTGTCTCTGCTGACCTAGAGACACTAGACTCCTGTTGTTTGTCATCCAAAGATTCTGAATCCACACGAGTATCTGGACCAGAGGCGGTGTCAGTCTTCTTTTCCTTGGCCTTAGTAACAGCTTTGGAGTGGGAAGAAGAGGGGATTTTCTTCTTCTTTGGCTGTTGGCCAGATGAAGCCTTGGACTTAGTAGTATGCTGCCCAGAGGTCAAAGACGTAGACTTGCTAGCGACACTAGAAGTATTCACCTTCTTAGAGGAAGGGAGCAAGGGCTTCTCAGCGTTGGGTACCTGGTTGGCCACGTTCAGCATGTGGGCGGTGACAGGGATATCCTCAGCTCCTATCTCCTTGTAGATGGCGCCTGTGATGCGATAGGGCTTAAGAGCAGTCAAGGCCTTGTTGTGGTACTTATCTCCCAGCAAACTTTCAAAGATCAGGGACAGGAAGCGCACATAACAGATGTTCTTTTCCCTGACCTGATTCCTTCCCTTCAGTTGTTCTACCAGGTTTGAGAACAGGATGCTTCCAAAGTCGACATCAGCTCCCCAGATTAATCCATACGCAATAGCCTGATGATTGGATGACATCTGATCCTGTGATCCCTGCATTCCTCCCAGGGACTTCACAATGTGGGTGAAGAGGACACACCACATAGGAGTAAAATACTTAATCTTTAGAGGCGATTTGGCGAGGACCTCAGCTGGAGTAAGGGCAGGGTTAACATCATGGCAAGGGTTTAGTGTGGCCAGGGCTTCCTTGACAGCCTTTTTGTCAACAGTCTTCAAGCATTCATCTCCATGTTTTAGTCCGGCCACACTAGAAAAGTCGTTAAGGGAAAAGGCAAAAGGATGTTCATTGCATGAGAGGCTAAATGTAATGGTGTCTTCTACTACTTCAGCAGAATACCAGAATTCCCTAAGGTATTCTTGGTAAAAAGTGGACGGAGATTTGGTGAAGGCTTCATTTAGGTCACAATTCTGCATGAAATTTACCAGATCTGAATAGGTGCTATTTGGTGCCTTAATCCATCCAATGGCGTTGTTGGAGGCGATGATGCTCTCGTTGATCTCGAAGTTCACATTGGAGGCTTTTGGAACGGGAAACGCCATTGATTTGAGGTTGAAGGTGAGTGAAAATGGCGGATGGTTGAGAGAGATAAGAATTTAGAGAGAGAAGTTGATTTTAGAATGGTGGTGGGTGAGAAGAGAAAGAAGACAATATATATTCAAACTTAAGTGAACAGTTATTCAACCGTATTAAATGCAAGGGCGAAAATGACTGCTCAAGTGGGTCCCCTTGACCTTTCAAAAAGTTTGTCTCCTCGTTATCCGAAAAATAAATGATTAAATATGTGAGAATGTTTTTTGCATTTACTTGGAAAGTAACTACCTAGTTTCATGTGAAAAACATTTAATAAAACATTTAATATAGAATCAATCATTTAATGAACACATTTAATATCAAGCCACAGGCTTTGAGATATTGAGCATCCCTAGCTCAGCAACTAGCCTGTTGAACGAAGGTTCAGCCAAAGGCTTTGTAAAGATATCAGCTAGTTGCAGCTCTGTGGGAACAAAATGCAGCTCAATATCTCCCTTCATTATATGATCCCTGATAAAATGATACCTGATATCAATGTGTTTGGTACGAGAGTGAAGAACAGGGTTGTTGGATATGGCAATGGCGCTGGTGTTGTCACAAAAGATTGGCACTTTGTCATACAAGATTTCATAGTCAGCCAATTGACTTTTCATCCAGAGCACCTGAGCACAACAGCTGGCTGCAGCGACATATTCTGCTTCAGATGAAGACATAGACACATAGTTTTGCTTCTTAGCACTCCATCCAACCAATTTTCCTCCTAGGATTTGACAGCTACCTGAAGTACTTTTCCTGTCAATACAGCGTCCAGCATAATCTGAATCTGAATAGGCCTTGAGATCAAAGCCTGATTCCTTTTGGATACCATAGACATAGGGATGGTGTTCCTTTGAGATACCTGAAAATTCTCTTAACAGCCACTAGATGGGATTCTTTTGGGTTAGCTTGGTACCTTGCACAGAGACATGTGGAGAATTGGATATCTGGACGACTGGCTGTTAGATACATCAGTGACCTAATCATGCCTCTATATAAAGTCTCATTGACAGAGACCCCTGACTCATCAGGGCCCAAGTTGTTGGGTGGAAGCATGGGGCATTTCACTGATGCACAATCAGCTAAGTCATATTTTTTAAGTAAATCCTTAACATACTTTTCTTGACAAATAGAAATTCCCTTAGGACATTGTTTAATTTGAAAGCCCAAAAAGTAAGTTAATTCACCCATCATACTCATCTCATATTTCTTGGTCATTAATTTAGCAAAACGTTTACTAAGATTGACATTTGTTGACCCAAAGATGATATCATCCACATAAATCTACACAATGATGAAATCACTCTTGTCCTTGAAGGTAAAGAGTGTTTTATCAATAGAACCCCTGATAAATTTATTTTCAGATAAGAAATTTGAAAGAGTTTCATACCATGCTCTTGGAGCTTGTTTCAGACCATACATTGCTTTGTGAAGTCTGTACACATGGTTGGGAAACTCGCTGTTCTCAAATCCTTCAGGTTGTGCAACATAGACTTCCTCAGCCAAATCACCATTGAGGAAGGCACTCTTTACATCCATCTGATAGGCAGTGATGTTCATATAGGCAGCATAAGCAAGAAAGATTCTGATGGCCTCAAGTCTAGCAACAGGTGCAAAAGTTTCATCATAATCAATTCCTTCAGTCTGAGAGAATCCCTGTGCTACCAGTCTTGCCTTGTTCCTGATGATGTTCCCAATTTCATCCATCTTATTTCTATAGATCCATCTAGTGCCTGTGATATTCTTTCTAGGTGGAGCTGGCACTAGTGTCCATACTTTGTTCCTTTTGAACTGATTGATTTCTTCTTGCATAGCAGCTACCCATCCTTCTTCTACCAGAGCCTCAGCAACTCTTTTAGGTTCAATTTGAGAAAGAAATTCAGCAAATAGACATTCATTGGCTGAGGCTGACTCTGAGTCTTGGATTCGCTGTCTGGTTGTGACCCCTGCATTTGGTTCCCCAATAATGTTGACAAGAAGAATGTGTTGATCTCTTGACCACTTATTTTGAGGAGCTGGGGATTCAAGAACAGGGGTACTTGAGGGCACAGCTTGTACAATTTGAGTCTCATCCTGCTGACTAGGAGGGCTTTCTTCAAAGACTACTTCAGTGTCAGAGTCTTCTTCAGCCATATCAAGGGAAGCTATTTCATTATCAGCAGGAGAATCTTCAGAGATTTGAAGAATTGGTGAGTCATTAATATCATGAGAAGGACCATCAGAGATTTGAGGTTCTTCTTCATCAAGTTCCTGAGAGGTAGGAACTTCTATGTTGTGAGTAGACAGAGGGTCAAAAGCAGGAACATAAGGAGTGAGAGTGTTGGAGTGGTGATGACTGGTAGGTCTGGGTTCTGTGAACTCATCACTTCGGAAAGAAATATTTTCATTAAAATCTACTTCATCACCCTCTGTTCCTGTCCTCTGTATGACTTCATCATCTTCATTAAATCTGACATGGAAAGTTTCTTCTACTTCTTGTCTTCTGATGTTGAATACTCTGAAGGCTTTGGCTGTTGGAGAGTATCCCAAAAAGAAACCATCATCAGCTTTTTCATCAAACTTTCCAAGTTTATCCCTGTAGTTATAAATAAACACAGGGCATCCAAACACATGAAAATAGCTGACGTCTGGAGATCTTTTTCTGAAAACTTCATAGGAGGTTTTGCCATGTCTTTTGACAATGATTGATCTGTTTTGAGTGTAGCAGGCAGTGTGTACAGCTTCTCCCCAAAATTGCTTTGGTAAGGCTGCACCATTTAACATAGTTCTTGCTGCTTCAATCAGAGTCCTGTTTCTTCTTTCAGCCACACCATTTTGTTCAGGAGTGCCAGCTGAAGAGAAGTTCTGAGAAATCCCTTTTTCATCACAAAATGATTCAAGTTGATGATTCTTGAATTCTGTACCATTATCACTTCTTAGAGCTTTGACTCTAACATCATTCATATTTTCAACCTGTCTGATGAAGGACATGATGGTATCAGCTGCATCACTTTTCCTTCTGAGGAAGAACACCCATGTATATCTTGAAAATTCATCAACTATGACCAAGGTGTATTTGTTGTGATTAATGGTTTGAGGTTTGACAGGCCCAAACAAGTCCATGTGAAGGAGATGTAAGCACTTGTCAATAGAGAATGATTGCCTAGTCTTGAATGAAGACCTGTGATGTTTTCCTTTGACACAGGCAGAACAAGTTTTGTATTTGGAAAACATTACTGAAGGTAGACCAGCAACCAAGTTTTGAGTGGCTATCTTATTGATGTTCTTGAAGTTGAGATGAGACAGTCTTTTGTGCCACAGTCAGTTGACACTTTCAGAGGCTTTGGCAAGAAAACAATTTGAACTGTCTTCAGAGCACACAGCCATGTTGATGACATAAACATCTCTCCTTCTAGGTGCAACCAGCACAACATCATTATTTTTGTTGAATATGGTTCCCTGAGTCTTAGTAAACAAAACCTTATAGTCAGCATCACATAATTGGCTGATGCTAATAAGATTGTGTTTAAGACCATTCACATATGCAACCCTGGTAAATGTGATCCCATTGCAATTCACTGAGCCATATCCTTCTGTGTCACCTGAAGAGTTATCTCCAAACACCACTTTGGGACCTGGCTCCTTTGAGTATCTGTGCAGTTATTGTTGAATCCCTGTCATGTGTCTAGAACAGCCACTATCTAGATACCATACCGATTCCTTGAGATATTTCTGCACAGATACATAGAAACAGATTAGTTCCTATGGTGAACCCACTTTCCAGTGGGTTCCCTGAATTTCTTGTTAGCAACTCTTGTGTTCCTGAAAAACTTTTGGCGTTGGGATGGACAGTTCATCGTTTCATGGTTATAACTCCCACATATATCACACCCAGGGAAGTCACCACACTCGTCTGAGTGATGGTCTGTGAACCCACAGAATTTACAGGGAGGATAAGATTTGTAATTTCCCTGTTGTCTTTTGGAACTCTGTGGTCTGTCCCTAGAGGATGTTTGTGCTCTTTTAGCTGCCATGTGTTTGTCATGATCTAAGGTCGAATGGTGAGAATTTTTACAAACATTGCAATAAGGTTTGATTAACCTTTCCCCTTTGGGTTCTCCTAGGACAGACTTAGGTTCATGAGAAGTAGAGCATTCAGTGGAAGGCTTAATGTGTTGTTTCAAGAGTTCTTCTTCTTTCATAAGAGACAACAGGCGATCTTCAGTGGTGGGGTCAACCTTATTCACAGCTTTAGTAGTAACAGGTTTAAAAGCTACTTGTTTACCAGTTTGTTTAGCAGGCACACGAAAAACTTTGGCTGGAGGATTCTCAATATCTGTCCTAAGTTCGTCCTTAGCAGATCTAGAAGAACTGCTAGGTTCAACTCCAGAGAGTTTGGGCAAAGGTGGTAGCTCAGCCACATCTTCAGAGACAGGGTCATTAGTCAAAGAGGTATCTGACATATGAATAGTCTCTGTAGATTTAAAGACAATGTCTTTGGGTTTGGTGAGAATCCTCAGCTTTTTATTCTTAGCAGTTATATCCCTGTTTAAGTCAGCAGGCACTTCATCCCTAAGCAATTCATCAATAGTAAACCTAGCACACAGCCATTTTTCAATAATCTTGTTCAATTCAGTGACTTGATCATTTAAAGCTATGTTTTTCAAGGTTAATCTAGCTACTTCATTTTGCAGGGATATTTTCTCTAAGTTAACCCGCCTGAGAGTTTCACATTCAGCCTTAGCATTTATCATTTCAGTTTTAACAGAGTGAAACTTATCAAGTAGGTTCTTCCTTTGTTCCTTAACAAAGTGCAAATCAACAATGGTGTAATCAAGGACATGCTTACGTTCATCACTATCAGACATAGATAGAAGCCTGTGTACCTTTTTCATTGTGATGTCAACCCATTGTCCTGATCTTGCATCACCTTTTCCAACAGCTGGTTCATCCTCAGCTATCGCCATAAAAGCCCTGACTCTTGTGGTGTCTTCTTCGTCTGAAGTCAATGGTTCATCATTCCAATCATAAGTTTCAGCAACCAACCCTTTCTCAGTCTTTTTCTCACCACCTTTCTTTTTGGACATAGCTTCAATCTTCAAGTTCATTTGTTCTAACTCAGCTTTAAGTGCCTTGTACTTATTTTTGTAATCTTTCTTATCAGTGTCTGAAGAATTGGATTGAGATGAGTTGTTATGTTGTTTGAACTTGTAGGGTTTGGATGAAGATGATGGATAAGAGGGTGAGGATGTCTTGGTAGAAGGACACTCTTTTTGATAATGTCCAAGCTTTCCAAAGGCAAAACATGTTTCTTTTGACCTGTCAGTTGGTTTGCTAGCTGATCCTACTCTTCCAGATCTTTTGTAGTATCTTCTTTGGTTGGCTAGCAGTGCTCTTTCATGGAATTCTGCATTGAGGTCTGACAAGAATTCTTGGCTGCTACGGGTATCTTCTTCAATATCAGAATCGCTGTCATGAGGATGTGTTGCAGAGATCAAAGCTTTGGAAGTTGCTCCTTGGACAACAAATCTTTCAGTCTCTGATTTGTAGATAGTATCGATCAGCCCTTCTTCATAATTGTACTTACCATAGAGCTGAGCAAGGGTATCATTTTTGATTGAGTTGTTAGCTCTCTGAGTCTGATTCATGCTCAGCCACTTTCTTGGAAGGCTGTTGACAAAAGTATCATTGATCTCAGCTTGACCAATAGTGACATCATTCATAGCAAGGTCATTTAGAAGAATCTTCAGCCTAGTATAGGTTTGCTGAACCTTTTCACCTTCAAGTGACTTAAAGGCATTAAACTGAAGTCTGAGTGCCTGAATCTTTGTCTCTCTTGTTTCAGAGGGTCCTTCATGGCCAAGAATGAGGTCTTTCCACATTTTTTTAGCTGTGGGACACTGAATGACAGACTTCATGATATGCTTGGGAAGACAGGAAATTATGATGCTTTTGAGACGTTTATCTTGGTTTGCTAATTTCCTATCAGCTGAGGTCCATTGTTTGACAGGTTTGGGAAGAGGGTTTTCTTCAGTAGATGTAAGCGCCATGGGAATATATTGACCATTTTCTAAAATTTCTAAGAGAAAAGGTTCAAGTCCATCAAGGTATACAAGAAATTGACTCTTCCAACTGGCAAAGTCTTCTTCATCAAAGACTGGTACACTGGTTATGTGTGATCCACCTCTTGAGTCAAGAAGTTGGGGTAGATCATCGTCATTTGCTGGAGGGTTAAGTCTTGGTGAAGATGGGTTTGTGGAAGGTGAGTGTGGGCTAGAAGTTTCCGGCATGGTGGATCTTGATTATAAAACTGAGAACGATGTTTCTTGAAGGTTTTAATATCAAATGCCGCTCTGATACCAATTGAAAGTCCCTAATAAATGCAAGAAACCCTAATCTTAACTTAATCAACACAAGGTATTACTTTTCAAACGTAATCTTATTATTGTATAATAAAGAATTACAAGTTTTATGGATAACACCGTTTGATGACAATGTGTTGTGCACACTTTGAACAACAATAAACCTTAACTTATGAATACAGTCGTAGCTATTTGATTCACTAAGTTATACGCACTAATGTTCTTAATATCTCAAAGTGTTAAACATTAATGCATGGATACACATCCTATTTATAGTGTTACGAGTTTGACTTAAACAGTACTTGATGTCGACTACACAAGCTTTTACAAGTTCCCACATCAGTCACATGATGTCCTTCTATTCTTGGTAGTCTTCCATTATGCTTTAAGGAACAGTTGTCAAAAACAGTTTCCTTATTCTTCATATTCTCGAACACACAAATGGCATGTCCAAAGTGTGCTGAGAGTTATCAGGGTATTGCCACCCCTGTTAACTCTCAACCCCTCAGAGTCCCTAATACATCTTGGCTGTTATCCATCACAGCCAAGGAGTATGTCTTCAGGTAATCTTCGACTTCCCTGACAATGTCTCTGACATGGACTCCTCTGAGGTTGCTCACAGAGACTTGGATCTCTGTGAGTCTTGCGAAACTTGCCTGCCTCCTAGGCACAGGCAAGGGACTATCTATCAGCCTAATTATGTTTAAATCAATGATCAGGGAATCTAACAAGTTTAGATTCCCAACAAGTGTATAGATCATCTCATTAGTATCTGGTGGAGCACCAATATTATGAGAAGAAGATTGAGAATCTTTTGAGGAATGGGAACTCTGGTTAGAAGGAGTTTGCTGAGAAGCACTAGCATTGCTAGGTTCCTCACCTTCTTGGTTGGCAGGGTGGGCTAACATGTGAGCTAACATTGGTGTAACAGTTCCTGTAAAGGCATTGCCTTGTTTGGACAAGAAAGAGAATGTTCTCTTTGTGAATGTAGGAACATCCCATGTGTTAGTTAACTCTGGTAGGTTAGGGATTTGGTCACTAACTAAAGTCTGAATGAATCTAGGATACATTAAAAACTTCTTAGTTCCTTCCAAATTCCTAGTCATGCCTTCAAAATTTAATCTTGAAAAATTAAAAACCCTGTTATTTGCTAGACAAATACCAGCTGATGTGAATGCAACAGGAATTTGATCAAAAGATGTACTTTTAGAGCTCAAACGGTGAATAATGGCATGAGAAAGCAATTTCGATTGAGGTGAAAACAATGCTTTAAAGAAAGTAAGACTTTCCCTACCACCTCCATAGCCCATGGCTGCAAGGCCATCATGTATCTCTGTATTATTAAGCATACTAAGTCCATTTTCATCATTTAATCTCAAACTAGCCCTTAGCAATACCCCAGTTACATATATATTTCTATGATTTACCCTAGCCTTAATGCAAGGTTAATCAAACCGAGTACCAATGTAACACTCTCAAAATTTCATATCGGTACAGCGGAAGAGTCTTTAGAGTGTTACGAGATAGCACAATAACTCCAATCATAGACAACACATAAAAATGGTTGTACAAGGTTTAACATACATTCATTCGATAAAAAGTTTCAAGTGTACAACAGGTCCCAAATTATACAGGTCATTAAGTTTACAAAACATAGATCGAATGAACAGTTTTATTATTATTATGTGGGCCATCAGAGTCGATCTCCACCCGAATTACCTTCAAGCACCTAAGATAAAAACATGCAAAAATCATATCAGTGAATGCCGATTGAATTCATAGAGTTTAATAAAACCGTTATATATAACAATCGTTGAAATCAGAACGCAAGTATAATATCAGAATTAAGTCCTCCTATTGCTAATCAGGCAATATATATAGCAAAGCATGCATCTTAAACCGTCCATGAGACCGTAGCCTCAGTATTACAATTATAGGTAATATTATTATCGTTATTTGCATCGTATCATATCGGATATTTAGATTACATTGGATTATTATTAGCCGCATGACATTGTTACCTTACTATCACAAACAATGGGCCGCGAACCCGACAAACAATTTACCCATCTAAGTTAGCGTGTCGTCACAAAAATCACGCTATGTAAATCTTCTCATACATAAATTCACTTAGCAATCAATGTGGTACGACGGGGATCAACCGTCAAGGCGCGAACTGGGGTGATCGTCCCTAAATAGTACTATCATATGCATAAGCGTCTACCGAATCCCGTTAGTTCACAATTAATCCTAATGGGACTTTAAGTGACATAACCTAACTACTAATAATCCTTTTTATCTCTTTTATTGGGTCATATCATCATTCGGGTCCATATCATTAAGCATACCATCGGGACTACTTGTGTTCTATTTTTATCAAAAACTAGCATGTTATCTCCCTCGCGGGTTTACAAATCATTTTATAAAACATTTAAAAGAGTGTGAGGCTATGAACTCACGTTGAAATTGAAAGGCGGATTATCGGCTGCGGGCGTGCTTCGATCACGGAAACCTATATATATAATAATCGGTCTTATACTTTTGTCCAATGACTTTATAAAAATAACAATTATAGATACACATGATGATTTTATACATATGATTATGATCAAGTGGGTTTATACATTCTCATTTACTCATTTTAGTGTTATGTATTGGTAACTTTTATACTAGTTTACTAGTTTTACTTATTTACATGTTTTAGGCCCAATAAGCCTATTATAAGCCAAATACCTTATATAAGTCTATTTTACATTTTTAATATCAGTATTATATTTTACATGTTAGGCCCAAGTGGGTTAAGCTCAATAAGTAAGTTTATAAGTGTTTAGCCAAATTAGTTGGATTAATAGTCCAATAAGGCTAACTTGGCCCGTTAATGTCCATATGTTATATAGTTCGGGTATTGTCGGTTTTTACTTGTAATAGGTACTTATATATCAGTATATGAGTTATATAAAGTTTACATTAGATGGGTCCGACCGTCTAAGTTTTAATTGACGAAAAACGTTAATTTTACGGTTTTAGCAGAAAAGACGTAAAAATCATGTTTATAGTTTTATAACTTATAAAACTTATCAAACTACCATTTTTATAAAATTTCCATTTATTTATCATTGTACATATTTATATAAATGTAATATATAAGTTATTGGGTTTTTAATTACATTTTATACTATATTTATTTGAGTGCTATTATAATACTATTAAACTTTAATTTCACAAAATCTGAGTTTTAGTTTCACTTTCACTATTTTTATCATATCTTGAGTTATACAAGGAGATAGAAGCTCATTTTTGTATGACATAAACTTCATATTATGTGTTACAAGTAACTTAGTTTTAGCTACTGTTCAATCCAAGTCTAAGTATCCCTAACAATCCTCACAAAACAGACTATTCAGATTGATACACTAATTTTGTTTTGATCATAACTCACTCATTATAATGATTCCATTGCATGGCCAACTCTAACATGTGTACAAGACCTAATACTTACTGTATATTGATTCCACTATGCCATTTTATCAGTTTATCATTTGGGTAGTTACTGTTTTTATACAGCAAACTTATTAAGCAAGATTTTAACCTTTTTACATATGGTTTTCCATCTTTTTAACCATCTTTATCAACACTTGATCCCCACACAACATTTTTATCATCATATATCATCATATACATATAAAATAGGAAATAAAATACATTTTATCTTTAAAAAAATAACAAAGAAAATGGAAAGGATGATCTTGTTTACCAATCAAGACTATAACTTGTTTTTGGATGACAACACCTTGAGGTACACCAAATTCATCTTCAAGATCATCAACCACCAAGAATATTTGTTGAGAAATCAGCCCTAGGACATAAGCAAATCACCTCCTTTGACGTTATAATGATCACCAATCAACAAGGCTTCAAGAGTTCTTCATTATATGTGTAGATAACACAAAGTTTATGGCTAAAATTGATCAAACGGGGGTGTTTGATGGTGGAATGGGACGGCAATGGTGGTGAGGATGAGGGAGTTTGAGAGTAGTTTGCATGAGAGAAAAGTGTGTAAATGTTTTGGTTGTAAATGGTTTTGGTGGTTTTGTTAGCTAGTAGCTTACTTGTTAAGCTTAAGTTAACAAGTGTTAACTTGTTAGCTACAAGTTTGCCACATCTTGTGATGTGGTGTCCTTGTGTAGCCGTCCCATATAGTGGGGTGGGATAAGTGAATACTTGTCTGATCCCACTAATTTACGGGTATTCCTCGATTCTAGTTTCCTCGATTTGCGTGCCCTCGGTTCGTTTTACGAAAAATGTTTTTATAAATTATGAATCAACGGCACAAAACGAATCTAATAAAAATTGTCTCATCAAAAACGGAGTTCAAAATCGTAAATACGTAATCCTAAGGTTTCCGGTTTAGTCTTAAAGGACGTTAAATTATGCACGTAAGCCCAAATTTAAATCCGTAAATTGTGAGTTCATCAACCAACACAAAAATAAGTTTAAAAATATTATACGAGAAAATAATTTACTACTTGAAAATGTTAGATTGTCACAGCTTTTCCTCCTAAAAGGGATCAACGTCTTCGTGATCCATTTCATTTTGATGTCCGTTTCTTATTGAAATTAAAGAAGTGCGAATATTTCTTCCACATTTTGTCCTCTCGTTCCCATGTAAATTCCGGTCCATGCTTTGAATTCCATCGGATCTTGACAATAGGTATCCGACTTTGTTTCAGTTGCTTTACCTCACGATCCATAACCTCTACGGATTCTTCGATAAAATGCAACTTCTCATCTATTAGAACCTTATCTAATGAAATTTTCTCATCACTCACTGCTAAACATTTCTTCAGATTAGATACATGGAATGTGTTGTGAACACCATGAAGTTCTGGGAGTAACTCTAGTTTGTAAGCCACCGGACCTACTCTAGATAAAATCTTAAAGGGTCCAATATAGCGGGGATTCAATTTCCCTCGCTTTCCAAATCTTATAACGCCTTTCCATGGCGATATTTTCAACATTACTCGGTCACCCACTTCAAACTCCATCGGTTTCCGCCGCACATCCGCGTAACTTTTCTGTCTACTACGGGCAGTCAACAGCCTATTCTTAATCTGAACTATCATCTCCGTAGTCTCCCGGATCAATTCTGATCCTGTGAGCTGGGTATCCCCAACTTCACTCCAACTTCACTCCAGCCTTAATACTAGCATGGTAACTACTGTTATATGAAAACTCTGCTAAAGGCAAATGTTTATCCCAGTTCTTACCAAAATCTATCACACAAGCTCTCAACATATCTTCTAGTGTTTGTATCGTTCTTTTACTCTGCCCATCAGTCTGGGGGTGATAAGAAGTGCTCATGTCGAGATTTGTTCCCAAAGATCTTTGGAGAGATTTCAAAAAATTCGATGTGAATCTAGGATCTCGATCTGAAATGATTGATACAGGCACTCTATGCTTGCATACAACATTCTCAAGATAAATATGAGTCAGCTTCTCCAGTGAGAACTGCTCTTTAATCGGAATGAAGTGTGCTGATTTGGTCAGTCTGTCGACAATGACCCAAATCGAGTTATTTCCAGATGATGTTCTAGGAAGCTTGGTGATAAAGTCCATCGTAATTAGCTCTCACTTCCATTCAGGAATCTTTGGTTGTTGAAGTAGTCCTGATGGCTTTTGATGTTCAGCTTTGACTCTAGCACAAGTCAAGCATTGAAGAACATACATAGCAATTTCTGCTTTAATATTCGGCAACCAGCACAACTTCTTCAAATCATGATACATTTTATCAGATCCAGGATGAATGGAATATTTAGATTTATGGGATTCTAACATAATCAAATCTCTTAAGCCTCCAAACATAGGTATCCACATACGACCTCTTAAGCATTTCATTCCATCAGCTCTAACCTCTAAAGGATCTCCTTCTCCTCGGAACCCTTCATTAACAAAATTTTCTTTCTTACAGGCTTCTATTTGCGCATTTCTAATTTGCTCATGCAAATTATTGTGCATGGTCAAGACTAGAGAACGTACCCTGATAGGCTCTCTATCTTTTCTGCTTAATGCATCGGCAACAACATTGGCTTTTCTTGGGTGATATTTTATATCACAATCATAATCACTTAACAGATCTATCCATCTTCGTTGCCTCATGTTCAATTCCTTTTGATCGAGAATATACTGTAGGCTTTTGTGATCAGTGAATACCGTACACTTGGTGCCATACAGATAATGTCTCCACAACCTAAGAGCAAAGACTACAGCTCCTAACTCAAGATCATGAGTAGTATAATTCTCCTCGTTCTTTCTTATATGCCTAGAAGTATAAGCTATCACTTTTTCTCGCTGCATCAAAACAGCTCCATAACCTCTAAGAGATGCATCACAATATACTACAAAATCTACGCTTCCGTCAGGTAATGATAGAATTAGCGCACTACATAATTTTTGCTTCAATACCTGAAATGCTCCATCTTCATCACTTCCCCAAACGAAAGGTTTATTCTTCTGGGTAAGCTTAGTCAAGGATTTAGCTATTAAAGAAAATTCTTTAATGAATCGCCTATAATAGCCAGCCAATCCTAAGAACTGTCGCACTTCCATTGGCGTTGTCGGTGCAGACCAATTCTTAATGGCTTCAACCTTTGCAAGATCAACATGAATTACATCCTTGTTAATCACATGACCAAAAAATTGCACGGAATCTGACCAAAAATCACATTTCGAAAACTTAGCATACAACATTTCATCCTTTAACAAACTTAAGATAATCCTTAAATGTTCTCCATGTTCATCTTTATTCATAGAATAGATTAGAATATCGTCAATAAACACAATCACAAATTTGTCCAAGTAGGGTTTGCACACTCGATTCATTAGATCCATGAAAACCGTAGGTGTGTTAGTTAACCCAAATGGCATTACTTGAAATTCATAGTGTCCATAACGAGTTCTAAATGCAGTTATAGGAATATCTTCTTCACGGACGCGAAGTTGGTGATATCCAGACCGCAAATCTTTCTTAGAATACACACTAGATCCTTGTAGTTGATCAAACAAATCATCAATCCTTGGTAAAGGATATCGATTTTTAATCGTCAACTTTTTCAGTTCCCTATAATCAATGCACATACGGAAAGATTCCTCCTTCTTCTTAACGAACAAGACTAGAGCTCCCCAAGGCGACGAGCTCAGTCGAATAAAACCTTTATCAGACAACTCCTTAAGTTGTTCAGATAATTCCTTTAATTCAGAAGGTGCTAATCGGTAAGGCGCGCGTACCACCGGTGCAGCACCAGGAATTAAATTGATTCGAAACTCAACTTGCCTTATCGGTGGAAGTCCGGGTAAATCTTTAGGAAATACCTCAGGAAATTCACAGATAATAGGTACATCTTCCAATTGTTTCTCCTTAGACTCATTCCCGGTCACTTGAGCTAAGAGTAACTCGCAACCGTTCCTGATGTACTTTTGGACTTTAATACATGAAACGATTTTCAAATGGGATTCACCTCGATTACCATCAATTACTAACGTCCTATTCCTAAGAGGAATCTTAACCTTCTTTTCTCCACATAAAATAGTAGCATTATTCAACGACAACCAATCCATAACAATAATAATATCAAAACTACCTAATTCTATCAACATTAAGTCAATCGGAAAGGAATTGTTTAAGATATTTAGAGAGCATCCTTCTAATAGCTTATTAGTTTTCACTAATTTACCATCAGCTAATTCCACCTCGTAACTAGTATTTATCTCAACAGCTTCAATGTCAATAAGGGCACTAAATTTAGTGGATATAAAGCTCCTATCAGCACCCAAATCAAATAAAGTAACAACATAATGATTGTTGAGTAAAAACGTACCAGTAACGACATTCGGATCCTCTTTCTTCACCTCGACTGTTCCAAGTTGATAAGCACCACCCTGGGGGTTTCTTCCAGGTACAATCGCTTTCAACTTACGGCAATCCGATTTCTTATGACCCTCTTCGTTACAGTTGAAGCAAATGATTCCCTTCTTACACCTTTCAACTTTGTGTCCATGCTTTCCGCAATTTCGGCACTTCCAGTAGTCGGCAACATGCCTCTTGTTGCCACACTTAGGACATCTTCGTCATTGCGCGGTGTGTTGTTGGTAAGAGCATTTGCATTCCCCTTTCTATGGTTCTGACGGCGATTGAAATTCTTCCTATTATCACCTCTATCTACACGATCGCCATCTCCCTTTCTTTTCTCACCAGTACGTGCTTCATCTTCCCTCTCCTGAATTATTTGCCCAATGAGTTGGTAAGCCATTCGAACATCATCATCAATGGTCAGTGGTTTCGATGATGTCACGTCCCCTGGATATTCTCGGTCAACCGTTGAATATATTGCTTAATTTGGATCTCTTCGGGTTCCACCAATCGAGGACACAACAATGCCAACTCATGGAATCGATTTGTGTAGCTATCAATGTCCACACCTTTCATTCTCAGATGAATCAACTCTTGTTCTAACCTAATGATCACACCACGGGGACAGAATTCCAAAGTCATCCACTTCTTAATTTCAACCCAAGGAGTAGCATTAGCAGCATCAATACCCATGAAAGCAATTCTCCCGTTCCACCAAGTCAATGCACGACCTTTAAGAGTAGCCATAGAAAAAGTCACCTTATCTTCCTCCTTAGACTTACTAATCCGAAACACCGACTCAATCTTCTCAATCCACTGGCTTAATCCTACAGCACCTTTAGTTCCATTAAAAGGTAGAGGTTCACACTTCATGAACGTTACATAAGTACAACCACCTACTTCAGGTGCATTAGTTCCAAGTCCTCCTACATTTCCTCCAGCATTAGCATTTACATTATTAGCATTCACATTCACATTAGTACCACCAATTCCACTACCGTTAGCTCCACTACCGCCAGCTCCACTACTATCAGCTCCACTACCGCCAGCTCCACTACCGCCAGGTCCATTACCGCCAGCTCCATTTCTATCATTTGCCATAAATTCAGTCATAGATGCGGTAACTTGCTCCGCAATAATCCTACGTACATCATCCTTAGTCACAGCTTTCTTGGGCGGCATAGTTCTATAATTTCACAATTTCAAAGTATTAAGCATTCACCCAATAAAGGATTCATATAATATAGATTGAATTCATAATCAAGATACAAATAAGGCACAATATGGAATTCAAGACAAGATACATATTTCATTGGATTTGAAACAAAAGCATTGTCTTAATTACATTCCATACCAAAGTTCAAGCACTATACATACTCATATTTTGTGCCAGATCTACTAACTAAGAAGTCGGTTCAGTCAAAGTTACAAAAGGTACAAAAGATACAAAGGTCACTACTAAATATAGACTGGTCTACTGAGAACCACCAGATGGTCCATCATCCATCGTCTTCTGTATCTTTGTCGGATGATCACAAGACACATTGATAGGTGTGAAAACACCCATCCTTTTTACCACTTAATTACAATAATAACCGAGCGAAAACGTGTATTTTATGTCATTTATGTCGGAATTATGCGTGGTTTGTGTTTTTGTTGTGATTTAGAACGAGAAGGTGAAAAGTGGAGAAAACACGGCATTCACAGGCTTTTATCGAAGAAAAAGACGAAAGATGAAGTCGAAAGATCAAGAGTGGAAAAAGAACGGAAGTCCAAGACCAATTCTGAAGATTTATCGAAGAAAAAGTCAAAGACGGAAGTTTACTAAAAAGCCGAAGAACTCGAGTCTAATAAATAAATAAATTATAAGACGAGTTTAATTAATCCCGAGACAAAGTCGATAAAGTCGAAAAACTTAAAAGACGAGAAGACGTGAAGAAAGAAAGAAAGAGGAGGCAACACATGCACCTCCCCATTTCCTATAAATACCCTCCTAAACTCATTTAGGAGGGTTGGTTAGTTTTTAGTTTAGCTTAGTTTTCTTTCATCTTTGTAGGTGATTCTAGAGAGAGAAAGTAACAGTTTCTCTCACTAGAATCCCAAGCTTTCATCTTCCTTTCTTGTTTTTGATCAAGTCTTTACCTTTGTTAATTTAATTCTTGTTTTAATCTTATTCTTAACCTTTCTTAGCTTTTTATTTGTGCTTAATCCGAAATTTCTTTACACGATTTGTTTAAGCTTCACGTTTGATTTATTAAAAAGTTTATCTTTTTCTTAATCTTTAAGTTTTCATACGAATCAAGCTTTGAGCTTGACATGCTTATTGGCTTAACTTGTGTCTAGCTTATTTGTTTTAAGTTTTCTTAAAAGTTTTTATATTTTAAAGTTTGCTTATTTTGTGTTTGCTTATTTTGTGTTTTTATAAAGTTTATGAATTTCATCTTTTAAAAAGCTTTCAGATTTATGTTTATCAAGTTGTTTAAGTTTCGGTGTAGTAGCTTATTGGCCGTGCTTATTGATTTTCAAGCTTAAATTCATTTTCGGATTATTGCTTGTGCTCATCGCAATATAAGGGTTTATACACATTCCGACGGGCAGCCTATGTTCCTCGCAATAACCATTCTTGGTTCTACTTTGCGATGGCTTGTGTTTCATCCCCCTTATTCTGATCGGGATTGCGATCGCTCATTGCGATCGCATATTCCGACGGGGTTTAGGTCCCTTTCCTAGTCGAAACTCTGGCCAATTTTTGTTCTCCAGATTCCGATAGTACATACATTCCGATCTGACTTTCCGATAGGACTTCATTCCGACAGATTAGTTTTTTGAGTATTCCGATGGTGATTAACAATGGCATTCCAATGGACCATTTTTTGTACATTCCGATGCTTTTGACTTTTAGGTATTCCGATAAGTAATAATTTTCATTATTCCAATAGAACAAGTTTTTAAGCATTAATTCATTTAAGTTTTCAAAGTAATTTTCTAATCTTTCCTTTACGTTTTCAAGCCTTTACTTTCAACTTGTCAATTTAGTTTAATTTTTCAAAGCTTTAATTTACTCAACGCCATTTACATTTAAGTATTATTAGTTAATAATAGACAAACAAACCAACTCCTTTTTATTAACCAAGAACAAATCATTCCACTTAGAGCCGAGATCAATTCGAGAGGACTGAGAGACATAATTGAACCCATTGAAAATCAATACATTAAAATGGCGCCGCTGCCGGCTCTTTTCGTGAAGATTAACGGTTTTTTGTGAGAGACGCGTTGGCTTTTGGGATCCGTTCACTTGTGAACGTTATTTTTCGTGTCAAAAATTTTCAAAAATCCAAAAACATTTGAAAAATCATAAAAAGCATTTCTTTTTCAAAGTTTTGCACCAAAAATATTCTTCGTGCTTATCTATCTTTCTTTATGGATTTTTATGTCCATTGCGTCCGGTGTGGGAAACAATTATCTGGGAACGACTCATGTAAATGGTGTTCATGCGAGCGATGCGGAAGAGATCTTCCTCCTATTTCAATCGATTCACAACTAGGATTTTGTCCCTTGTGCAACTCGACTAATTCGTCCTTTTTGAATCCACCTCCTATTCCCCCGTGCATCTATTGTGGAAGCGATTCTCATTGGCATGTTTCGTGCCCGGTTCGATATCCGTATGGTCACGGGCAAGAACCGGGGTACAATTATGACAATGATAATAGCTATCCACAAGACGCACCCGATTTTTCTCCATACCCGTTTTGCAACAACTGTGGGGGTCCTCACGACACTTATTATTGTCAACCAATGAATTATTATGAGCAAAATCCGTGTCCTCAGTTTTCTTCACCTATGGATTATTATGAACCAAACCCGGTTTCTAATTCTTCTCAACCGATGAACAACTATGAGCAACATCCGTGCTATAATTCCGGTTTTCAAAATCTTGAGCCCCCACCGCACTCACTCGATCATCATCCTTGTCACGGGATGAGTTACCAAGAACCAATTGTCGATCTTGCTACAGCCTTTCAAGAACAAAGAAACGATCTTGCTACAGCTTTTCAAGAGCAATCGAAAGAGCTTTTACACACGCTGCGAACTTGTATGGAGTCATTTTTACAGCAGCGAGATCAGACGAGTACTCATATCCCTGAGCATATTATTGGCCCTATAGATAATGAGGAGAGTGATGACGATATTGAGGTTATTTTCGACGAGGAGGAATTTCTAAAGCAAAATACTTCACTCCTTCGTGATGATGGTTTTCACATTCCTGAGATCGATGAATATCTTGATATTGATACATCCGTGGAATACATATCGGGGTATTCTGATGTGGAGGGAGATATAATTTTTCTAGAGGATTTATTACACGATGACACTATACCTTCTATCCCAGAGGTGGAAAGACGTGAATCTACTGAAAAAGGGACGCAGATGCAAGGTAATTGTTCTCATACTTCTCATATTATATTGCCACCTCATCCTACCACGTACACACCCAAGCGGGTGATGTATCATCTTTACTCTCCTCGTTTCATATCGGGAAATGAGGATGAGTGCTTTGACCCGGGAGGTGACCATGACAATTCTATAATTGATACCCTCACGGCTTTGCCGAGTGCTCAACATCCATTGTCTTTGGGGGATGACAATGTGCTTACTTTACCCAACCCACCTCCCGTGGATCTTGAATTCACATATTGCTCGTATGTCGAAAGGGTTTTTCTCCCATTCAAGACTTATCCCCCCGCCTCTCCTTTGTTGATGTCAACCGGGAACGAGGAAAAGGTCTTTGATCCCGGTATTACATTCGAGGCTTCCCCATGGACCATTTAATTCGGGGACGAGTCAGGCTCGTGACTCGGTTAACAAAAACAAGCGCTTTTTGGGAGGCAACCCAATTATCTATCTATTTTCACCATAAGTGTAGGGGGAGCCCCGTGGTATTTCTAGCTTTCTTTCTTATCATGTGCAGGGATTAGAGCTTCAGAAACACACTCTTGATGACTTTTGACGAACCATGATTCCGTGTTCCCTTCTTCCCAGTTCTATCCTAAACTCTTTTCGATTCACTATTTTATATTTCTCAATATTAAAATAGGAATCTCTTTAGTTGTCTCTTCCTTAGCAAGATTTAAACAAAGTGCACAATGTCCTAAGTGTAGGGGAGTTTACTCCCACATGCTTAAACATTGAGGACAATGTTTATATTAAGTGTAGGGGGACTTCTATCGAAGTTAAGTGGTCTTTTCCTTGTATTTGTCCTCATTTTAACCGGAAAATCGATTTTTCGACATTTTTCAAAATTTTTAATCTATTTTGGCCTAGTTGTAGTTCCCTTTATTTTTGCTATTTTTCTCTTATTTTAATAAAATGGTTTTAGCAAGTTTATATATCTTAGATATATTAGGCCCGTTGTGAATATTTTGACTCAACCCGAGTTTACTTATCCAAGTTCACTCTAGCTAGTATCCTTAACCATGTAGAACTTAATTGGTTTATTGGGCTAAGCATCCACGAGTCTCATTCCTTGAGATTTTAAATTGTGGAGGACGAGAAATGATAGAGTTGGTTACAAGTTTGGTATTCTCTCATTAACTTATGTGAGTCAATTATGATCTTTTTCTCCCATCACTTGCTGATAATTATCTGCAATAAGTAAGGTCGTACGATTTGAAAAGTTACTTAGCTTCTAGCCCAAGATCGTTTAAAAGTTGCTCGGTAATGATAAGAGTTCATAGCCAAGGCATAACTTATGAAGCGGGGCGCGAAGATTGGCGAGTCCGAAAAGGCCCTAACAAGGCATGAGGATTCCATTTTATTGTTGAAGATCCAAAGTGATGTGAAAAGCATTATTCCCAAAATCAATATGAAGGATCAAGACTCACGACGAAAAGCCATCAACTCCCATAAAGATCATGGAGAAGTCTATCCGAAAAGACCCTAACAAGGTATGAGGATAAATAGATCCAAGTCCGAAAAGGAGGCGGATCGTTGTATCTCAAAATCCCAATTAGACATTGAAGAAATAATCGTGAAGTCGTGGTCAACAAAGTTGGAGTACCCCTCAATCTCCAAGTGAAGTAACTCTATAACGAAGAGAAGACCATTATCTCAAGGACGTCTCTTCAGATATGAAGTATGAAGTACATGCCAAATATAGGCCCGAGAAAGGTCTCAAATCGCGAACCGAGTTATGCCAAGATATGAACTTTTTGATATCCCGAGAAGCAGTTTTAAGAGATTTTGTCCTTTAGCTAACTATGGATCAAATCGTCCTACTTTGCTTTCAGCCTAAATAAACTATCAAAATAAGTCCAAAAATGCATCCTCGTGATCATTCAAGACATCAACAAAATATAAGAGATACTCGTAGGAATAAGGGAGTTTAAGTGATTAATTGAACCACATGAGTAAATGTTTGTTATGCTAACTTGTACTAACAATGATCTTGTTTTTAAGCTTGGCATGGGGAACGTGAAACTTGAGGGTGATAAACATTCAAGACACACAAGCCCTAATGTAAGTCTTAGATTTCTTTACAAGCTTCTTCCTTGTTGCATCTTGCTATTTTCTATCTTTTTTATTTTCCTTAGTTGTTTAATAAAGTCCAAGGTAGGTTGATTATGATGGAAAATGTAAAACGTGCTTTGTAACTAATGCATTGCATGAGGACATTGCAATGGTTAAGTGTAGGGGATTTGATAGGTGTGAAAACACCCATCCTTTTTACCACTTAATTACAATAATAACCGAGCCAAAACGTGTATTTTATGTCATTTATGTCGGAATTATGCGTGGTTTGTGTTTTTGTTGTGATTTAGAACGAGAAGGTGAAAAGTGGAGAAAACACGGCATTCACGGGCTTTTTTCGAAGAAAAAGACGAAAGATGAAGTCGAAAGATCAAGAGTGGAAAAAGAACGGAAGTCCAAGACCAATTCTGAAGATTTATCGAAGAAAAAGTCAAAGACGGAAGTTTACTAAAAAGCCGAAGAACTCGAGTCTAATAAATAAATAAGTTATAAGACGAGTTTAATTAATCCCGAGACAAAGTCGATAAAGTCGAAGAACTTAAAAGACGAGAAGACGTGAAGAAAGAAAGAAAGAGGAGGTAACACATGCACCTCCCCATTTCCTATAAATACCCTCCTAAACTCATTTAGGAGGGTTGGTTAGTTTTTAGTTTAGCTTAGTTTTCTTTCATCTTAGTAGGTGATTCTAGAGAGAGAAAGTGAAAGTTTCTCTCACTAGAATCCCAAGCTTTCATCTTCCTTTCTTGTTTTTGATCAAGTCTTTACCTTTGTTAATTTAATTCTTGTTTTAATCTTATTCTTATTCTACCTTTCTTAGCTTTTTATTTGTGTTTAATCCGAAATTTCTTTACACGATTTGTTTAAGCTTCACGTTCGATTTATTAAAAAGTTTATCTTTTTGTTAATCTTTAAGTTTTCATATGAATCAAGCTTTGAGCTTGACATGCTTATTGGCTTAATTTGTGTCTAGCTTATTTGTTTTAAGTTTTCTTAAAAGTTTTTATATTTTAAAGTTTGCTTATTTTGTGTTTGCTTATTTTGTGTTTTTATAAAGTTTATGAATTTCATCTTTTAAAAGCTTTCAAATTTATGTTTATCAAGTTGTTTAAGTTTCGGTGTAGTAGCTTATTGGCCGTGCTTATTGATTTTCAAGCTTAAATTCATTTTCGGATTATTGCTTGTGCTCATCGCAATATAAGGGTTTATACACATTCCGACGGGCAGCCTATGTTCCATCGCAATAACCATTCTTGGTTCTACTTTGCGATGGTTGTGTTTCATCCCCCTTATTCCGATCGAGATTGCGATCGCTCATTGTGATCGCATATTCCGACGGAGTTTAAGGTTTCTTTAAGTCGAAATGCTACCCAATTTTCTATAGCCACTTTCCGATAGATTTTGGTACTTTAGTTATTCCGACAGTTTTTATTTTTAGACATTCCGATAGTTTTTTTAGCTTACATTCCGATAGTTTAAGAAATTAAAAAAAAAAAAAAAAAAAAAAAAAAAAAAACAACATTGCGACACATGAAAATAAACATTCCGATAGAATGTCTAATACACATTGCGACCAAATGTGAACATGTCTGCTTTCTTCCTATTTTGGCGCCAATTTGAGCTAGCAGGTTGCTAGCTTGAGCTAGCTGCCTGCTAGCTTGTTCGTTTATTGTTTTTTTCCGTAATCGTTTAGTTTAATCTGAAAGTTGTTCCGATTTTATTTCCGAAAGTTACGTATTTTTAGTTGAATTTTTCTTCTAATTTTAAAATTAATATTTTTTCGTAAAGCTCAAGTTTTATCTCTTATTTAGTACCCGCTTTAGGTTTTGACTCGTTTAGCTTTAAAGTACCATTTTAGTTTTATTCTCTCCATTTTCATTTAGTAAACTTTATTCTCGAGTCGATAGTTAATTTCGTCTTTTAGATTTATTTTTATTAATTGTTTCGCTATAAATTACGTTTTATTATTCGTTTTAATATTCATTTTAATATCGTTTTAACTTTTAGTTTTTAATATTCACCTTGTTTTACTTTTATTATCTGTACTTGTCTTTAGTTTGTTTTTAAATACCTTTCGCATTTACTTTTTAATTAGTTATAGATAATCAACTTCCCTTTTTCTTAACCAAAAACAGTTGAGTCACACATTTAACCGGAAATCAATTCGATTAGACACCGAGAAAACGAACTTTTTCAATTAGCAAAATCTTTACATTACACATCTTCAGCTGGGCGCTTACGGATCACTCCTCTTTCAACCTTCTCAGCATAAAATCTACTGTTCCAACCAACAGATACGTTCAACTCTTTCTCAGCTTTCTCACGCATCGTACGAGCTACACTCAACTGAATCTCCATAGTATTCACCTTTTTCTTCATTGCAGCAAACTCACCACTTTCTAACACACATAACCTCCTAAAAGCCTCATTCAAACCACGTTCTACATCAGTCAAATCCAGATTAAGCAATTCCCACTCTTTCTCACCAACCTTAGTCTTCGACTCGAAATAAGTAACATGAGTCTGAACAACACCTAATCCAACCTCTGTCATTCTACTCTAAGCACGGGAATCATCTAAATCACGTCTCAAGGCCCAAGGTACAAGACCATCAATATGAGTAGCCTCTCGAACCCTAGAAGACTCTCCTATCACATGTCTACGAGTAGCATTACCATCAGTACCATCAGGTGCATCATCATCCTCATCATCCTCTGATTCAGAATCAGATTCAGACGATTTAGACATTTCATCTGTAAGTAGCTCAATCTCAGAATCAGACCAATAAACTGGAGGGGGTAAGGGCTCTCCCTCTAGAACATCATAAGGGTAAATAAGCTCAGCCTCATCATCATCATCAACCTCATCATCTATACCTATATCCTCCTCGACATCCTCGTCGTCATCCTCATTATCTACATTATCTATACCAATCTCATCATCATTCTCAATATACCAATCTCATCATCATTCTCAATACCAACATTATCATTCTCATTCTCTACCATATCAACCTGAGGGGCAATCTGATATCCTAGTCCTATCTCGGGCTCGGGATCCTGAAATGGTTCCACCTCATCATTATCCATATCCTCATTTACATCATAATCCACTAAGTCTAAATAAGGGTTATCATCTACATTAGGTTCAGGAATAGCATGGTTCTCTACAGGAATATTAGGGTCAGCCATGACAATCTGCATTTATATATATCTCGTATTAGCATAACATACTTATTAAACAGTTACATACTAAAACCACGATATATATATATATATAAATTAATTTATATATATCAAAATATATATCTTCTCAATAAGGCTTGTTGGTAACGTCGGAGATCTTTGGCACCGTTATAGTCAAAAGATTTTTCAATATTTTCTCAAATGTTTATAGTTAAAAGATTTTTGAAAAGGTTTGTTCAAAACCTTGGTTTTTAAAAGCTTTCGTTCTCTATAATGAGAGCTTTGGTACCAAACTGTAACACTCTCAAAATTTCATATCGGTACAGCGGAAGAGTCTTTAGAGTGTTACGGGATAGCACAATAACTCCAATTATAGACAACACATAAAAATGGTTGTCCAAGATTTAACATACATTCATTCGATAAAAAGTTTCAAGTGTACAACAGGTCCCAAATTATACAGGTCATTAAGTTTACAAAACATAGATCGAATGAACAGTTTTATTATTATTATGTGGGCCATCAGAGGCGATCTTAATCCGAATTACCTTCAAGCACCTGAGATAAAAACATGCAAAAATCATATCAGCAAATGCAGAGTGAATTCATAGAGTTTAATAAAACCGTTATATAAAACAATCGTTGAAATCAGAACACAAGTATAATATCAGAAGTAAGTCCTCGTATTGCTAGTCAGGCAATATATATAGCAAACATACATCTTAAACCGTCAATGAGACCGTAGCCTCAATATTACCATTATAGGTAATATTATTATCGTTATTTGCATCGTATCATATCGGATAATTAGATTACATTGGATTATTATTAGCCGCGTGACATTGTTACCTTACTATCACAAACAATGGGCCGCAAACCCGACAAACAATTTGCACATCTACGTTAGCGTTTCGTCACAAAAATCACGCTATGTAAATCTTCTCATACATAAATTCGCTTACCAATCAATGTGGTACGACGGGGATCAACCGTCAAGGCGCGAACTGGGGTGATCGTCCCCAAATAGTACTATCATATGCATAAGCGTCTACCAAATCCCGGTAGTTCACAATTCATGCTAATGGGACTTTAAGTGACATAACCTAACTACTAATAATCCTTTTTATCTCTTTTATTGGGTCATAGCATCATTCGGGTCCATATCATTAAGAATACAATCGAGACTACTTGTGTTCTATTTTTATCAAAAACTAGCATGTTATCTCCCTCGCGGGTTTACAAATCATTTTATAAAACATTTAAAAGAGTGCGAGGCTATGAACTCACCTTGATAATGAAAAGCGGATTATCGGCTATGGGCGTGCTTCGATCATGGAAACCTATATAAATAATAATCGTTCTTAGACTTTTGTCTAATGACTTTATAAAAATAACAATTATAGACACACATGATGATTTTATACATATGATGATGATCAAGTGGGTTTATACATTCTCATTTACTCATTTTAGTGTTATGTATTGGTAACTTTTATACTAGTTTACTAGTTTTACTCATTTACATGTTTTAGGCCCAATAAGCCTATTATAAGACCAATACCTTATATTAGTCCATTTTACACTTTTAATATCAGTATTATACTTTACATGTTAGGCCCAAGTGGTTTAAGCCTAATAAGTAAGTTTATAAGTGTTTAGCCAAATTAGTTGGATTAATAGTACAATAAGGCTAACTTGGCCCGTTAATGTCCATATGTTATATAGTTCGGGCTTTATCGGTTTTTACTTGTAATAGGTACTTATATATATCAGTATATGAGTTATAAAAAGTTTACATCAGACGGGTCCGGCCGTCTAAGTTTTAATTGACGAAAAACGTTAATTTTACGGTTTTAGCCGAAAAGACGTAAAAATCATGTTTATAGTTTTATAACTTATAAAACTTATCAAACTACCAATTTTATAAAATTTCCATTTATTTATCATTGTACATATTTATATAAATGTAATATATAAGTTAGTGGGTTTTAATTTACATTTTATACTATACTTATTTGAGTGCTATTATAATACTATTAAACTTTAATTTCACAAAATCTGATTTTTAGTTTCACTTTCACTATTTTTATCATATATTGAGTTCTATAAGGGGATAGAAGATCATTTTTGGATGACATAAACTTCATATTATGTGTTACAAATAACTTAGTTTTAGCTACTGCTCAATCCAAGTCTAAGTATCCCAAACAGTCCTCACAAAACAGACTATTCAGATTGATACACTAATTTTGTTTTGATCATATCTCACTCATTATAATGATTCCATTGCATGGCCAACTCTCACATTACAAGACCTAATACTTACTGTATATTGATTCCACTATGCCATTTTATCAGTTTATCATTTGGTTAGTTACTGTTTTTATACAGTCAACTTATTAAGCAAGATTTTAACCTTTTTACATATGGTTTTCCATCTTTTTAACCATGTTTATCAACACTTGATCCCCACACAACATCTTTATCATCATATACATATAAAATAGGAAAGAAAATACATTTGATCTTTACAAAAATAACTAAGAAAATGGAAAGGATGATCTTGTTTACCAACCAAGACTATAACTTGTTTTTGGATGACAAAACCTTCAGGTACACCAAATTCATCTTCAAGATAAAAAACCACCAAGAATATTTGTTTAGAAATCAGCCCTAGGACACAAGCAAATCACCTCCTTTGATGTTATAATGATCACCAATCAACAAGGCTTCAAGAGTTCTTCATTCTATGTGTAGATAACACAAAGTTTATGGCTAAAATTGATCAAATGGGGGTGTTTGATGGTGGAATGGGACGGAAATGGTGGTGAGGATGAGAGAGTTTCAGAGTAGTTTGAATGAGAGGAAAGTGTGTAAATGGTTTGGTTGTAAATGGTTTTGGTGGTTTTGTTAGCTAGTAGCTTACTTGTTAAGCTTAAGTTAACAAGTGTTAACTTGTTAGCTACAAGTTTGACACATCTTGTGATGTGGTGTCCTTGTGTAGCCGTCCCATATAGTGGGGTGGGACAAGTGTATACTTGTCTCATCCCACTAATTTATGGGTATTCCTCGATTCTAGTTTCCTCCATTTGCATGCCCTCGGGTCATTTTACGAAAAACATTTTTATAAATTATGAATCAACGGCACAAAACGAATCTAATAAAAATTGTCTCATCAAAAACGGAGTTTAAAAACGTAAATACGTAGTCCTAAGGTTTCCGGTTTAGTCGTAAAGGACGTTAAATTATGCACGTAAGCCCAAATTTAAATCCGTAAATTATGAGTTCATCAACCAACACAAAAGTAAGTTTAAAAATATTATACGAGAAAATAATTTACTACCTGAAAATGTTAGATTGTAACAACCTAACACAACAGTGTTCTAAAATTGTTCAACAATGGAAACAGAGACAATGAGACTTCCAGTGAGTGCGAAACGAACATGACTTCGAGATAAGAATCAAAGAATCTCGTAGAATCCAAGAGATTCATTATTCAGAGCAAGATTCACAACCAAATTATGCTTATAGATCACTTGTAAAGCAGCCAATAGTATTTTTGATGAACGAAAAATTAGAGAGAAGGTTATAGAATCAAGAGATAAAAATAAAAGATTAGGTGAATCAATTGTGTAATTGGAGTAAGTATTTAAGTAAATAACAAACCCAAGCGCGAAGAAACCGCCAAATTTACAAAAGAGACCCTTAATAGTAAAACGGACATGTAGCGGTACATGGAACATACTCGGTACTTGGACTTGTGCTAGAGGTACTTGGATCTAAAACGGTACCTCACAATTTTGACTAGTTCATGCATTCCACTATCATAATAACCTCTTTTATCTTATTCTATTAACTTGTAATCACATCAAAAACACAAAAACATAGACTATACAATAAAAATTAGCATAAAAATTATACAGCTGTTACATCCCTCAACATATGCAGCAATCTATTAGTTGAGCATACCAATATGTGTCACCAAGAATTCAAATCTCTTTGCATCAAATGCATTGGTCAACAAATCAGCTAGATTGTTGTCTGTATGAATCTTCAAGACTTGAATAAGCTTCTTGTCATAGTCATCTCTTATGAAGTGATGTCTTATTTCAATATGCTTGGTCTTGGAGTGAAATACTGGATTCTTGACAATGCATATAGTACTTTCATTATCAATGTAAATCTTGGTGTTCATGAAGTTAAACCCATAATCTAACAACTGATTTTGAATCCAAAGTACTTTTCCACAGCAATGAGCAGCAGCTACATATTCAGCTTCAGTTGTAGAAGTAGCAACAATTGTTTGCTTCATACACTGCCATGATATGAGTCTTCTGCCTAGGAATTGACAACCTCCTGTTGTGGATTTCCTATCATGATTAGCTCCAGCATAATTAATAAGTGTGAAAACACTTATCCTTTTACCACTTATTTCCAATAATAACATAACCAAAACGTGTATTTTATGTCGTAAAAGTTGGAATTATGCGTGGTTTGTGTTTTTATTATGTTTTAGGACCAAAAGATGAAAAAGGAAGAAAACAAGGGCTTTCACGGGCTTTTATCGAAGAAAACGAGAAAAGACGAAGTCAAAAGATCAAGAGTGCTTAAAGAACGGATGTCCAAGACCTATTCTGAAGATTTATCAAAGAAAAAGTCTAAAGACGGAAGTTTAATAAAGTAAAAGAACTTAAGTCTAAATTAAAGAAGAAAATTATTAAGACAAGTTCAAATCCCGAGACGACGTCGAGAAAAGACAAGGAATTAAATCGAGTCGAGAAGAAAAGAAAGAAGGAAGCACCACACATACACTTTCCATTTCCCTATAAATACCCTCCTAATCACATTAGGAGGGGGGTTAGCTAGTTTCATTTTTCATTTTTTTTTCCTTTCTAGTTTTTAGAGAGAGAAAGTTCCAAACTTTCTCTCACTAAGTTTTCATCTTTTCCTTCTTTTAATCTTTCAAGATTAAGCTTTTTGTATTTTGATTTCATTAATCAAGTTAAAGTTTAAGTTTTATTTCTTTAATCTCTTTCTACCTTTCTTTATTTTAGTAACTTTTGATCCGAAATATTGATGATCCGTGTTTGATCTTGATGATTTCGTGACTAAAAAGTTAATCTTTTTATTCCTACTTAAGCTTTCATACGGTTAAGCTTTAAGATCCTTGTGCTTATTGGCTTATTTATATTTTTAGCTTATTTACTTTTTAAAAGCTTTCTTAAAAAGTTTTATTTTTTATGGTTTGATTTAAAAGATTGCTTATTTAAAGTTTGGAAAAGTTGTTATTCGTACTTATTTAGTTTGTTTCATTACTGATTTGGTTAAGTCTTGGTGTGAGATTATCAAACATAGCTTATAACTTGGCTTATTTCTGAATCACAAGGTAATCGGAAAAGGGTAAACCCTTTTCCGATTTGGCATTCCGATTGGCACTCTTGTATTCCGATCTCTCTGATCGGATTAGGGAGTTGGTATTCCGATTCACATCTTGGTATTCCGATCACTTGATCGGATTAGGGTTTTAATATTCCGATCGAGGGGATTCTTTGACATTCCGACGTGAGTATCTTGTTAAACATTCCGATTGGATTTGATTCCTTGTATTCCGATTATATGGTTTTAAATATATTCCGATTGAAGTAAGTTTTGCCTTATTCCGACAACAAATCTTTATTGATATTACGATCAGTCTCCTTTTATACATTCCGATCACTTCCCTTTTTGAGTATATTCCGATCGCTTCCTGTTACACATTCCGATCAGTATATTCTGATTTGGCATTCCGATGGGATTAGTTTCTTGTTTTTATAAAATTTTCAAGTTTTAGACTTATTAAGTTTTCAAGTAATTTTCTAATTTTGTCTTTAAGTTTTTAGCATTTATTTTTAACTCGTCATTTTAGATTAACCTTTAAAGCTTTTACTTTACTCAACGACATTCACATTTATTTGCTTTTAGTTTAAAATAGATAATCAACCAAACCATTTATCTTCCACCAAGAACAATTGAGTCACACTTTCTACCAATAATCAATTCGAAGAGATCGGACGATAAAGATTGTATACTTGGTGTAAAAAGCCTTGTATTAATAATCACTATCTAATTAAGCTTCCAATTCAAAGTTTGAATCTCTAGGATACCATAATCCTAAATTGGGTTGACTGTTAAGATACTTAAAAACTCCTCTTTACAACATGTAGATGTGACACCTTTGGATTAACTTGGAACCTTGAACAGGCACACACAACAAACATAATATCTGGCTTTGAAGCAGTAAGATACATCAATGAACCAATCATTGATCTGTATAGATGAATATAAACATTTTCACCATGTTCATCTTTTGATAAAGACTTCTTAGCTTCAAAAGGTGTGCTTGTACTCCTTGGATCCATACATGAAAAGTTCTTCAAGATTTCAGTACTTATCTTGGCTGATAAATATTCCATCTTTCCTTTGTTTGACTTGTAGTCCCAAAAAGAAAGTAAGTTCTCCCATAGAAATCATCTAAAATCTTCCTTTCATCAAAGCCTCAAACTCTTCACACCATGATTTCTTGGTGGAACCAAAAATGATGTCATCAATATAGACTTGTACTATAATGATATCCTTAGCATTCTTCTTGATGAACAGAGTTTTGTCAATGGTCCCTCTCCTATATCCATGCTCTAAAAGAAAATTGGATAAAGTTGCATACCAAGCCCTTGGAGCTTGATGCGGACCATAAAGTGCTTTGATAACTTTATAGACTCTGTTGGGGAACTTAGGATCTACAAAACCTGGAGGTTGTGAGACATATACCTCCTGTGAAATAGTACTAATAACCATAAGATTCAAGCTAACAAGAGGATGATCCGGAGGTCGTGGAGGATAAAAGAAATGTTTAGACATTTTTAGAGAGAGAAAGATAAAGCTTGAAAGTAGTGTGTGTATTTAGAGAGAGAAGTGAAATACACAGTAAGAAGAATCCTCACCCCTCCATGGAAGTATGGAGGGGTATATATAGGCTAGACAAGAGGTCATTTTGCAACATGTCAATAGTAGTCCCTCCACGTTTTGCCTATCTGAATAAAATGTAATTCCGTAAATGGCGCTCACATTTTAGGGCTAACAATCTTCCCCCAATGTGGAGACATACGGAATTACTTACAATGTTCCTAACAAGTGAAAATACAACAAAGTAAAGTCTTCCAAGGCGCTTCCAATGCTGAGGATATCTTTTAATTCTTCTTGTACCTCAGCTTGAATCCTCTTTGTCTTTGCTTGTTGTGGAACAATTGTAATATGAATGATTTGGATTAACTTCCCTCCAATTCATGCAGCATGTATTAAAAACTTTCTTCATAGACTTCTTTTTGACGAAGTTTCTGAATCAGCTTCCCCCCAAACTAATATATGTATCTTAAGCAGATACTGACACTTTGATGTAGTTTGAACAATCTTCTAGCTCATCGGTTAAAGTGCAAAGCGGAAATTTGTAGAAGAACCACACCAAATAACACTGCTTTTATACTGTTTCATGTCGTTTATGTTTTGGTGATAATCCGTTTGGGGTAACATGCAGGAAATCAACAACAATTCTTCTCACGCCTGCAGAATACTTCATAAAAATCATATAAAGTAAGTAGATACCATTCCATGTACACTACTTCCCCCTGGAAGTTAATCCTGATTACTTCAAAGTACACGATCTTCCCCCATGATGATTTCGAACTCTCGGAAGCATCATTATCGTGGACGTCCATATACTCGAGAAGTTCTTAGTATTAAGCAAATGTATTGAAAAGTTTTGAAAGTCATTGAGAAACTTTGAAATATTTTTGCATAGACTGTGAAGTACCATTGTCGTTATGAGGCTCATGAATATCCCGTGAGAATTGATTGCGGATTCCATCTCTCTCTGTCTAACTTACCAACCTCGAATTCATTCGGCTATTTGTTGTGACCACATGTGAAGTAAAACCGACATTCCAAACTTGAAATTGAAGTACAATCCCCCAAATTTGTTACTTAAGCTTGCACTTATGTCGATTGAAGAACGGTGCAGAAACAAGTCTCTTATACCTCTTGAAGTTATCCACACGAGCAACTGCGTGTGACACCCAAAAATGATAGTTATCCATGTCGTCGACCATCCACCCCTTGACAGTGGAAACTAGATAATTCAAGTCTCAATCATAAATTTTATCGCGCAAGCAAGTCATCAATCGATAGACTGGGTTTGAAGAAAAGGGGTAGAAAAATAGAAGGAAGGCTCGATGATGAAATAAGTAGACGCCTTCATGAAATCCCACTTCAACTTCAAATAAAGAATACCAGATCCACTTCGTGATTGCTTGTCTTTGTAGAATCAAAACTAGCCGTTGTCGTTTAAGTGAATCTTATATTGGATCGTTTTAGCGTTAAGTGTTTTGTATGCTTTGGTGTTGTATGTTGTGAATGTCGTTTACTAGAACAAATGATAAAATATCATTGATGGACAATTTGTCTAGATAACTTGTCATTTAAGCTCAACGTCAGTCATATACCCACCTGATGCGCGGATCGACCTAAAAATTTTCGAAAATATTGGGTTTTTAAACCTAAAATTTTATGTGTCGTTTAAGCACTTTCGATTAAAACAAACCGAATACCCGACTTACCAATAATACCATCATACCCGATAGATCAGCACCAACTTAACAACAAAGGAGTATATCAAGCCACCCAATATTAACCATATCTAATCATAGTGCTCGGCTTAAGTGTAATAAACTTGTCCAATTCAAAAACAAGATATATGACACAACATGCTGTCTTTATCAAACTCGGCCCATAATCTAAATGACTTTCCAACCCAACTAAGCTGAGCTCCAAATACCCGCTCCATAGACTTGGGCACTTTAGGATATAAATAAATCATATCCCTAATTTAACTCAAATAATACCCTAATCACACAAACATAGATCCGCCCCCATCTCTTATTTCTAGAAAACTCAGTCACCATCCCAATCTCTCATCATCTAGCCCTAATCTCATATACAACCGCCTCCATCTTCCCATCTCACCTAATTCACCATTATCATCTAAACTAAAACACAGTTTATAGTTTTCATCAAAAATAATCCTTTGATCTTAAAACAAAGACCAACGAATCATGTAAACAAATCACCCTCAACCTTGCAACATAATTTTCCCTTAGCATAGAATGATTCGAACCCAAAGTAATCAAGATGGCTTCAAGATCTAGCAAAAGGTCTCGGGTAGGTCTTTTTTTTTAACTCGAATTAACAAAACAAAAAAAATCTGAACAATCTTGGTCAAGATTGATATGTTGAGTTCGAAAATTCAAGGAGGTTATGCCTTCACATTTGATCTAGATTTTAACACACGAATCGAAGTGAGAAGTGAACAGTCTTGTTCATAATCTTGCTTTAAAATTCGTATATTAAATTGGGTTTACCCAACATATATCAATGATGATCATTGTTTCGTGTGTATAGATCTATAAAGATCTCAACATGCATGGTTAACCACGAAATCAATCTGAGATCTCTTAAATGATTTGATTCGAGTCTGATGATGATGTGACATGGGTTAGGATTAGATTTGGATTTGTTGAGTATTGGATGAGAGGAAGGGATTAGATAGATAGAGTCGGTTTTGATGGTTTTTGAGTGTTGTTTTGCAAGGGATTAGGTTATATCGAGGTGATGGTTTGATGGTTTCTATGGTCTCGTTTTTTTTGTTTTTTTGGATTGGTCATTATATCGCAATTTTTTCTATAAAATAAGTCATCGCAATGTTTTTATAGAGAAAGTCAAATCATATCGCAATGGTTAGAATTTCCATCGAAATATAAGCTAAAAATCCATCGCAATACTTTGATACACCCCATCACAATGGTGCAATATCTCTCCATCGCAATGACCAAACTCCCATCGCAATATTAACCTGAAATCCATCGCAATGACCAATCTGAAACTTCCATCGCAATATATGTCGCAATGTCAAAACCCTAGACATTGCGATGGGTTGAGTCGAAATAATACAAGGTTTTGTCCTTTTTCTAGAAAAAGTGGATCTGTGATAATAATGGACATTTTGGACAGTGACAGTGACATTTGATAATAGAAGACACAAAGAAAAAATAGACCTTTTTGGACAAAACAATCACCAAAAAATCATACTGACGACGTATCTGGGACTGAAAAACACCAAACAAATGTATTGTGACCAATCAACTTAAAAGAATAAGTTGTTATAAGCCACGAATACAAAGAAATAAGCAAACACAAACACAAAACACCCCCGGTTAGCTCTGATACCAATTGTTAACCATAAGATTCAAGCTAACAAGAGGGTGATCCGGAGGTCGAGGAGGATAAAAGAAATGTTTAGGCATTTTTAGAGAGACAAAGATAAAGCTTGAAAGTAGTGTGTGTATTTAGAGAGAGAAGTGAAATACACAATAAGAAGAATCCTCACCCCTCCATAGAAGTATGGAGGGGTATATATAGGCTAGACAAGAGGTCACTTTGACAACATGTCAATAGTAGTCCCTCCACGTTTTGCCTATCTGAATAAAATGTAATTCCGTAAATAGCGCTCACAGTTTAGGGCTAACAAGTACCATAAAGAAAGGCACTTTTCAGATCCACCTGATAGACTATAAAACCCATATATGATGCAAAGGCCAAAAATAACCTAATGGCTTCTATCCTTGACACTGGTGCAAAAACCTCATCATAGTATATCCCTTCTTCATGTCTATAGCCTTGAGCAACAAGCCTTGCCTTGTTTCTCACAACAACTCCTCTTTCATCCTTCTTGTTCCTAAAAACCCATCTAGTATCAATTACTCTCTTACCTGAGGGAAGATCCACAAGAATCCAAACCTTTTGTAGCTCAAATTGTGTTAATTCTTCTTGCATGGAATCTACCCAACTTTCTTCATCAAGATCCTGAGAATTATTTTTGGGCTCTACTTGTGATAAGAAACAGGCAAACAAACAATGCTGAGTATCCTTATGATTAGTTCTCTGCTGTTGTTTGACATAACTCGCAAGTGCATGAGTTTCAGTATTGGTTTGAAATTGTCTTCTGGTTTGTACAGCAGACTTGGGATTTCCAATGATCTGTGTAGTAGGATGGTTGTTGTTGACTCTATGAGTGGGAATAGAACTGACTAGAATCTCAGTTTCCAAATTGTTGAAATCAGTTACTACACCCTGCTCATCATAGGAAGCTTTGGAGAACATTCCTTCAGTTGGACTAGCATACATGTCTTCATCATCCATAGCTTGTAAAATATATTCTAATGAATCAGCAGACTTTGCAGACTTTGACTTAGCAGTACTTACAGATTAGGTACCGCTAGGTGTAGTATGTACTGCTGAGTGTTGTGACTCAAAAGATTCTTCTTCTGAATGCTTATTAGCAGATGTAGCATTCTTTTCTTGATATTGAAGCCTCTGAAGCTCTTGGGAGGCTTGATCATCTGTTGATAGCATAGTTTGCTTCTTGGGAGTAGCAGACATGGGAGTAATAGTAGGCAAACTGGGTACATAGATGTGAACATCATCATCTGATGAAGAAGTTTCTTCTTGAGTACCAGAATTAGTTGCACCAAACTCCTCACCTGCATTGTTAGTTTGACAATCCTCTTGCACAAAATAGTAATCCATGAAATTAGTTAGATAATCTAAATCAAACATCCAATCATAACCTATTCCTGGGACATTGGGTTTATTTTATAAGAAATTAACATTGGCATTTTCTTCAACCTTTTTAGATGCCAAATTGTAAACCATATATGATTTACTTTGCAATGAATATCCTACAAGATATCCTGGATAAGATTTTCCATCAAACTTTCCCAAATGGTCAAGAGTATTTAGTATAGACACATGAAAACGAAAAGGTCTTAAATGACTTATGGTTGGCTTAATACCATTCAAAAGTTCATAAGGTGTTTTGTTTTATAGGCTTGGTTACTAAGACTCTATTTAACACATAACATGAAGTATTGATTACGTGTGCCTAAAATGTTTTTGGAAAAAGAGAATCAGCCAGCATAGTTCTAGCAGCCTCAATTAGTGTCCTATTCTTCCTTTTAGCTACTCCATTTTGTTGTGGAGTCATAGGATTACTAAATTGTCTCTTAATGCCTTTAGACCTACAAAATTCATCAAATTCAGCATTCTTGAATTTTGTCCCATTATCTGTCCTAATGAATAAGACTTGTTTAGTGAACTGCTTCTCAATAAAGTGATAAAATCCTTAAGTAATTCATTGGTTTCACTCATAAGAGCTAAAAAGAAAACCCAACTGAATCTACTATAATCATCAGTTATGACTAGATAAAAGGTCTTATGACTAATTCTTCTTACAGAAATTGGACCAAACAAATCCATATGCAAAAGATGCAAAGGCTTTGTCATAGTATTGACAGTCTTGGTCTTACAAGAGGCTCTATGTTGTTTACCTTTTTGACAAGCAACACATGTGAAATCATTTTGAAAAGATTTGTTAGGTAACCCACTAACCAAATTCCTATTCACTAATCTGTTAAGATTCTTGAAATTCACATGACCTAACCTTCTATGTCATAAATTAGACTCATCATAAGAAGCCTTAGCTAGCAAACATGTAATACCACCTATTGGAGTAATAGTATGAAGATTAAAGGTGTACATATTTTCTTGCCTGGGTACTTTAAGCAGTACATGAGATTCTTTTGGCATCTCAAAGTCTTTAGACAACACCAAGCAGTCTGTGTCTGTGAACAACACCTTGTTCTTCTTATCACACATTTGCGACACAGAAAAGAGATTGAATTCTTTCAATTCTTTCACAAAGAACACTGATGAGATGGCATTTATACATGATCTCATCGTTCTTTTCGGGCTTTAAATGCATAAAAATGTCATAAAATACCATATATATGCTTTTGTTTGTTTACTTGTGTATTTTAGGTATGGATATCGTGAAAAAGACAAAAGATCACAAGTTACAAGGAAAAACGGACACGAGAAACGAAGCCGTACAAAGAACCGGGCCCTAATCATGGAATTCTCAACAAATACCCTTGAAGACTTGAAGACAAACAAGATTGATCCCCAATTATTGAAGAAATGACACTTAAAACCCTTGTATATTCATAATTACAAGTTTGGTCCCTTAAGTTTGTCAAAATTACACAAAAGGTCCCTCAACTTTGAAGAAATGTGTGACAAATCTAACATTTTCAGGTAGTTAAATATTTTCTCGTATAATATTTTGAAACTTATTTTTATGTTGGTTGACGAACTCACAATTTACGGATTTAAATTTGGGCTTACGTGCATAATTTGGCGTCTTTTACGACTAAACCGGAAACCTTAGGATTACGTATTTACGTTTTTGAACTTCGTTTTTGATGAGACAATTTTTATTGGATTCGTTTTGTGACGGTGATTCATAATTTATAAAAACGTTTTTCGTAAAACGACCCGAGGGCACGCAAATCGAGAAAACTAGAATCGAGAAATACCCGTAAACTAGTGAGATGGGACAAAACACATTGCCCCATCCCACTAGCTACTAAGGGACGGCCAAAAACACCTCACCACCATAGGTGGCACTAACTTAACTTGTTTAGTAACAAGTGTAAGCCTTAGCTTACACTTTAGGCTAAACTACCACCAAACTTATCAAAACCAACAAATGGTTTCACTTAACCATTTTCATCCATGCATTTCACTCTCAAACTCTCTCTACTTCACCCTATATGCCGTCCCACATCAAGCAACAAACATCATTTTTGATCTCTTCCAACTACAAACCACATGTTTACTAGTCATATTAAGGTGTTTCCTTGAAACCTTGATCATTTGGTGGCCATATAACCAACTTTGGAGGTGATTTGCTTGTGTCCTAGGGCTGATTTTCCAACATATGATCTTGCTATTTGATGGTCTTGGAGATACTTGTTGTGTTCATCAAGTTCTTGCCTTCTTAAAACAAGAAATCCACTTGGATTGGTAAAGAAGATCATCCTCTACATTTTTCTCTTATTATTTTGTAAAGAACAAATGTATTTTCTTTCATTTTGTATATGTATATGATGTATATATGATGATAAAAATGTTGTGTGGGGATCAAGTGTTGATAAACATGCTTAAAAATGATGATAACCATAAGAAATGAAGCTAAAATCATGTCTAAATAGTTGGCTGTATAAAAACAGTAGATAACTAAATAAAGAACTGATAAAAATGCATGGTTTAATCTATTTACAGTAAAGTAGATGATGTTATACACATGTGAGAGTTGGCCATGCAATGGAATCAAAATAATGAGTGAGATATGATCAAAACAAGTTAGGTGGTACAATCTGAATAAGCAGTTTTGTAGGGACTGTTAAGGCAACTTAAGCTTAAAATGGGCAGTAGCTATAACTAAGTTATATTTAGCACATATCATGAAGAAGTTGTCATTTAAAAATGAGCTTCTAAGTCATTATAGAACTCTAGATATGATAAAAATGGTGAATGTGAAGTTAAAAATCAGATTTTTGGAAATAATGTTTATTATTATTATATAAGCACTCACTTTATAATTTATAAAATGTAAAGTATAAACCCACTAACTTGTAAAACTTAATTATATAAATGTATAAAAGGTTAATTAAATGGGTAAAATGTATAAATGGTGGTAAAAGTAATATTTATAAGTAATAAAAACTATAAACTATATTTTTACGACTTTTTCGGCTATCGCCGTGAAATTAACGTTTTTCATCAAATAAAACTTAGACGACCAAACCCGTCTAATGTAAAGTTTATAAAAGATATATACTGATGTATAAGTAACTAAGACAAGTAAAAACCGATAAAACCCGAACTATAAGAATTACGGACAATTACGAGCTAACTAAACCTATTAGACTAATAATTGGACTTAATAAGAAAAATACTTGTAAAAAGAATTATTTGGGCTTAACCCAATAGGACCCAACATGAAAAGTATATATACTGATCATATAAGTATAAAATGGGTAAAAACAAGTAAAAGAACTTATAAAAGACTTAATGAACTTAAAATAGGTAAAATCGGTAAAACTAGTGAACTAGTAAGACGATACTAAAACGTAAACACTAAAATGAGTAAATAAGGATTTATAAACCCACTTGATCATCATCATATGTACAATAATCATATATATGTATATTGTTATTTTGACAAAAGTCATTGGACCGAGTCTAAGACCGATTATTATTTATATAGGTTTCCGTGACCGAAGCACGCCCGTAGCCGATAATCCGCCTTTCATTAACAACGTGAGTTCATAGCCTCGCACTCTTTTAAATGTTTTATAAAATGATTTGTAAACCCGCGAGGGAGATAACATGCTAGATTTTTATAAAAATAGAACACAAGTAGTCCCGATTGTATGCTTAATGAGATGGACCCGAATGATGCTATGACCCTATATTCGAGACTAAAAGGATTATTAGTAGTTAGGTTATGTCACTTAAAGTCCCATTAGCATGAATTGTGAACTACCGAGTTTTGGTAGACGCTTATGCATTTGATAGTACTATTTGGGGACGATCACCCCAGTTCGCGCCTTGACGGTTGATCCCCGTCGTACCACATTGATTGGTAAGCGAATTTATGTATGAGAAGATTCCATAGCGTGATTTTTGTGACGACACGCTAACTTAGATGGGCAAATTGTTTGTCGGGTTCGCGGCCCGCTGTTTTCACAGTAAGGTAACAATGTCATGCGGCTAATAATAATCCTATACAAATAATACAATATAAGACATAAATAAACGATAACGACGCTATTACGATGAATATATTACCTATCATGGTAATATAGAGACTACGGTCTCATGGACGGTTTCAGATGTATGCTTGATTTATATATTGCCTGACTAGCAATATGTGGACTTACTTCCGATATTATACTTGTGTTCTGATTTTAATGATTGTAAATGATTGTTTTATATAACGGTTTTCATTAAACTCTATGAATTCACTCGGCATTCGCTGATATGATTTTTGCATGTTTTCTATCTCAGGTGCTTGAAGGTAATCCGGATGGAGATCGACTCTGATGGCCCACACTTAATATTAAAAATGTTCATTCGATCTGTGTTTTGCAAACTTAATGACCTGTATAATTTGGGACCTGTTGTACACTTTTAAACCTTTTTATCGAATGAATGTTTGTTAAACCTTGTACAACCATTTTTATGTGTTGTCTATGATTGGAGTTATTGTGCTATCCCGTAACACTCTGAAAGACCCTTCCGCTGTACCGATACGAAAAATGAGAGTGTTACAGTTTGGTATCAGAGCTCTCGTTGTAGAGAACAAAAGATTTTTAAAAAACCAAGGTTTTGAACAAAACTTTTCAAAATCTTTTGACAATGAACATTTGAGAAAATATTTGAAAAATCTTTTGACTATAACGGTGCCAGAGATCTCCGACGTTACCAACAAGCCTTATTGAGAAGATATATATTTTGATATATATAATTTAATTTATATATATGTATATATCGTGATTTCATTATGTAATTGTTTAACTAGTATGTTATCCTAATACGAGATAAATATATATAAATGCAGATTGTCATGGCTGACCCTAATATTCCTGTAGAAAACCATGCTATTCCCGAACCTAATATAGAAGATGATCCTTATTTAGACTTAGTAGATTTTGATATTGATGACGAGGAGGAACCATTTGAGGATCCCGAGCCCGAGTTAGGACTAGGAGATCAGATTGCCCCTCAGGAAGACTTAGTAGAGAATGTGGATATTGAGAATGTGGGTAATGAGGACGTGGATATTGAGAATGCTGATATTGAGAATGAGAATGAGATTGGGTTAGATGAGTTAGATGATGAGATAGACGACGAGGATGTCGAGGAGGATGTAGGTATAGATGTTGAGGTTGATGACGATGAGGAAGCTGAGCTTATATATCCGTATGATGTTCCAGAGGGCGAGCCTTTGCCCCCACCAGTTTGTTTGTCTGATTCCGAGGATGAGTTACCTAGGGATGAAATGTCTGAATCGTCTGAATCTGATTCTGAATCAGAGGAGGATGAGGATGACGATGCACCTGACGGTACCGACGGTATTGCTGCTCGTAGACGTGAGATAGGAGAGTCGTCTAGTACTCGAGAGGCTACTCATATTGATGGTCTTGCACCATGGGCCTTGAGACGTGATCTAGATGCTTCCCGTGTTAAGAGTTGTGTGACAGAGGTTGGATTAGGTGTTGTTCGGACTCAGGTTGCTTATTTGGAGTCGAAGGCAAAGATTGGAGAGAAAGAGCGAGAATTGCTTAGTTTGGATTTGAGTGATGTAGAACGTGGTTTGAATGAGGCTTTTAGGAGGTTATCGGTATTGGAAAGTGGTGAGTATGCTGCTATGAAGAGAAAGGTGAATTCTTTGGAGATTCAGTTGAGTGTGGCTCGTGCGATGCGTGAGAAAGCCGAAAAGGAGTTGAATGTATCTGTGGGTTGGAACAGTAGATTTTATGCCGACATGGTTGAAAGAGGAGTAATCCGTAAGCGCCCAGCTGAAGATGAGTCTAGTGATCGTCCGGCGAAGATTCAGAAGACGATGGATGATGGACCATCTGGCGGTTCTCAGTAGACCAGTCTGTATTTAGTAGTGACCTTTAGATCTTTTGTGTTTATAGCTTTGACTGAACCGACTTGTTAGTAGTAGATTTGGCACGAATTTTGAGTGTATATAGTGTTAGAACTTTGATATGGATGTACTAAGACAATACTTTTGTTTCAGATCGAATGAAATATGTATCTTGTCTTGAATTCCATATTGTGCCTTATTTGTATCTTGATTATGAATTCGATCCATATTATATGAATCCTTTGTTGGATGAATGCTTAATGCTTTGAAATTGTGGAATTATAGAACTATGCCGCCCAAGAAGGCTGTGACTGAGGATGATGTACGTAGGATTATTACGGAGCAAGTTACCGCATCTATGACTGAATTCATGGCAAATGCTAGAAATGAAGCTGGCGGTAGTGGAGCTGGCGGTAGTGGAGCTGGCGGTAGTGGAGCTGGCGGTAGTGGAATTGGCGGTACTAATGTGAATGTGAATGCTAATAATGTGAACGCTAATGCTGGAGGAAATGTAGGAGGACTTGGAACGAATGCACCTGAAATTGGTGGTTGTACTTATGTGACGTTCATGAAGTGTGAACCTCTACCTTATAATGGAACTGAAGGTGCTGTAGGATTAAGCCAGTGGATCGAAAAGATTGAATCGGTGTTTAGGATTAGTAAGTGTAAGGAGGAAGATAAGGTGACTTTTGCTATGGCTACTCTTAAAGGTCGTGCGTTGACTTGGTGGAACGGGAGAATTGCTTTCATGGGTCTTGATGCTGCTAATGCTACTCCTTGGGCTGAAATTAAGAAGTGGATGACTTTGGAGTTTTGTCCTCGTAGTGTGATAATTAGGTTAGAACAGGAGTTGATTCATCTGAGAATGAAAGGTGTGGACATTGATAGTTACACGAATCGATTCCATGAGTTGGCCTTGCTATGTCCTCGATTGGTTGAACCCGAAGAGATCCGAATTGAACAATATGTGAAAGGGTTGACCAGGAATATCCGGGGGGACGTGACATCATCGAAACCACTTACCATTGATGATGCTGTTCGAATGGCTTACCAACTCATTGGACAGATAATTCAGGATAAGGAAGATGAAGCCCGTGTTGGTGAGAAAAGAAAGGGAGACGGTGATCGTGTAGATAGAGGTGATAATAGGAAGAATTTCAATCGCCGTCAGAACCAGAGAAAGGGGAATGCAAATGCTATTACCAACAATGCACCGCGCAACGATGATAGATGTCCTAAGTGTGGCAACAAGAGGCATCCTGGCGACTGCTGGAAGTGCCGAAATTGCGGAAAGCTTGGACACAAGGTTGAAAGGTGTAAGAAGGGAACGATTTGCTTCAACTGTAATGAAGAAGGTCATAGGAAATCGGAATGCCCCAAGTTGAAAGCGATTGTACCTGGAAGAAACCCCCAGGGTGGTATCTACCAACTTGGAACAATTGAGGTGAAGAAAGAGGATCCGAATGTCGTTACCGGTACGTTTTTACTCAACAATCATTATGCTGTCGCTTTATTCGATTCGGGTGCCGATAGGAGCTTTGTATCCACTAAATTTAGTGCCCTTATTGATATTGAACCTGTTGAGATAAGTACCAGTTACGAGGTGGAATTGGCTGATGGTAAATTAGTGAAAACTAATAAGCTATTAGAAGGATGCTCTCTAAATCTCTTGAACCATTCCTTTCCGATTGATTTGATGTTGATAGAATTAGGTAGTTTCGATATTATTATTGGCATGGATTGGTTGTCGTTGAATAATGCTACTATTTTATGTGGAGAGAAGAAGGTTAAGATTCCTCTTAGGAATAGAACGTTAGTAATTGATGGTAGTCGAGGTGAATCCCGTTTGAAAATCGTTTCATGTATTAAAGTCCAAAAGTACATCAGGAACGGTTGTGAGTTATTCTTAGCTCAAGTGACCGGGAATGAGTCTAGGGAGAAACGATTGGAAGATGTACCTATTATTTGTGAATTTCCTGAGGTATTTCCTAAAGATTTACCGGGACTTCCACCGATAAGGCAAGTAGAGTTTCGAATCGATTTAATTCCTGGTGCTGCACCGGTGGCACGTGCGCCTTACCGATTAGCCCCTTCTGAATTAAAGGAGTTATCTGAGCAACTTAAGGAGTTGTCTGATAAAGGTTTTATTCGACCGAGCTCGTCGCCTTGGGGAGCTCCAGTCTTGTTCGTTAAGAAGAAGGATGGATCTTTTCGTATGTGCATTGATTATAGGGAACTGAATAAGTTGACAATTAAGAATCGATATCCTTTACCTAGGATTGATGATTTGTTTGATCAACTGCAAGGATCTAGTGTGTATTCTAAGATAGATTTGCGGTCAGGATATCACCAACTTCGTGTTCGTGAAGAAGATATTCCTATAACTGCATTTAGAACTCGTTATGGACACTATGAATTTCAAGTAATGCCATTTGGGTTAACTAACGCACCTGCGGTTTTCATGGATTTAATGAATCGAGTGTGCAAGCCCTACTTGGATAAATTTGTGATTGTGTTTATTGACGATATTCTAATCTATTCTAAGAATGAAGATGAGCATAGAGAACATTTGAGGATTGTTTTGAAGTTGCTGAAGGATGAAAGGTTGTATGCTAAGTTTTCGAAGTGTGATTTCTGGTTAGATTCTGTGCAATTTCTTGGTCATGTGATTAACAAAGATGGAATTCATGTTGATCCTGCAAAGGTTGAAGCTATTAAGAATTGGTCTGCACCGACAACGCCAACGGAAGTGCGACAGTTCTTAGGATTAGCTGGCTATTATAGGCGATTCATTAAAGAATTTTCTTTGATAGCTAAACCCTTGACTAAGCTTACTCAGAAGAATAAACCTTTCGTTTGGGGAAGTGATGAAGATGGAGCATTTCAGACATTGAAGCAAAAATTATGTAGTGCGCCAATCTTATCATTACCCGAAGGGAGTGAAGATTTTGTAGTGTATTGCGATGCATCTCTTAGAGGTTATGGAGCTGTGTTGATGCAGAGAGAGAAAGTGATAGCTTATGCTTCTAGGCAATTAAGGAAGAATGAGGAGAATTATGCTACTCACGATCTTGAGCTAGGAGCGGTGGTCTTTGCTCTTAGGTTGTGGAGGCATTATCTGTATGGCACCAAGTGTACGGTATTCACCGATCACAAAAGCCTACAGTATATTCTCGACCAGAAAGAGTTGAACATGAGGCAACGAAGATGGATAGAGTTGTTGAGTGATTATGATTGTGATATAAAGTATCACCCAGGAAAAGCCAATGTTGTTGCTGATGCGTTGAGTAGGAAAGATAGAGAGCCTATCAGGGTGCGTTCTCTAGTCTTGACCGTGCACAATAATTTGCCTGAGCAAATTAGAAATGCGCAAATAGAAGCTTGTAAGAAGGAGAATTTTGTTAATGAAGGGTTCCGAGGAGAAGGAGATCCTTTAGAGGTTAGAGCTGATGGAGTGAAATGTTTAAGAGGTCGTATGTGGATACCTAAGTTTGGAGGCTTAAGAGATTTGATTATGTTAGAATCCCATAAATCTAAGTATTCCATTCATCCAGGATCTGATAAGATGTACCATGATTTGAAGAAGTTGTATTGGTGGCCGAATATGAAAGCTGACATAGCTATGTATGTTCTTCAATGCTTGACTTGTGCTAGAGTTAAAGCTGAACATCAAAAGCCATCAGGACTACTTCAACAACCAAAGATTCCTGAATGGAAGTGGGAGCGAATTACAATGGACTTTATCACCAAGCTTCCTAGAACATCATCTGGAAACAATTCGATTTGGGTTATTGTCGATAGACTGACCAAATCAGCACACTTCATTCCGGTTAAGGAGCAGTTCTCACTGGAGAAGCTGACTCGAATATACCTGGATAATGTCGTATGCAAGCATGGAGTGCCTGTATCGATCATTTCAGATCGAGATCCTAGATTCGCATCGAATTTTTGGAAATCTCTCCAAAGATCTTTGGGAACGAATCTCGATATGAGCACTGCTTATCACCCCCAGACTGATGGGCAGAGTGAAAGGACGATACAAACACTGGAAGATATGTTGAGAGCTTGTGTGTTAGATTTTGGTAAGAATTGGGATAAACAATTGTCGTTAGCAGAGTTTTCGTATAACAATAGTTACCATTCTAGTATTAAGGCTGCACCGTTTGAAGCTTTGTATGGTAGGAAGTGTAGATCTCCTGTATGTTGGAGTGAAGTTGGGGATACCCAGCTCACGGGACCGGAACTGATCCGGGAGACTACGGAGATGATAGTTCAGATTAAGAAGAGATTGTTGACTGCCCGAAGTAGACAGAAAAGTTACGCGGATGTGCGGCGGAAGCCAATGGAGTTTGAAGTGGGTGACCGAGTAATGTTGAAAGTATCGCCATGGAAAGGCGTTATAAGATTTGGAAAACGAGGAAAATTGAATCCCCGTTATATTGGACCCTTTAAGATTCTATCTAGAGTAGGTCTGGTGGCTTACAAACTAGAGTTACCCCCAGAACTTCATGGTGTTCACAACACATTCCATGTATCTAATCTGAAGAAATGTCTAGCAGTGAGTGATGAGAAAATTCCGTTAGGTAAGGTTCGAATAGATGGGAAGTTGCATTTTATCGAAGAACCTGTAGAAGTTATGGACCGTGAGGTAAAGCAACTGAAACAAAGTCGGATACCTATTGTCAAGATCCGATGGAATTCAAAGCATGGACCGGAGTATACTTGGGAACGAGAGGATGAAATGTGGAAGAAATATCCGCACCTCTTCGATTTCAATAAGAAACGGACATCCAAATGAAATGGATCACGAGGACGTTGATCCCTTTTAGGAGGAAAAGCTGTGACAAATCTAACATTTTCAGGTAGTTAAATATTTTCTCGTATAATATTTTGAAACTTATTTTTATGTTGGTTGACGAACTCACAATTTACGGATTTAAATTTGGGCTTACGTGCATAATTTGGCGTCTTTTACGACTAAACCGGAAACCTTAGGATTACGTATTTACGTTTTTGAACTCCGTTTTTGATGAGACAATTTTTATTGGATTCGTTTTGTGACGGTGATTCATAATTTATAAAAACGTTTTTCGTAAAACGACCCGAGGGCACGCAAATCGAGAAAACTAGAATCGAGAAATACCCGTAAACTAGTGAGATGGGACAAAACACATTGCCCCATCCCACTAGCTACTAAGGGACGGCCAAAAACACCTCACCACCATAGGTGGCACTAACTTAACTTGTTTAGTAACAAGTGTAAGCCTTAGCTTACACTTTAGGCTAAACTACCACCAAACTTATCAAAACCAACAAATGGTTTCACTTAACCATTTTCATCCATGCATTTCACTCTCAAACTCTCTCTACTTCACCCTATATGCCGTCCCACATCAAGCAACAAACATCATTTTTGATCTCTTCCAACTACAAACCACATGTTTACTAGTCATATTAAGGTGTTTCCTTGAAACCTTGATCATTTGGTGGCCATATAACCAACTTTGGAGGTGATTTGCTTGTGTCCTAGGGCTGATTTTCCAACATATGATCTTGCTATTTGATGGTCTTGGAGATACTTGTTGTGTTCATCAAGTTCTTGCCTTCTTAAAACAAGAAATCCACTTGGATTGGTAAAGAAGATCATCCTCTACATTTTTCTCTTATTATTTTGTAAAGAACAAATGTATTTTCTTTCATTTTGTATATGTATATGATGTATATATGATGATAAAAATGTTGTGTGGGGATCAAGTGTTGATAAACATGCTTAAAAATGATGATAACCATAAGAAATGAAGCTAAAATCATGTCTAAATAGTTGGCTGTATAAAAACAGTAGATAACTAAATAAAGAACTGATAAAAATGCATGGTTTAATCTATTTACAGTAAAGTAGATGATGTTATACACATGTGAGAGTTGGCCATGCAATGGAATCAAAATAATGAGTGAGATATGATCAAAACAAGTTAGGTGGTACAATCTGAATAAGCAGTTTTGTAGGGACTGTTAAGGCAACTTAAGCTTAAAATGGGCAGTAGCTATAACTAAGTTATATTTAGCACATATCATGAAGAAGTTGTCATTTAAAAATGAGCTTCTAAGTCATTATAGAACTCTAGATATGATAAAAATGGTGAATGTGAAGTTAAAAATCAGATTTTTGGAAATAATGTTTATTATTATTATATAAGCACTCACTTTATAATTTATAAAATGTAAAGTATAAACCCACTAACTTGTAAAACTTAATTATATAAATGTATAAAAGGTTAATTAAATGGGTAAAATGTATAAATGGTGGTAAAAGTAATATTTATAAGTAATAAAAACTATAAACTATATTTTTACGACTTTTTCGGCTATCGCCGTGAAATTAACGTTTTTCATCAAATAAAACTTAGACGACCAAACCCGTCTAATGTAAAGTTTATAAAAGATATATACTGATGTATAAGTAACTAAGACAAGTAAAAACCGATAAAACCCGAACTATAAGAATTACGGACAATTACGAGCTAACTAAACCTATTAGACTAATAATTGGACTTAATAAGAAAAATACTTGTAAAAAGAATTATTTGGGCTTAACCCAATAGGACCCAACATGAAAAGTATATATACTGATCATATAAGTATAAAATGGGTAAAAACAAGTAAAAGAACTTATAAAAGACTTAATGAACTTAAAATAGGTAAAATCGGTAAAACTAGTGAACTAGTAAGACGATACTAAAACGTAAACACTAAAATGAGTAAATAAGGATTTATAAACCCACTTGATCATCATCATATGTACAATAATCATATATATGTATATTGTTATTTTGACAAAAGTCATTGGACCGAGTCTAAGACCGATTATTATTTATATAGGTTTCCGTGACCGAAGCACGCCCGTAGCCGATAATCCGCCTTTCATTAACAACGTGAGTTCATAGCCTCGCACTCTTTTAAATGTTTTATAAAATGATTTGTAAACCCGCGAGGGAGATAACATGCTAGATTTTTATAAAAATAGAACACAAGTAGTCCCGATTGTATGCTTAATGAGATGGACCCGAATGATGCTATGACCCTATATTCGAGACTAAAAGGATTATTAGTAGTTAGGTTATGTCACTTAAAGTCCCATTAGCATGAATTGTGAACTACCGGGTTTTGGTAGACGCTTATGCATTTGATAGTACTATTTGGGGACGATCACCCCAGTTCGCGCCTTGACGGTTGATCCCCGTCGTACCACATTGATTGGTAAGCGAATTTATGTATGAGAAGATTCCATAGCGTGATTTTTGTGACGACACGCTAACTTAGATGGGCAAATTGTTTGTCGGGTTCGCGGCCCGCTGTTTTCACAGTAAGGTAACAATGTCATGCGGCTAATAATAATCCTATACAAATAATACAATATAAGACATAAATAAACGATAACGACGCTATTACGATGAATATATTACCTATCATGGTAATATAGAGACTACGGTCTCATGGACGGTTTCAGATGTATGCTTGATTTATATATTGCCTGACTAGCAATATGTGGACTTACTTCCGATATTATACTTGTGTTCTGATTTTAATGATTGTAAATGATTGTTTTATATAACGGTTTTCATTAAACTCTATGAATTCACTCGGCATTCGCTGATATGATTTTTGCATGTTTTCTATCTCAGGTGCTTGAAGGTAATCCGGATGGAGATCGACTCTGATGGCCCACACTTAATATTAAAAATGTTCATTCGATCTGTGTTTTGCAAACTTAATGACCTGTATAATTTGGGACCTGTTGTACACTTTTAAACCTTTTTATCGAATGAATGTTTGTTAAACCTTGTACAACCATTTTTATGTGTTGTCTATGATTGGAGTTATTGTGCTATCCCGTAACACTCTGAAAGACCCTTCCGCTGTACCGATACGAAAAATGAGAGTGTTACAAAATGGCAAGATTAGTCCCTCAACAAATCAAAATTGCCAAAAATGGTCCCTCATGAAGTCAAAGTTACAATGAAGACCTTTAAAGATCAAGAATGTCCAAGATCAGCCCTTTAAATATCTCAAAATGGCAAAAACAACCCTTGAAAACCCTTTTGAAAAGTTATGTGCCAAAATTGCCAAGTGGTGAAAGTTGTTACAAGTATAATTGGGCGCTGACAGACTTTTATCTCCAAGTGACAAAAGAAAGGAAAGAGGAGGGCTAATGTTGTGCATATGAAACATTTAAACACAAAAATGCGCCAAACACTTCCCCAATCCTATAAAAACGGATCAAAAGTTGTTACTGTAGCAGTCAAGAACCCAGATTTTACTCCACTTAAAACAAAGGGTAAAATGAAATTACCCTTTCCCACACTTGATTCACACGCCTATAATCTCATCCCAACCTTAAAACCCTCACTCCCACTCACCAAATGGACCCACCACCAAAACCGTTTCACCATCATGTGACAACTTCCTCACCAAGGCTTGCCACGTGTCAAGATCAACATCCCACATCATTTGCTTCATCACAAAGCTATTTTAAACGGTTTGGATGCATTTTGGACAGCTCACACCAAGAAAACGTCTAGAAGACCAAGGGCATTATAGAGAAATCACATCTAGGGTTTGTGAATAGTGTTTAGCCAGGCATTTGCCTATAAAAGGAGACCTCAACATGTGAGAGTCCCTTTGTTCCAGTTTTAGGCTATCAATCTTTGGAATTCCTTTTTAAGTAATTTTATTTTCTGAATTTTGAGAAAACTTGTTCTTGTTTATTAAAAGTTGGTGTTAGAATAGCCTAATTCTAAGTTCCATTTATATGTTTGAAGGTTTTTGAGGCAAGGTTTTAGTTGATAAAGCTTGGGTTTCAAAAATTAGAAAGTGCTTGTTTATTTGATCTCACCTTATTGTTTGTTCATCTTAGCAGCATTGGAAGCTGGTACTTGTTCTGCTAGTACCTCAGCTCAAACAATACAGGGCCTAGATGTAGGTCTTGGAGGTTTGCATCCTTCTCCTTTTTCAATTTCTCTTTTATTTTCTGTTTTTTTGGTGAATTTGCATGTTTATGTTTGAATCTGTGTTATTGTGGTTGATTATTGTTGATTTGGCTTGGTTTGATGTTATTGAGGTGTTATTGATCTGATTTGTGGGTTGAATCTTCATAAACCTTTGAAAATCTATGAAATCAAGTTTTAAAAGGGTGTTTGGGATTACTGCATAAGTTTGGATTGTGGCTTGTTAAGTGTTTGCTTGTTGTATGCAAGTATTGGTATCTGTTATTTGGGTGCATATGTTCATCTGTTTGCATGTTTTGAGGCTTTAAACACATAGATTCATAGATTGGCTATAAAATCTTCATAACTTGGTAAAATTGGCTAGGATTTTGAGGACACCTAGATCTAAGCATAGGTTAAGGGTAACAAGTGCTAAATCATAGTTAATCACACCAGGGTAGAAGGATTTGAGGCTTGAAATTGGATCAAGTGTCAAGTATATCAGCAAACTGTTTCTACATATTGTTCATTGTTCATCAGTAACTTCTAGTGCTTTGATCTTGTTGATTTCTTTGATTCAGTGTTTGATTCTTGTTGCTTTGTGTTTATTGTTAATTTATATAGCTTTTTTATGCATCTGGTTAAGTTGGGTTGGCTTATTTTGCTTAAATCTGCTTATCAAGTGCTTAACTGCTTATTTGCATATCTGGTGCTTATCTGGTGACTGCTTGGCTTATTGTGGCTTATTGTGTGGATCATTTTGTGATTTTATTGTTGCTATTGACTCCTTGTGGTTCACTGATCACAAGGGTGCCTTTGTTTCCAATTGAATCAAACCAGAACTCTCAAATAAGCTTGGTTAATTAGTCAAAGCAGTGGGAACTCCTTTCCCCTGCTGGTTGCCACTGATAGTGCAATTTTGGTGTCAGCTTATCAATAAGCTATAATAGCTTATTTTAACCAGCAACAACTTTGTTTTTGTAATAGGTGCTCATATTTTGACCCATTTGTTCATACTGGAGCATTTGGGTGGTTGACTTTTAGGTTTGACTAGAAAACCAACTCCTTTGACTTTTACATAAGTTCATTTGTGCTTATTCTGGCTTATTGGTTGTGCTTATTGGATTTTTGTTGATTGATATTGCTTATTGAGTCCATTTGAAAGCTTTTGCAAGTTGAATCAGCTTCTGAGGTGCATTATTTCTCAAAAACGACTATTTTGTCGTTTTGTGGATTTTTGCTTTTCTATTTTCTGGCTTATTGAGTGTGCTTAATGGAAATTTCTTTTGACAGATCTCTTAAGCATCCTAAAAGAGGGTTGTGTGTCAAATTAGAGCTTATGGCATTAGTTTATGGCTTAATGGGCTGAAAAGCCCAATAAGAATAAGCTTTGTGTTCAATAAGCTGTGATAAGCACATTTTCAGCTTTTAGGCCTTTAGAGTTTTGTTCTTAGAATTAAATTATAAGTCAGATAGGGTTTTTCCAAGTCAATTGGGCCAAGTTTGACTTTTTGGGCCCAAAAGCCCATTTGTGTTGACTGAACTTGGATTTGGCCCATTTGAGGGCCCATTAGGGGTATTCTGGTAATTTCACTTTCATTTTCTGATTATTTTGGTTAAAATAAACTAGTTTGCAAGTTTTTAGAATTTTTTATAATTTTTGGATTTTTAATATTATTTTATTATTATTTTAATATTATTTTTAAAATTTCACTTTTTTCAACTTTTTACATTTTTCTTAGGTTAAATACATCAAAATAGGAATTTAGCAACTTTTAGAATAATTTTATCTCTTTTAGATTAATTTTTATAATTATTTTAAGTTTTAATAGTTTTTAAATCATTTTAAATAGTTTTTATTAGTTTTAAAATTTCAAAAAATAGTTTTTAATCTTTTTAGGTCATTTTAGAGGTTTATCAATTGAAAAATCTTTATTTGGGCTTTTTGATAATTTATTTGATTTTTAGGGCTTTAATTAGCATTTAAAAATTGCATATTTAATTATTTAAAATGTTTGAAAAAGTTTTGATCATTGGTAAACTCTTAGTTTATTATTTTTAATTTTTGGTAAATTTTTGGTAATTTTTAGAATTTATTTTTATTTTTGTGATTTTTAAGGTTCTACGTTTTAACTTTCTAATAGTGATTTTTCTTGGTAATTTTTATTTTTACGTCTTCGTCATTTTCTCTTCTAATCCCCTTCTAAACCAATCATTAATCAGAAACATTTAACAAATTTCTCACACACATATACCTCCTTGGGAAACGAACTTTCACACCATTAAGGGTCATTAGTGTTGATTTTCCTAAATCATCACTCGATACTTACCGCTTTTACGCCTTTTTCCTAAAGGGTGTAATTTACCACAATCACTTTGGCGCCGCTGCCGGGGAGGTGTGTCGTGATTAATTTGCATTGTTGTTTTAAATATTAACCAAATAGTATTTGTATTAGTAGAACCCTACTAATACGTATTATCGGTTTTCTTGGTTTTTCTTGTACAAATATTATTACTATATTGTATTAAGTATCACAATAAATTTACAATATCTCCAAAAGTGTGAAAACACAAACCTTAATTGGGATTTGATCTCCTAATTATTGTATTCGAATCTCAAACAAAAAGAAAAAGGCAAAAATAGATAAATACTTTCGTGAAGCTCGATTTTGAAAGAAACAAACTATAAGGTGGGTATAAGGCGGGTATTATAAAATATACCCTAAGGAAAAAGGCTCTTTAGTGCTTCGCGCCGCCTCGTTCCCCCGCTTGCTTGTGAGTATTTTGAGATTGAAGGCTAATCGAGGGTTTTGCCGCCCAAAGTATTATTACGTATACTATATTTGCTTGGTTTTCTTTGTGATTAAACCCTCTTGAACAATTTGGTTTTCACCAAAGTTCTAAAGTCATTCGAAGACGTTCACTCCACGTGATCGTTTTCATTCCTTTGAGGCTTCTTTAATCAAGAGTTTGATTCGATGAGAGATTTTGTAGATTATTGTCTACGAACATACACCAAAATCCAAAAAAAATTAAATATTATCAAAAACACAAAAAAAAATTGAAAATTCACAAAACACCCGAAAAGAATCTTCTTTGCTTACCTCCCATTCTTCGTGAAGTTTATGATCACTCGTAATCAAGCAAAACGAGCTCGTAAACGACTTCAAAAGCAAGTCAATCAAGAGACGTTGATTATTGAAGAACCTCCAATTGTTGAACCTATTGTAGAACAAGAAGTCGTCATGGCTAATCGTACTATGATGGAGTTGCTACAAGCACCCACCGAGGGTTTTGGAGAGGCTATTGTGATTCCCGCCATCCTTGCAGAGAATTTCGAGATTAAGACGCGTTTAATGTCGATGTTGTAAGCAAATAAGTTTAGAGGTCACGAGAAAGACAACCCGCATTACCATATTAGTAATTTTAACCGTCTCACCGCCACTAGCAAGTTTAAGGATGTTCCACATGACGCCATTAAGATGATGTTGTTTCCATACTCGTTGGATGGACCCGCAAAAATTTGGCTTGAGAAAGAACCGCCAAATTCGATTTTGACATGGGCCGATCTCGTTTCTAAGTTTGTGAACAAGTTCTTTCCACCATCTAAAACAACACACTTGAAAAATGAGATTTCACGATTTGTGCAAAGAAATAATGAAAGTTTTTCAATGGCATGTGAACGCTTTAAAGAAATGTTACATGAATGTCCACACCATGATTTTACGGAATTGCATCAAGTGGATACTTTTTATAATGGGCTTAATGATCATGAACGAGATTATTTGAACGCCGCCGCGGGTGGTAATTTTTTGTGCAAGACGACAAATGAGGCTTTACAAATCATTGAAAATAGATCTAAGGTTTATAACCCTCGTAACACACCGAGTGTTGCCAATATGGGTTCGTCATCTTCGTCACAATCGTCTCGTAGCATTAACGCCTTACATGATGAAGCTAATGAGAAAAATCGGTTTTTTGATAGATTTGCTAATCTAATGACCCATTGGAAGGCTCAAGAAGCTTCCAATTCCGCTTCGGTTAAAGCGGTTGCTAAGAGTTGTTTATCTTGTGGGGGAGCTCATGATCTTTCCGAGTGCATTACCGCGGATGGTAACACTTCGAGTGCTTATGTAGCAACGGGAACTTACAACCAAAACGGTCAAGGTTCCCGCCAAAATCAAGCTGCACCCAATCAAAATGTTAACAATTATCGAAACAACAACCAAGGTAATTACCAAGGAAATACATGCAATTACAACAAAGGGAATTATCAAAGTGGGAATGGACAAATTTATAATCAAAATCAAAACCGTGATTTTCAAAACACTACACAAGGTTTTCAAAATGCTCACACTAAAAATTTGCAAGGAGAATTTTTGGATTATGCAAAAGCAAATGATGCTAAATTTGATAATATGCAACGTGAGATGATTAGCTTAAGATCCGAGTTGAAAAACGAGCTAAAAAATGAACTTGCTAATGAACTTAAAACTCATGCAAACAAAATGGAAGGAAATGTCCAACGTCTTCAACAAAACCAACAAAAGATGGAATTAGGACAACATGAGATTAAGCAAGAGTTATTAAAAGCGGATGCTAGGCAATCAAAATTTGAGGACCGAATGGCTAAAATGTTTGAAGCAATAATGTGTAAACCCTCTTCCTCGGGTGGTCTTCCTAATGATACCATTGCAAACCCGAAGGGAGAAATGAAGGTTATTACTACACGAAGTGGTAAAACTTTCAAGGAACCAATCTCTCGTCCAAGTACTTCTAAGGAGAAGGAAATCGAGAAAGAACCCGAGGTGATGGTCGAAAAGGAGCACATTACAAACCCACGAAGTACCGCTCAAACCACACCTACGGTTGAACCAATACCAACTGTGGAACCCGAGTTTCCAAGGCCGTTGCCTAATGACCAACCCACACCACCTTTACCCTACCCTTCAAGACGAAACAGAGAGAAATTGCAAGAACGTAACAAACAACAAATCGAGCTTTTTATAAAAATGTTTCAACAAGTGCATTTTGATGTGAGTTTAGCCGACGCGTTGTTATATATGCCTCATTTCGCCTCCACTTTTAAAAGTATGATGAGCGATAAGGAAAAGCTTTCAAAGCTTGCTAATTGTTTTTCGGTTTATCTTAACCGCATACCGGAAAAAGTTAGTGATCCCGGAAAGTTTCTCATTCCTTGTGACATACAAGATATGAAAGAATGCCTCGCCTTGGCCGATCTTGGTGCGAGCATTAATTTGATGCCATTTTCCATTTGGAAATCGCTTTCGCTTCCGGCTCTCATTCCTTCGAACATGTCCATCGAGATGGCCGATCATTCTACGATTATGGCATGTGGAGTAGCCGAAGATGTTTTCGTGAAAGTGGGGAAGTTCTACTATCCCGTTGATTTTATAGTAGTTGACATCCCCGCGGATCCTCAAGTTCCTCTAATTTTAGGTCGTTCATTTTTAGACACTTCGAGATCGCTTATCGATGTTCATGCAAGAATTATCACTTTGAGATTCAACGAAGAGGAACTTGTTATAAACGCTACTCAAAACTCGAAACCTTCTCATGTTTATGCAATCGCTACCATCAATCACATTGACATCGTTGATGTGGTTTGCGATGAGTTTTCACAAGAAGTGTTAGGTTTTTCCGATAGCTCGTCAAGTGGCAATCCCACTATTTTGGATCCGATTCTTGCTAATTCCACACCAAATCTCACTCCATTCCAAGGAGGCGATTTCACTTCAAATGAAATCGACAATGAAGATGAGGTGTTGTTATTGATGATACTTCTATTCCACCATTTCTTTCGCCGATGGAAGTTATGAGTGTTGAACCAAAATCTTCAATCGAGGAACCACCTATCCTTGAATTGAAAGATCTTCCTTCTCACCTTGAATACGCATTCTTGGAAGGTGATGACAAGTTGCCGGTTATTATTGCAAAAGGTCTTGCTAATGATGAAAAAACCGAGCTCTTGAAAGTTCTTAAGGCTCACAAAGGGGCAATTGCGTGGAAAATATCCGACATTAAGGGTATTGACCCAAAATTTGGTACTCACAAGATTTTAATGGAGGAGGACTACAAACCCGCAATTCAAAGTCAAAGAAGGGTGAATCCCAAAATTCACGATGTCGTTAAAAAGGAGGTCCTTAAACTCCTTGACGCGGGAATGATTTATCCTATATCCGATAGCCCATGGGTGAGCCCAATCCATTGTGTCCCTAAAAAGGGAGGAATGACCGTTGTGCCCAATGAAAACAACGAGTTAATTCCCACTCGTGTTGTGACCGGTTGGAGGGTGTGTATTGACTACCGAAAGTTAAATGACGCCACTCGTAAAGACCACTTTCCTTTTCCCTTCATGGATCAAATGTTGGAGCGACTTGCGGGAAATGAATTCTATTGCTTTTGGATGGTTTTTCCGGTTACTTTCAAATCCCTATCGACCCTCGTGATCAAGAGAAGACCACATTTACGTGTCCCTATGGAACGTTCGCTTATCGTAGGATGCCTTTCGGACTTTGTAATGCACCCGGTACGTTTCAACGGTGTATGATGGCGATTTTTCACGATATGATCGAGAAGTCGATGGAAGTGTTTATGGATGACTTCTCGGTGTTTGGTAATTCGTTCACGTCATGTTTATCTAATCTCGAACAAATGTTAAAACGTTGTGAAGAAACCAATCTTGTGCTTAATTGGGAGAAATGTCATTTCATGTGTAAACAAGGAATCGTCTTAGGACATAAGGTGTCGAAGGCGGGGATTGAGGTCGATAAAGCTAAGGTAGACGTCATCGCCAAATTACCTCATCCCAAAACCGTTAAGGGAGTTAGGAGTTTCCTAGGCCACGCGGGCTTTTATCGTCGTTTCATCAAGGACTTTTCGAAAATTTCTCGTCCTATGACACACCTTCTCGAGAAGGATGCTCCTTTTAACTTCAATGAGGAGTGTGTTAAGGCTTTCGAAACTCTCAAAAGGAAACTTACCGAAGCTCCCATTCTTGTTGCTCCTAATTGGGAATTACCCTTTGAAATCATGTGCGATGCAAGTGATTATGCTATAGGGGCCGTCTTAGGGCAACGTTATGACAAGCATTTTCGTCCTATCCACTATGCTAGTAAGACAATGACCGAGGCTCAATTAAAGTACACCACAACGGAAAAGGAATTCCTTGCCGTGGTCTATGCTTTTGAGAAATTCCGACCTTATCTCGTCTTAACTAAAAGCATTGTGTATACCGACCATTCGGCTATCAAGTATCTCTTAGCTAAGCAAGACGCTAAGCCGAGATTGCTTCATTGGATGCTCCTCCTCCAAGAATTTGATGTCACCGTGCTTGACAAAAAAGGAGCCGAGAATCTAGCGGCCGATCATCTCTCTCGTCTAGAAGATCCTCACAAAGATGTTTTTGAGAACAAGGAAATCACCGAAACATTTCCTCTTGAGACTCTCGGTGTAGTGAATTCTAAAGACACAACCCCATGGTTTGCCGACATTGCAAATTACCATGCGGGCAATTTCATAATCAAGGGTATGACGACACAACAAAAACGAAAATTCTTTCGTGACGTCAAGTTCTATTTTTGGGACGACCCTTATCTCTTTCGGATTTGTGCGGATCAACTCGTTCGACGTTGTGTGTTTGGTGCCGAAGCTTCTAATATCCTTAGAGCTTGTCACGAGGGACCCACGGGTGGTCACCACGGTGCTAATCTCACGGCTAAGAAAGTGTTCGATGCCGGTTTCTTTTGTCCTTCTATCTATCATGATGCACACGCACTTGTGAAGTCATGTGATTCGTGCCAATGTCAAGGAAAATCGTCTCAACGTGATGAAATGCCGCAAAACGTAATTCAAGTATGTGAGATTTTCGACATATGGGGAATAGACTTTATGGGGCCGTTCCCATCGTCTCATGTCAACAAATATATCCTCGTCGCGGTGGACTACCTTTCTAAGTGGGTGGAAGCTAAGGCTTTGCCTACTAATGATGCTCGTGTGGTAGTGAAGTTTTTGAAGCAACTATTTTCTCGGTTCGGAACCCCTCGTGCTATTATAAGAGATCGTGGAACCCATTTTTGTAATGACCAATTTGAAAAGGTTCTAAAGAAATATGGAGTTACTCATCGTCTTTCTACGGCTTATCACCCGCAAACGAGTGGGCAAGTCGAGGTTTCGAACCGAGCTTTGAAGAGGATTTTAGAGAGGTCAATTGGAGAAAACCGTGCTTAATGGTCCGACAAACTTGATGACGCTTTATGGGCCTTTAGGACCGCTTATAAGACACCTATCGGTTGCACTCCTTATAAGTTAGTCTATGGGAAGAATTGTCATTTGCCCATTGAGTTGGAGCATAAGGCATATTGGGCCCTTAAGCATGCTAAATTTGACTTGAAGACCGCGGGAGATCATCGGAAAATACAATTGAATGAATTGGATGAATTAAGAGATAATGCTTATGAAAATTCATTAATTTTTAAAGAAAAGACTAAGAAGTTTCATGATTCAAAGATTAAAAACCGGGTTTTTAACGTTGGTGATCAAGTGTTGCTTTTTAACTCTCGTCTTAAGATATTTTCCGGGAAATTGAAATCTCGTTGGTCGGGTCTGTTCACCTTTACACAAGTGTTTCCATATGGGACCATTGAGCTAGCTCAAGATGATGGTCCTAATTTCAAGGTGAATGGACATAGGCTTAAGCACTACTTTGGTGGGGAAATTCCTTTAATGGTTGCCCTCGACCAAGTCACCTTCCCCAATGATAATTAGCATTGAGGGGATCGAGTCGAGCTCATGACTCGGTAATCAAAAACGAGGTGCCTCGTGGGGGAGATCCCATGCTTATCTTTTATGCTCACTATTCACTAATAAGGGGACTTGTACCCTTTCAACTCGTTGTCTCGTGGTTGTTTGTGATTGTGTTATCTAGATCATCATCATCATCTACGATTGAAGACTCTCGTGTTCGTTTACGTGAGCCTCCATCGTTCGTTTGAAGAAGTTTTTCACGATTCCATGACATATCCTTTATTGTTCTAACAATTATCTTTTAGCATACTTAATAAACAGCTTTAGATATATTGTTGATCACCCTTTCCATGCTAGATCCTAAGCATTCGACTCTTCGTCTCTAGTATGGGGGTGCTCCACCTTTAGACTCGAAACATTGAGGACAATGTTTACTTTTAGTATGGGGGGGGGGGGTGAATAGGTACTTGCTTTGCTACGCCCTCACGCTTTCCAACTTTCAATGTTTTGTTGCTAATAAGGCTAAAAATGGCCAAATTTTAAAAAAATTTCTTAGTTTTCATAAGTGTTTTTAAGACACGAATGTATATTTTCCGATGGGTAGAATAAGAGTTAATTTTTGACTTGATGGGCATTTGGAGCCATTTACACTCCTTAACCCGCTCAATTCAAGTTTTGCTAGACTTTTATATAGGGAGCTTTAAAACGCGAAAGTCTTAACTCTTACGGGTTAAGAACAAGAACTTTTCGCAAGTTCCTATAATTGATTCTTGAAAGTTACTTATCAAGGGAACTATAAAACGCATTCTCTAAACTTGAAAAAGTCCAAGAAAGTGCAAGATCCTATAGGTGGCTTAAAAACCCACAACTTTGATTTGATATAGTCTTAATGAAAGCTAATCCAAATTTGGCTTAATTTTGACTTGCATGGCTAAGTATTCACGAGTCTCTTTAATTAGAGGTCTTTATATAGTGAAGAACGAGAAATGATAGAGTTAGACAAGTGATCATGCTAAACATAGAACATGAAAATGTTCTTTCAAAAACTCATATGTTTTTAATTGTGGCTTTTTCTTCCCATAAGATCAATGCATTAGGAATAAATCATAATTGCAATAAGTAAGGTCGTACGATTTGAAAGGTTACTTAGCATCTAGCGCAAGATCGTTTAAAATTTGCTCGGGGTTGAATAGAGTTCATAGCCAAGGCATAACTTATTGAAGCGGGACGCGAAGATTGGTGATCATCCAAAAAGGCCCTAACAAGGCATGAGGAGCTCTATTTTTGCTAACGATCCAAAGATGATGTGAAGTATCATTATTCCTAAATCAATATGAAGGATCGAGACACACGACGAGAAGCTATTACTCCCCTAAAGAATGGAGAAAGTCTATCCAAAAAGACCCTAACAAGGTATGAGGATAAATATATCCAAGTCCGAAAAGGAGGCGGATCGTTGTATATCAAAATCCAAAGTAAAGATTGAAGAAAAATGATGAAGTCGTGGTCCAATATGAAGAATCTCTCAAAAACGTCAAGTGAAGAAATTCCAAATATATGAAGAGAAGACCATAATTTCAAGAACGTCTTCCCAAGATTTGAAGTATGAAGTACATGCCAAATATCGGTCCGAGAAAGGTCTCAAATCGTGAAACGAGTTATGCCAAGATATGAACTTAAGGAGATACACGAGAAGCCGTTTTAAAAGATTTTGTCCTTCGGCTAACTATTGATCAAATCGTGCTACTTTGCTTTCGGACTAATAACTACTCAAATAAGTCAATATGAATCACTTGTGATCCATGACAAATAGATAAAAAATGCTAGTAACCCATTTCTTTTTATAATAACTAGGATTACGGGGAGAAAAAGTATTACACAATTTGGACGTATGAGTAGTGTTAGCATTGTGACTTGTACCAACAATGATCTTGTTTTTTGCACTTAGCATGGAATGTATGACAATCAAGGAGGACGAAGTTTACTCTAAGGGCCATTTACTTGTTTCTATTCTTTGACCCTAAAAGTCACTTTTTGTGATGAAAATCATACATTATGTCTTCACACATCTTCGTAGTATGTTGCAAGTCTTTTACTCTTCAATAAAGGTTAATAAAATTGAACTTTGGTGATGCTTAGATACTTTATTCTAGCATTACGTGAGGGCACGACAATGGCTTAGTATGGGGGAGTGATGAGATGGCATTTATACATGATCTCATCGTTCTTTTCGGGCTTTAAATGCATAAAAATGTCATAAAATACCATATATATGCTTGTGTTTGTTTACTTGTGTATTTTAGGTATGGATATCGTGAAAAAGACAAAAGATCACAAGTTACAAGGAAAACGGACACGAGAAACGAAGCCGTACAAAGAACCGGGCCCTAATCATGGAATTCTCAACAAATACCCTTGAAGACTTGAAGACAAACAAGATTGATCCCCAATTATTGAAGAAATGACACTTAAAACCCTTGTATATTCATAATTACAAGATTGGTCCCTTAAGTTTGTCAAAATTACACAAAAGGTCCCTCAACTTTGAAGAAATGGCAAGATTAGTCCCTCAACAAATCAAAATTGCCAATAATGGTCCCTCATGAAGTCAAAGTTACAATGAAGACCTTTAAAGATCAAGAATGTCCAAGATCAGCCCTTTAAATATCTCAAAATGGCAAAAACAACCCTTGAAAACCCTTTTGAAAAGTTATGTGCCAAAATTGCCAAGTGGTGAAAGTTGTTACAAGTATAATTGGGCGCTGACAAACTTTTATCTCCAAGTGACAAAAGAAAGGAAAGAGGAGGGCTAAAGTTGTGCATATGAAACATTTAAACACAAAAATGCGCCAAACACTTCCCCAATCCTATAAAAACGGATCAAAAGTTTTTACTGTAGCAGTCAAGAACCCAGATTTTACTCCACTTAAAATAAAGGGTAAAATGAAATTACCCTTTCCCACACTTGATTCACACGCCTATAATCTCATCCCAACCTTAAAACCCTCACTCCCACTCACCAAATGGACCCACCACCAAAACCGTTTCACCATCATGTGACAACTTCCTCACCAAGGCTTGCCACGTGTCAAGATCAACAGCCCACATCATTTGCTTCATCACAAACCTATTTTAAACGGTTTGGATGCATTTTGGACAGCTCACACCAAGAAAACGTCTAGAAGACAAAGGGCATTATATAGAAATCACTTCTACGGTTTGTGAATAGTGTTTAGCCAGGCATTTGCCTATAAAAAGAGACCTCAACATGTGAGAGTCCCTTTGTTCCAGTTTTAGGCTATCAATCTTTGTAATTCCTTTTTAAGTAATTTGATTTTTTGAATTTTGAGAAAACTTGTTCTTGTTTATTAAAAGTTGGTGTTAGAATAGCCTAATTCTGAGTTCCATTTATATGTTTGAAGGTTTTTGAGGCAAGGTTTTAGTTGATAAAGCTTGGGTTTCAAAAATCAGAAAGTGCTTGTTTATTTGATCTCACCTTATTGTTTGTTCATCTTAGCAGCATTGGAAGCTGGTACTTGTTCTGCTAGTACCTCAGCTCAAACAATCCAGGGTCTGGATGTAGGTCTTGGAGGTTTGCATCCTTCTCCTTTTTCAATTTCTCTTTTATTTTCTGTTTTTTGGTGAATTTGCATGTTTATGTTTGAATCTGTGTTATTGTGGTTGATTATTGTTGATTTGGCTTGGTTTGATGTTATTGAGGTGTTATTGATCTGATTTGTGGGTTGAATCTTCATAAACCTTTGAAAATCTATGAAATCAAGTTTTAAAAGGGTGTTTGGGATTACTGCATAAGTTTGGATTGTGGCTTGTTAAGTGTTTGCTTGTTGTATGCAAGTATTGGTATCTGTTATTTGGGTGCATATGTTCATCTGTTTGCATGTTTTGAGGCTTTGAACACATAGATTCATAGATTGGCTATAAAATCTTCATAACTTGGTAAAATTGGCTAGGATTTTGAGGACACCTAGATCTAAGCATAGGTTAAGGATAACAAGTGCTAAATCAAAGTTAATCACACCAGGGTAGAAGGATTTGAGGCTTGAAATTGGATCAAGTGTCAAGTATATCAGCAAACTGTTTCTGCATATTGTTCATTGTTCATCAGTAACTTCTATTGCTTTGATCTTGTTGATTTATTTGATTCAGTGTTTGATTCTTGTTGCTTTGTGTTTATTGTTAATTTATATAGCTTTTTTATGCATCTGGTTAAGTTGGGTTGGCTTATTTTGCTTAAATCTGCTTATCAAGTGCTTAACTGCTTATTTGCATATCTGGTGCTTATCTGGTGACTGTTTGGCTTATTGTGGCTTATTGTGTGGATCATTTTGTGATTTTATTGTTGCTATTGACTCCTTGTGGTTCACTGATCACAAGGGTGCCTTTGTTTCCAATTGAATCAAACCAGAACTCTCAAATAAGCTTGGTCAATTAGTCAAAGCAGTGGGAACTCCTTTCCCCTGCTGGTTGCCACTGATAGTGCAATTTTGGTGTCAGCTTATCAATAAGCTATAATAGCTTATTTTAACCAGCAACAACTTTGTTTTTGTAATAGGTGCTCATATTTTGACCCATTTGTTCATACTGGAGCATTTGGGTGGTTGACTTTTAGGTTTGACTAGAAAACCAACTCCTTTGACTTTTACATAAGTTCATTTGTGCTTATTCTTGCTTATTGATTGTGCTTATTGGATTTTTGTTGATTGATATTTCTTATCGAGTCCATTTGAAAGCTTTTGCAAGTTGAATCAGCTTCTGAGGTGCATTATTTCTCAAAAACGACTATTTTGTCGTTTTGTGGATTTTTGCTTTTCTATCTGGCTTATTGAGTGTGCTTATTGGAAATTTCTTTTGACAGATCTCTTAAGCATCCTAAAAGAGGGTTGTGTGTAAAATTAGAGCTTATGGCATTAGCTTATGGCTTAATGGGCTGAAAAGCCCAATAAGAATAAGCTTTGTGTTCAATAAGCTGTGATAAGCACATTTTCAGCTTTTGGGCCTTTAGAGTTTTGTTCTTAGAATTAAATTTTAAGTCAGATAGGGCTTTTCCAAGTCAATTGGGCCAAGTTTGACTTTTTGGGCCCAAAAGCCCATTTGTGTTGACTGAATTTGGATTTGGCCCAATTGAGGGCCCATTAGGGGTATTCTGGTAGTTACACTTTCATTTTCTGATTATTTAGGTTAAAATAAACTAGTTTGCAAGTTTTTAGAATTTTTTATAATTTTTGGATTTTTAATATTATTTTATTATTATTTTAATATTATTTTTAAAATTTCACTTATTTCAACTTTTTACATTTTTCTTAGGTTAAATACATCAAAATAGGAATTTAGCAACTTTTAGAATAATTTTATCTCTTTTAGATTAATTTTTATAATTATTTTAAGTTTTAATAGTTTTTAAATCATTTTAAATAGTTTTTATTAGTTTTAAAATTTCTAAAAATAGTTTTTAATCTTTTTAGATCATTTTAGAGGTTTATCAATTGAAAAATCTTTATTTGGGCTTTTTGATAATTTATTTGATTTTTAGGGCTTTAATTAGCATTTAAAAATTGCATATTTAATTATTTAAAAGGTTTGAAAAAGTTTTGATCATTGGTAAACTTTTAGTTTATTATTTTTGATTTTTGGTATATTTTTGGTAATTTTTAGAATTTATTTTTATTTTTGTGATTTTTAAGGTTCTACGTTTTAACTTTCTAATAGTGATTTTTCTTGGTAATTTTTATTTTTACGTCTTCGTCATTTTCTCTTCTAATCCCCTTCTAAACCAATCATTAATCAGAAACATTTAACAAATTTCTCACACACATATACCTCCTTGGGAAACGAACTTTCACACCATTAAGGGTCATTAGTGTTGATTTTCCTAAATCATCACTCGATACTTACCGCTTTTACGCCTTTTTCCTAAAGGGTGTAATTTACCACAATCAAACACATCTTCAAATTCCAACTTCCAAGTATTGATTTTCCCTTTACCAGTTATTCTGCCTTTGCTACCTCCAAAGGCTACTGGTCCTCCTCTGAATTCTTCAAATTCAGCAAGGAAATCTTTATTCCATGTCATGTGTCTTGAGCATCCACTATCTACTATACATTTACCTTTCAATTCATTAATTAGATGCCCCTATACATAAGCAAAACTTATTAGTTTTTAACAGTGACCAAAGCCACATTTGGCTCGGATCTTATGGGACCTACAAACTTAAGAGTCTGTTCAGAAGCATTCTAGTAACGCTGCTTTTGCTCTTATACTTCATGGTTTCAGTTATGTAGTCAAAGACATAGGGTGACTCTATGTGCTCAGACTTCTTTGCCTTAAGTACTGCTTTAGTAGTACTTGCTTTAGCACATGGTTTTTCTCTTTTAAGAACCCACATTTGCACTGGTTTGTTATTAGGCTTATTATATATGTTTTGGCTTTTTCAACAACATTATTAGAAGTCTTGGGAAACTTTGGTTTAACAAACTTTGGACCAACAGTACTTAAGTTTGGTCTAGCAGTACTTGCAGTTCTAGACTTTCCTGTACTTGGTTTACCAGACTTCAAAGGTACTAAACCTTATTTCATAAGTACTGCTCTAGGAACAAATTTTTTGGTAGAGTTATTTTTAACCTGTTTAGCTACCCCTTTTGAATGATCAAAGTTAGGTTTCTCATTTTTAAATTTCTGTTGCCTATTAACCTGTGCATTTTTCCCATTACTGTTTCTCATGACCTTTTGTGCAACCTTTTGTTCAACAATTTTATCCTCATGCAAAGTACAATCTTTGATAAAATGACTTAGACTACCACAAACATAACATCCTTTTCTTCTCAAAGAAGACCCAAAAGGTTGTTTTGACTTAACTTTCTCAAAACCTAGCCCACCCCTCTTGGCTTTATTATGTTTTACATCATTATCCATTGTCTTGCTAGGACTTTTTACCTGCTTGGGAGCAGAACTAGTTTTAGACTCTTCAAAAACAAAATTGTTCATTAGAGGTGGATAAACAATGTTCTTGGTCACAACAGCCTTATCTTGGGATAAAGTACTAGAGTTTGAGGTATTAATAACCTTTGGTTCTTCTAAATCTATACTTGTATCATTAGTAGGGGGCATGAAAATTCTTGATAATGGTAGAGGAACTGCCTTCATTCCTTCAGCATATCTATCATTTTCAGGTGTATTATCTGAGTCACTAGAACTATCAAAAATCCCCTTTGATAAGTCCTTTTTAGTTAAAATTATCCCAGGTTGGTGCTCAATATATCCTAGGCCTGACTTATCATAATACCCTATTTATGAATTAATCAATTTTCCTAATCCTTTTAGAGGACTTTTGCCAATGATTAATCACTTCCCTTTCATTATTAAGACTGGATTTTAAAGCTTCATTTTCTATTGACACTTTCAAAAGTTGTCTTTCAAAAGATTTAATTTCCACATCTTTTTCCCTCATTCTAAGAGTTAAAATTCTTATTTTCTCTTCACAGTTTTGTTGACCCTTTTTGTACAAAACTATATTTTCTTCTAACTTAACAACACCCTGTTTAAAAGCATTTAGTTCTACAGTACATGTGTTGACTTTTTGATACTGTTAATCTGGTTCTACTTTTAAGCCTATTAAATTTAAGAACAAAGTCTTTAGAACAAGGATGTACCTCAGTATCTTCATGTGAGAGAGTCATTAAACCAAGATTTCTTATTCTTCATCTTCAGTCCAGTTCACCACTCCATCTTTAGTCACCAATGCTTTGGTTCTTTTGGGATTCCTGCTGTTTCCTTTTGGAAAGCTTTCAGTAATTCTTGGACTGGTTCTATAGCTGTTCTTGGACTTTTGACTACTACTCTCAGCTATGTCTCTAGTGTATTCCCTTGCAAAGTGTCCATTCCTTCCACAGTTATAGCATTCAACTTTGGACTTGTCATATCCTAATGGCTCATTAGGATCAACATTCATCTTTCTTCCAGTTTTCTTGAAGAACCTGTTAGATCTTACTGACACCATAGCAGCTTGCCATTTAAGATCCATCTCTTCAACATCAGCATCATCGATTTGGAACAAGTCATTTAGTGTTAGTATTGGCCTGTTTTCTTGTCCAGCAAAGAATGAGAAGGCATCATTGTCACTAAACAATGGTGAAGATCTTCCATGTGGATTTTGAGAGACTATAGGGCTGCCTTCAGTACTTTGTGGGTAAGTACCGCTTGTAAGTCCCCCAGCGGTATTTGTGAAGTATGTACCGATGCTTGATCCACTAGCAGTATTATGAAAGTAAGTACCGCTATTAACTTCTGACACAAAAGCCAAGTTAGACTTGGTTGTCGCTGCTGCTTTGGTCACCTCAATGCCTTTTACATCCATCTCATACGCTCTAATATTGTTGTAGAGATGATCAAAAGGAATTTCATCCAGATCATCTCTTGTGATGAAGTGCATAGCCATTGCCTTCCACTCTTGTGGAACACTCCTTAAGAACTTCAGATTAGCTTCTTCATTGGGAATAATTTGTCCATAAACTGCCAATTGAATAAGCAGCTTGCTTAACCTTCCATAGCCACCATGGATCCCTTCTATACTGGATATTGAGAAGTTATCGAATTCTTGCTTTAGAACAATCTTCTTTATCTTCTTAGATTTGTCATTACCTCCAAATCTAATTTTGATAGCCTCCCACATAGCCTTGGCATCCTTGTAATGATGAGCTCTAGGTAAGATGTCTTCCGAAAGAGCCATAGCCAAAACAGTTCTGGCCTTTCTCTCTCTGATCTCTGCTTGTACCTCCTCAGCAGTCACAGCAGGTAGAGCATAACATGTACCATCAGGCAACCAATATAGCTTCTTAGGTGTATTCCAATTCTTGATAACTTGCCACACAATATGGTCTTTGTGATTCAAGTAATGTCCCATCTGCATAGCCCATGTCTCATAGTTGTCACCTTTGAGCACTAGGAGTTTGACAGCAGAAAGAGTATGAGAAGGTGTTGTAGTTATAGAGGTAACTACAACATTCACGGCTTAAACACCTTGTGCTGGTGGAGGATGCACAACTTGAGGTTGTCCCTGTGGTATTGGCTCATGATTTGGAATATCATCCAAGTGAGCGTCATCACCAGGTTGAGACATTGAGTTTTGGTGTGAGTGGAGTGTTTGGAGTTGTGTTCTTCTTTTTCAGAGTTTCTCAACAAGCTCTGATACCACTTGTTGATCCCTTTGATTAGATCTATATTCTGTTAAGAACTAGTATAGTAGTTTGTAAACAAACTAAAACACTTTGAGAACTCTTACTCAAGCTAAATAAGTTATGCGGAATCTAACTTATAAAGCACAAAAGAACATAATTACGTTTAACTATTCGATTCTCTTATTAATCGACTTGAATAAGGTACATGAATGACATTGTACCTATGTTCCTTTTATAGAGTAAGGAACCCTAGAAACCTTAGAATATTCTATAAAGATAACTATATCATAGACGATATATTATCAATATTCTAACTATTTAAGTATATCACATAAGATATACTCTAACTATAACTATGACATATCTTATACGAAGATATATTCATCCTAATCAATATAGCAGTACTTACTTTATAAGTAGCAGTACTTACTATGTACCGCGTTAACACTAACGGTACTTGAAAGATACTAACAGTACTTCAATAACACTAACGGTACTTAACACTTACAAATAATTCCCAACATCCTTATACAGCGCAAGCTTAGCGGTTAGGTTGGCATTCATATCTACGACTTGTCGAACAACCACATTCATGTTATCAATAATATGTTTAGGCACCATTACCAAATCACGTTGATCATAAGATTCCATACCTGTCGTAGCATTTGGTTGAGGTTCTCTCAAATGTGTTGCATTAAATACCACATCATTTGAGTTACTAGTTCCCGAATGTTGTTCGAGGTTGTCATTTTCATGCTCAACATGATGTGGATTATCATGAACATTATTAGATGTGGTTGGTACCTCACTGACGACATCAGAATCGTAGTGAGAGAGATTAGCAACGAGAGTAGCTTGGGTTGAATGAATGTCATCATAATCCGAATCATATGCGTCAAGATCAGCTGCTTGATATGATGTATTAGAAGTAGAGACGACTGCAATGCCTTCATTATCTGCTGCCCCTGGGTCTGAAAGAAATGCTAACTCCTCTGAATCCAAGATCTTTCCTTTAGATTGAGCATCGACCAAATACATCTTCTCACGAAACCACGTTGCATCCCTTCTCCTTTTCGGCTGAGTGCATTCCCTAGCCATATGACTTTGTCCTCGACAATTGTAGCAAGTCACAACCTTTTGAGGACCAATAGTGCTTCCATTTCCACTAGCTTGAGAATTCACAGCTTGAGCGTTCACGGTCCTTGTAGTAGGTCCATATGAATTTTGCCTTCCCTGAATAGATTGCACCGTCACTTGACCATCTTGAATAGTGGCTTGTTGTCGAGGATTTGAAGCGGTGTGAAGCTGATTGTTTGTTGGTGGAAATCCTCTAGTTGCAACAAGTTTTGACAAGTAGGAAGTGAGATGGTTTAGGACATCAGTTGGCGTATCATTTGGAGTGAAGACCGGTGCTTGAATTGGTGGGAGTTCATTGGAATAAAAGGCTTGTGTTGGTGGTGCTTCAATTGGAAAATATCCTTGTTGAGGAGTATAGCCCATTGGAGAAGTGATAGCTTGTGATGGTCGTGACTGATGTGTTGGTTGCTGTGGATAAGGCTGTTGAAGAAAACTTTGTGGAAATGCTTGCTGTGGCATTATCAGTTTTTGATAAGATGGTTGTTGTGGTTGCTGATAATTATGTTGTGGTGGATGCTGCAAGTATGATGGTTGTTGATAAGTGTAAGCCATGTTTTGTTGGGGAGTCATTTGTTGAGAAGCATACATGACAAGTGGATCATGAACTTGAGGTGTTGACAACCGAGCTTCGATCATGTGGCATTAGTGTTGATGAAGAAAAGTTTGAAGTTGATCCACGTTGGTTTGATGCAAATCCTTAGCCAATTTAACAGCCGTCACGTACTTGCTCCATTCAGAAGGGAGAGTGTTCGAATACTTGGTGTTTAATTGAAACGTAGGAATTGTCAGGCCATAGATGTTAAGCTCATTCATCAAAAGAGTGAATCTCAAATAGTAATCATTGACAGTCTCCCTGGGGACATAGGCAAACTTATCAAACGTATCATATAGCTTACACTCTCGTTCTTGTTTAGTTAACGAGGTGCCTTGCATTAGAACATGAATTCTATCCCATAACTCTTTGGCAACTTTATGTTTACTCACAAGTTTGTAGACATCTGGAGGAAGGGCTTGGAGAATGATGTTTGTTGCTTGTTTATCACACTTGTCTTGAATCTTGGCATCTCCAGTTAATTCACCCGTTGTACGAGGATGAGTAACAGCACCTTCCGTTACAGTACCATATACCAATGGTCCATTGAGCACCGATGCCCATATGAGATGTCCATTCTCTTTGTTCAACATATAAAGTTCCATTCGGGAAGCCCAATCCTCGTACATAGTCTTCACCAACATTGGTGGACGATTATCCGTACCCGAGAGGATGGACTTATCCGTAAGAGATGTGTACTCCATTTCGATAAGTTAAGATTTACAAAAGTTGATCGAACAATAATAGAAAGTAAATGTGCTTGTTTTCGTGTGTTGAAGTCGAGAAAAATGTTGAATTCCCTTGATAAGTGTTCTCGAGAAACCAGAAATTCCAAGGCAAACAAAAACTCACGAATGTTAAAAAATTTCAAAAACACGTTTTTGAAAAAAATCTTGGAATATTTGTCACTCTATCACAATGCCATCGGAATTCTGATCGAAATGCTATCGCAATGTTATCGGAATGCCTGATCGCAATGTAGATCGAAATGTCTGATGGCAATGTGTCTGATCGCAATATGTGATCGCAATAACTGATCGCAATGTGTCTGATCTCAATATGTGATCGCAATACAAGATCGCAATATGTGATCGCAATATGTGATTGCAATATGTGATTGATGAGACTACAATTATACATAGTCTTATCGTCCAACGGGCTTAAAATGCTAAAAATATCATCAAAACACCCAAATATATGCTTGTGTTTTTTCATTGTGTATTTTAGGTACGGATATCATGAATTCACCTAAAGATTACAAGAATGAAGCAAAAACGAACATGGGAAACGAAGCCTCACAAAGAACCGGACCCGAATCATGATTTTCTATTGAAGTTCTTGAAGTTTGAAGATTTGGCAACATTGGTCCCTCAACTTTTGAATACCTATCATTTTTAACCCTTGCAAATCTCAAATATTGCGTTTAGGTTCTTTAAGTTTCAAGAATATACAAGAAAACCCCTTGAAGAATGCAAATGTTGAATGTTTAGTCCTTGGTAAAAGTTTATACATGAGCCTTGCCAAATTTGACAAGTTTGTGAAACTTGAATACAAAGGAAAGTCAAAGAAACTGTTGGAAACTTCATATAAACATTTCATGGAAAGCAGGGGACCAAACCGGCCAAGAAATACATACTTCCCCCACCAATCAAACCATGCCACCTCACCATGACCCATTTAACCTACCCAATACCCAACCAAACCCAGTCTTGACCCAAATACACCCATCCCCACCACAGATTAATATACTTAATCTATTTTAAACTAAATTAAAAACCATTATCCTTCCCTTTTTTCATTTACTGTTAACATCATAATCACCCCAAAACCCAGACGAACCCTAATCCCCTACAACCCTCAATCATTCAAATTAATCCTAACCCATATCCAGTTTATTGATTAACTAAACCCTAAACACATTCCCATAACTAGAAAACAATCCTGTGACCTGTAGGACCCCCACCCATATATCCCCTGTTTCATGGTTTCTTCAAAAAAGGCAAGGTTGGAATCACCACAGCTTATCAATGGTCTAAAGTCACTAACTAACTTCTCCAAGTAACATTCAAGGGCCATGATCTATCCTACACAGCTTGCAAAAGACAGAGATCACAAGATGGTGGTTTGACCAAGACCAGATTCAAAACTTCAAAGGGCAGATTAGGGCTTTCTCATGTTAGGGTTTTCTTTATTATTTTAATTTCTAGAATCTTCTCCTTTCAGTATAAATACATCCGGATTGTGGATGTATTCTTTTGTTCCAGCATATTTTTTATGTAAATTTTTAAAATTAATGAATATTATTTTAATTTTGCAAAATCAATTGCTGAGTTCCATTTTCATTCATGTTGTAGTGTAATGATAATTTTCTTAGCTTTAGTTTAATTTATCAAAATATCTTTGTTCAAAGGAATTTTTGGCAAATTTTGTTTGGAGATCCGGGTAGATTTAAGCTGGAATGTGAATTTGACTTGACACCTCAAATTTATATTGAGTCTATATCTGCTTGTTACTTTTCAACATTGTATTTGTTTGGCTTACAAGTTTGGTTCACAATCCTATTTTAAAGATTTTTTTTCTTCGTAAAAGGTCTTTCCCTTATTTCACTACTCCAAATGCCCTCAAATCTTCTTGACAAAAGGCTGTTGAGGTATCTTTTGTCAGCTCTTAGTTGTTTCTTGTTGGTTGTGTATGTGCAGGGGTCAAGATATTCCTCACATCCATCGTTATAGAAGATATAGGCTTGGTGGGACTGTGTTAGTCCCCAAGCACCATTCTCTACATCAACAACTCAAACCACCGCTCTCTACACCATACTAAGCTACTCTTGCTGGTGGTATCCAAGGCTAGACTCAACCTGAACAAGGTTGAGGCAAGGTTTGTTGAACTCCCTTGATTTTCAGCTTAAATTTGATTTGTGAGACATGTGTTCATGCTTGTTGTGATTTGGTGCTTTACTAGTTTACTTGTTCTTAAAAAGTTAGTTTATGGTGCCATTGGAATTGTTTGTGTCAGTTTGTTAAAAAAATATTTGTTAAATGTTTGTTTCAAGTATATTAAAGGGGTGTTTGTGTATGCTGGATTTGGTGGGTGTGTGACAGCTCAAACTGATCCAATAGGCCTAAACAAGCTCATTTAGTTAGTGTTAGGTTGTTTAGATTATTGGTTAAAACAGGTTTAGTGTAAGTCATGGTTTGCTAAGTTTTTTTCTAAAAAAAGGATTGCATAAACTGTCAATACAGCCAGTAGGCTTAGGGTTGAGTTTTTGTGTTTGTACGCTTAAATTTAGGATTCACGGTTAGATTAGGGTGTAATATAGGAGTATATGAAGCTATTTTTAGGTTAGGTTGCCTTTCTTATTAAGATTGTTCAAATCATAGTTCACTGGTTGAAAGAAAAGATGCATAAAATCTGCTTATATATTAAGTAGGAACTTAAGGGTTAAGTCTTTGTTATAGGATAGTTTCTAGGTTCATTTAGGATTACGTGAAGCTAGTTTATGTTTTAGTAAGCTTGTAATCCAGGTTTGTTGGTTCTAAATCTCATCTAGTAACAAATTAATCCGGCAAATACACCCAACATAGTTGCTGTGTCAAAACAGTATGCTATTAGGCCTTTTGTTTGAAATTTTTGGCTTTGAAACTTGGTAGATAATTGGTTGTAGTGCTAGGTCATAGGGTAATGTAGGTTGTAGTGATCTGGTAGTTTAAGTTTTGCGAATTTTTGGTGGTTAGAATCTACACTTAACAGCTCACTGTGTACCCACAGCTCACATTTGCTGTCCACTATGACTAGTTGGGCTTTGGTGTGAGTTTTAAGGCTCACAGTTTTAGTCAATTATTAAAATAGGTTAGGTTAGGTTTACGTTGCCTAGTACTTGAGGATATTAGAAATTTAGATAGCGTAGGGTAGTTCTTATTGCAATTAGGACTCACCGTCGTCTCCAACCATTTTGTGACAGTAGGGTGTTAAGAGTAATTGGTGGTTTGATCTTTAAGTTTTTGAGAGTGAATCTTGATGCACACCTAGTTTATGGTTAGGATAGATTCTTTATTAGTGGCTTTTAGTGGCTTTCATGAGTTGTTGATACTCGCTGTGTGCCACCAGATCCCTACTTGCTGCCACAATTACTGTTATTGTTGATTTGTGCTTGGATTAGTGTTGCTTATTGTTGTTTTTTTTGTGTTTCATAGACTCCCCACAAGCCTATGCTTGTGGGGGTGCCCATTTTGTCCAAAGAACACCCAAAACGCCAACTTAAGAAGCTCAAAACTCAGTAAAACGAGCCCAAAACGAGCCTAAAACCATACAGCAAGTTTCTGCTTTGTTGTCCGAGAACGACAATTTTTTTTTTTGTTTTTTTAGTGTTGTCCGATATCGGACAACACTGATATTGGACGAAGCTGTTGTCTGGGGGATCTTGGCCAACACAGAAGTACTCCACCTTGGAGTACTTTGGGGTACTTTCGTTTTTAGCCATTTTTTAGTTTTTTTAAAACTTTTTCATTTTTCCCTTGTTACTTTAGTTAAAATATAATTTTTAGAAAAATAAAATTTATTTTTAGCATTATTTTATTATTTTTAATCATTATTTTAGTTTAAAAAGTGTTTTTAGCATTTTAAAAATAAAAAAATAGTATTTAAAATTTAGGAAAAATACTTTTTAGTCTTTAAATAATATAAGTGATTTATTCGTTCAATAAAATAATATTTTTGGGCTTTTTCTTAGTTATATATAATTTTAGGGCTTTAATTAGCATTTAAAACTAAATATTTAATTAATAAAAGGTTATAAAATTTATTTATTGGATTTTTATTCTTATTTATATTATTTTAGACTTAGTTTTCACTTTTAATTAATTTTTTTAGGTTTAATTTTTAATTTTGTCACGTTTTACGTATTTACGTTCGCGTTTTACGTTAATTCGTCGTAGTGTAATCGTAATCGTAGCTCGTCTTTAATTTTTCTCTCTTGAACCAAAAATGTCTCTAATCCAAACTTTGATTTAATATAATTGGCACACTTAATCCACACACCTCCTTCGAGAACGAACCCGCATTTATTCGGTTTTACGTTTTTCCTAAAGCGTAAGACTTAATACTTGCCGCTCATACACGTTTTTCCTAAAACGTGTACGATTTACCTACATCAAAATTTTGGCGCCGCTGCCGGGGAGGTGTTTTTAGTGTGCCATTATTACTATCGTGTTTGTGTGAGTAGTGCGTTTTTGCTTTTCACTTTTTGGAAAGCGTACATAAACGTACATACTCATTTTTGTTATTTTTCCTTATTATATTATAGTATCCAAATAAATCGTGTTTAGTTTTCCTAAACTAAACACAAATCAATCATTTACTATATTGTAGATATCCCATTATCGTTTTCGTTTTTCTTGTGAATATATTACTATATTGTACTTACGTAGAACAATAAATATACAAGTACTCCAAAAGCGTGAAAACGCAACCTTAATTCGGCATTTCATCACTCGATCATTGTATTTGAATCTAAAGCAAAAGTTTAAAGGCAAAATAGATAAATACTTTCGTGAGGCTTAATTTCGATTAACACAAACTATAAGGTGGGTATAAGGCGGTTGTATTTCACGACCTAAGGGAAAAAGGCTCTTAAGTGCTTAGCGCCGCCTCGTTTCCCCCGCTTGCTTGTGCGTGTTTTAAGAAAGAGGGCTAATCGAGGGTTTGCCGCCCAAGTATTATCTATATATCATATACATTTGCTTGTTTTCAAGATTAAACCCTCTTGAACGTTTTGGTGTTCCACCAACATTCTAAAGTCATCGAAGGCGTTCACTCCACGTGATCGTTTTCAATCCTTGAGGCTCCTTTAATCGAGAAATCGATTCGAGGAGAGATTTGTAGATTTAAGTCTACGTAATACACCAAAAAACCAAAAAAATTAAAAAACAATCAAAAATGAAAAATATTCTTCTTACCCCTAATCAATTAATTCTTTTTCTAACCCTCTAGTGTTTAATTCTCGTAACACCATTAGCGTTTCTTCATGTCCAACGAGGGATATTACTCTTGTCCATATTGTGGAGGTCCGCCCGACGGTGGTAATTGCTTCAATTGCGAGATTTATAAAGGAAGGGAGGGGTATATATACAACTCTCCTCAAAACGACCATGGTTACAGATTTCAATCCTATGACCAAACTCCACAACCGCCTTCATCTTATTCGTGTAGTTTTTGCGGTTTGGAGCACGACTTCGGATTTAGTTGTACGAATTATAATGACCCCAAACCGAATCCTAATTTTTTAACCAATCATCGCAATATCTATCGTCGTATTCATGTGAGTCTTATGGAAACTGATGAGATGGCATTTATACATGATCTCATCGTTCTTTTCGGGCTTTAAATGTATAAAAATGTCATAAAATACCATATATATGCTTGTGTTTGTTTACTTGTGTATTTTAGGTATGGATATCGTGAAAAAGACAAAAGATCACAAGTTACAAGGAAAAACGGACACGAGAAACGAAGCCATACAAAGAACCGGGCCCTAATCATGGAATACTCAACAAATACCCTTGAAGACTTGAAGATGTGCAAGATGGATCCTCATTTATTGAAGAAATGACACTTAAAACCCTTGTATATTAATAATTACAAGTTTGGTCCCTTAAGTTTGTCAAAATTACACAAAAGGTCCTTCAACTTTGAAGAAATGACAAGATTGGTCCCTCAACAATTTCAAATTGTCAAATATGGTCCCTCATCAAGCCAAAGATACATTGAAGTCCTTTGAAGATCAACATTGTCCAAAATCAGCCCTTGAAGTATGCAAAAGTTCCAAAAACAACCCTTATAACTCTTTTGGAAAAGTCTTGTGCCAAAAATGCCAAGTTGTGGAAGTTGTTACAAAGGAAATGGGCGCTGATAGACTTTTAAACATCAAGTGACAAAAGAAAGGAAGAAAAAGGATCAAAACTGCAAAGTTTGGAAGTTTAAATCCCTAAACACGCGCCAAACAACTTTCTCCCTAAGAAAACGGATCAAACGTGTCACTATTCACACGTATGAACCCAGTTTTAACTTTTTACCAACAAAGGGGTTTTTAAAATTACCTACACCAAAACACAATTAACCTTCACACGAATCCATCCCATGCCTAAACTCACACTCCCACTCACCCAAAGGACCCCACCTTTCAAACCGTTTCACCCATCACATGAGTACTTGCCCTCCAAGTCATGCCACGTGTCAAGATCAACAGCTAAGGATCAATGCTTCATTCCCAAGCTAAAATGAACGTTTGGGATTACTTTGGACAGCTCATCAACAACAAACGCACTCAAGGGCTCAAGGGCATTTTAGAGAAATCACATCTAGGGTTTGTGAATAGTGTAGCCAGGCATTTGCCTATAAAAGGAGACCTCAACATGTGAGAGTCCCTTTGTTCCAGTCTTAGGCTATTATCTTTGTAATTCCTTTTTAAGTTTAAATAAAATTTGAATTTCTGAAATTTTGAAATCTCTTTTTGATTTAATTAAAAGTTTGGTGTTTGAGTAGCCTAATTCTGAGTTCCATTTGATTGATTAGACCTTCCTTAACCTTGTGGTTAAGGCACGTCTAGGTTTGAAAGGTTTTCAAGGTTCAAAGGCCTTGAAATCCTTGGTTCTGTTTTGGCTTATTTTGTGTACTAACCCTTGGCCATTTGCTATAAGCTCTTACAAGCTTGTTGACACCAAGCTTGTGAAGGGATTAGAGCCCTTGGTTGAGTTGTTTGCTGCTTGTGTTGAAGACATAAAGTCCTTGAGGTTCTACTTTGAACCATCAACCAAGGCAGTTTGCATCATCTTCATTGAAGTACCTTGGTCTTGTTCTAGTTGTTGAACAAGGTCCAAGGAGCATAGCTGGCCTTCCTAGGATGTTGTGGAAGGCAGGTATAACCCCTTGATTAATATTCCTCTCAAAATTTCATGTTTATGACTGATTTTGAGTTGGTGCTTTGATTTTCAGTATCTGTGTTGGTGCTGGTGATTTATGTGTTTGATTGTGTTAGTTGCTATCTAGTGAGTGTTTTTGATCATTAAATTCAGTAGGTTATTAGTTGAAATCACAAGTTTCTTTATTAAGTGGAAGATTAAGGGGTGTTTGGATCTACTGCTTGAGTTGGATTTGTAGTTTGCTAAGCTGTTGTTTGTAGTGTGCAAGTGTTGGTATCTGTTTGTTAGGTGCATTGGTTCATCTGTTTGCAGGTTTTGTGGGATTGATCACATAGATTCATAATTTGGCTATAAAATCTTAAAAACTTGGTAAAATTGGCTAGGATTTTGAGGACACCTAGATCTAAGCTTAGGCTAGGGCTAACAAGTGCTAAATCTGAGTTAATCACACCAGGGAAGAAGGATTTGAGGCTTGAAATTGGGTCAAGTGTCAAATAGATCAGCAAAGCTTGTCTGCATATTGTTCATTGTTCATCAGAAACATTTTGTGCTTTGATCTTGTTATTTACTTTGATTCAGTGTTTGATTCTTGTTGCTTTGTGTTCATTCTTAGTTTATATAGCTTGTGTATGCATCTTGTTAAGTTTGGTTGGCTTATTCAGTCTAAATCTGCTTATTAAGTGCTTAACTACTTATTTCCATATCTAGTGCTTATCTGGTGACTGTTTGGCTTATTGTGGCTTATTGTGTGAACCATATTGTGATTTTATTGTTGCTATTGACTCTTTGTGATTCACTGATCACAAAGGTGCCTTTGTTTCCAATTGATTCAAACCAGAACTCTCAAATAAGCATGGTCAAATAGTCAAAGCAGTGGAAACTCCTTTCCCCTGCTAGTTACCACTGATAGTGTAAAATTGGTGTCAGCTTATCAATAAGCTAGAACAGCTTATTTTAACCTGCAACAACTTTGTTTTTGTAATATGTGCTCATATTTTGACCCATTTGTTCATACTAGAGCATTTGGGTGTTTGACTTTAGGGTTTGACTAGAAAACCAACTCCATTGACTTTTTCATAAGATCATTTGTGCTTATTCTGGCTTATTGGTTGTGCTTATTGGATTTTTGTTGTTTGATTTTGCTTATTGAGTCCATTTGAAATCTTTTGCATGTTGAATCAAGTCCTGAGGTGCCTTATTTCTCAAACCCGTCTATTTTGTCGTTTTGTGAAATAATACCTTGTTTATTTCTGGCTTATTGAGTGAGCTTTTTCAAAATTTCTTTTTACAGATCTCATAAGCATCCCAAAAGAAGGTTGTGTGTCAAATTAGAGCTTATGGCATTAGCTTATGGCTTAATGGGCTGAAAAGCCCAATAAGAATAAGCTGAGTGTTAAATAAGCTGTGATAAGCTCATATTCAGCTTTTGGGCCTTTAGAGTTTTGTTCTTAGAATTGAATTTTAAGTCAGATAGGGCTTTTCCAAGTCAATTGGGCCAAGTTTGACTTTTTGGGCCCAAAAGCCCAATTTGGTTGACTGTTTTTGGTTTTGGCCCATTTGAGGGCCCAATAGGGGTATTCTGGTAATTTCACTTTGATTTTCTGATTACTTAGGTTAAAATAAACTAGTTTGCAAGTTTTTAGAATTTTTAAATCTTTTGGATTTTTAATATTATTTTATTATTATTTTATTATTATTTTTAAAATTTCACATTTTCCAACTTTTTACATTTTTCTTAGGTTTAATACATTAAAATAGGAATTTAGCAACTTTTAGAATAATTTTATCTCTTTTAGATTAACTTTTATAATTATTTTAAGTTTTAATAGTTTTTAAATCATTTTAAATAGTTTTTATTAGTTTAAAAATTTCTAAAAATAGTTTTTAATCTTTTTAGGTCATTTTGGAGGTTTACCAATTGAAAAATCTTTATTTGGGCTTTTTGATAATTTATTTGATTTTTAGGGCTTTAATTAGCATTTAAAAATTGAATATTTAATTATTTAAAAGGTTTGAAAAAGTTTTGATCATTGGTAAACTCTTAGTTTATTTATTTTGATTTTTGATGAATTTTTGGTAATTTTTAGAATTTATTTTTATTTTTGTGGTTTTTAAGGTTCTACGTCTTAACTTTCTAGTAGTGTTTATTTTTATTTTTACGTCTTCGTCATCTTCTTTTCTCATTCCCTTCTAAACCAATCATTAATCACAAACATTTAACAAGTTTTTCACACACATATACCTCCTTGGGAAACGAACTTTGAATTCATAAGGGTCATTAGTGTTTACGTTTTCCTAAACGTACACTTAATACTTACCGCTTTTACGCCTTTTTCCTAAGAGGTGTAATTTACCACAATCATTTTGGCGCCGCTGCCGGGGAGGTGTGTCGTGATTAATTTGTATTGTTGTTTTTAATATTAACCAAAATAGTATTTGTATTAGTAGAACTCTACTAATACGTATTATCGGTTTTCTTGGTTTTTCTTGTACAAATATTATTACTATATTGTATTAAATATCACAATAAATTCACAATATCTCCAAAAGTGTGAAAACACAACCTTAATTGGGATTTCATCACTCAATTATTGTATTCGAATCTGAAACAAAAAGAAAAAGGCAAAAATAGATAAATACTTTCGTGAAGCTCGATTTTGAAAAATACAAACTATAAGGTGGGTATAAGGCGGGTATTATAAAATATACCCTAAGGAAAAAGGCTCTTAAGTGCTTCGCGCCGCCTCGTTTCCCCGCTTGCTTGTGAGTATTTTGAGATTGAAGGCTAATCGAGGGTTTTGCCGCCCAAAGTATTATTACGTATAATATATTTGCTTGGTTTCTTTGTGATTAAACCCTCTTGAACAATTTGGTTTTCACCAAAGTTCTAAAGTCATTCGAAGGCGTTCACTCCACGTGATCGTTTTCATTCCTTTTAGGCTTCTTTAATCAAGAGTTTGATTCGAGGAGAGATTTTGTAGATTGTTGTCTACGAAGATACACCAAAATCCAAAAAAATTAAATATCATCAAAAACACAAAAAAATTGAAAATTCACAAAACACCCAAAAAGAATCTTCTTTGCTCACCTCCCATTCTTCGTGAAGTTTATGATCACTCGTAATCAAGCAAAACGAGCGCGTAAACGTCTTCAAAAGCAAGCCAATCAAGAGACGTTGATTGTTGAAGAAGAACCTCCAATTGTTGAACCTATTGTAGAACAAGAAGTCGTCATGGCTAATCGTACTATGATGGAGTTGCTACAAGCACCCACCTAGGGTTTTGGAGAGGCTATTGTGATTCTCGCCATCCTTGCGGAGAATTTCGAGATTAAGACGGGTTTAATGTCAATGTTGCAAGCAAATAAGTTTAGAGGTCATGAGAAAGACAACCCGCATTACCATATTAGGAATTTTAACCGTCTCACCGCCACTAGCAAGTTTAAGGATGTTCCACATGACGCCATTAAGATGATGTTGTTTCCATACTCGTTGGATGGACCCGTAAAAATTTGGCTTGAGAAAGAACCGCCAAATTCGATTTTGACATGGGCCGATCTCGTTACTAAGTTTGTGAACAAGTTTTTTCCACCATCTAAAACAACACACTTGAAAAATGAGATTTCACGATTTGTGCAAAGAAATAATGAAAGTTTTTCAATGGCATGGGAACGCTTTAAAGAAATGTTACATGAATGTCCACACCATGATTTTTCGGAATTGCATCAAATTGATACTTTTTATAATGGGCTTAATGATCATGAACGAGATTATTTGAATGCCGCCGCGGGTGGTAATTTTTTGTGCAAGACGGCAAATGAGGCTTTACAAATCATCGAGAATGGATCTAAGGTTTATAGTCCTCGTAACACACCGAGTGTTGCAAATTTGGGTTCGTCATCATCATCACAATCATCTCGTAGCATTAATGCCTTACATGATGAAGCTAATGAGGAAAATCGGTTTTTTGATAGATTTGCTAATCTAATGTCCCATTGGAAGGCTCAAGAAGCTTCCAATTCCCCTTCGGTTAAAGCGGTTACTAAGAGTTGTTTGTCTTGTGGTGGAGCTCATGATCTTTCCGAGTGCATTACCGCGGATGGTAACACTTCGAGTGCTTATGTAGCAACGGGAACTTACAACCAAAACGGTCAAGGTTCCCGCCCAAATCAAGCTCCACCAAACCAAAATGTTAACAATTATCGAAACAACAACCAAGGTAATTACCAAGGCAATTCACGCAATTACAACAAAGGGAATTATCAAAATGGAAATGGATAAATTTCTAATCAAAACCAAAACCGTGATTTTCAAAACACTACACAAGGTTTTCAAAATGCTCACACTAAAAATTTGCAAGGAGAATTTTTAGATTATGAAAAAGCAAATGATGCTAAATTTGATAACATGCAACGTGAGATGATTAGCTTAAGATCCGACTTGAAAAACGAGCTAAAAAATGAACTTGCTAATGAACTTAAGACCCATGCAAACAAAATGGAAGGAAATGTCCAACGTGAGATTAAGCAAGAGTTATTAAAAGCAGATGCTAGGCAATCAAAATTTGAGGACCGAATGGCTAAGATGTTTGAAGCAATCATGTGTAAACCCTCTTCCTCGGGTGGTCTTCCTAGTGATACCATTGCAAACCCGAAGGGAGAAATGAAGGTTATTACTACAAGAAGTGGTAAAACTTTCAAGGAACCAATCTCTCGTCCAAGTACTTCTAAGGAGAAGGAAATCGAGAAATAACCCGAGGTGATGGTCGAAAAGGAGCACATTACAATCCCACGAAGTACCGCTCATACCACACCTACGGTTGAACCAATACCAATTGTGGAACCCGAGTTTCCAAGGCCGTTGCCTAAGGACCAACCCACACCACCTTTACCCTACCCTTCAAGACGAAACAAAGAAAAGTTGCAAGAACGTAACAAACAACAAATCGAGCTTTTTATAAAAATGTTTCAACAAGTGCATTTTGATGTGAGTTTAGTCGACGCGTTGTTATATATGCCTCGTTTCGCTTCCACTTTTAAAAGTATGATGAGCGATAAGGAAAAGCTTTCAAAGCTTGCTAATTGTTCTTCGGTTTATCTTAACCGCATACCGGAAAAAGTTGGTGACCCCGGAAAGTTTCTCATTCCTTGTGACATACAAGAAATGAAAGAATGCCTCGCCTTGGCCGATCTTGGTGCGAGCATTAATTTGATGCCATTTTCCATTTGGAAATCGCTTTCGCTTCCGGCTCTCATTCCTTCGAACATGTCCATCGAGATGGCCGATCATTCTACAATTATGGCATGTGGAGTAGCCGAAGATGTTTTCGTGAAAGTGGGGAAGTTCTACTATCCCGTTGATTTTATAGTAGTTGACATCCCCGCGGATCCTCAAGTTCCTCTAATTTTAGGTCGTTCATTTTTAGACACTTCGAGATCGCTTATCGATGTTCATGCAAGAACTATCACTTTGAGATTCAACGAAGAGGAACTTGTTATAAACGCTACTCAAAACTCGAAACCTTCTCATGTTTATGCAATCGCTACCATCAATCACATTGATATCATTGATGTGGTTTGCGATGAGTTTTCACAAGAAATTTTAGGTTTTTCCGATAGCTCGTCAAGTGGCAATCCCACTATTTTGGATCCGATTCTTGCTAATTCCACACCAAATCTCACTCCATTCCAAGGAGGCGATCTCACTTCAAATGAAATCGACAATGAATATGAGGTGTTGATTAGTAATGATACTTCTATTCCACCATTTCTTTCGCCGATGGAAGTTATGAGTGTTGAACCAAAATCTTCAATCGAGGAACCACCTATCCTTGAATTGAAAGATCTTCCTTCTCACCTTGAATACGCATTCTTGGAAGTTGATGACAAGTTGTCGGTTATTATTGCAAAAGGTCTTGCTAATGATGAAAAAATCGAGCTCTTGAAAGTTCTTAAGGCTCATAAAGGGGCAATTGCGTGGAAAATATCCGACATTAAGGGTATTGACCCAAAATTTTGTACTCACAAGATTTTAATGGAGGAGGACTACAAACCCGCAATTCAAAGTCAAAGAAGGGTGAATCCCAAAATTCACGATGTCATTAAAAAGGAGGTCCTTAAACTCCTTGACGCGGGAATGATTTATCCTATATCCGATAGCCCATGGGTGAGCCCAATCCATTGTGTCCCTAAAAAGGGAGGAATGACCGTTGTGCCTAATGAAAACAACGAGTTAATTCCCACTCGTGTTGTGACCGGTTGGAGGGTGTGTATTGACTACCGAAAGTTAAATGACGCCACTCGTAAAGACCACTTTCCTTTGCCCTTCATGGATCAAATGTTGGAGCGACTTGCGGGAAATGAATTATATTGCTTTTTAGATGGTTTTTCCGGTTACTTTCAAATCCCTATCGACCCTCGTGATCAAGAGAAGACTACGTTTACGTGTCCTTATGGAACGTTCGCTTATCGTAGGGTGCCTTTCGGACTTTGTAATGCACCGGGTACGTTTCAACGGTGTATGATGGCAATTTTTCACGATATGATCGAGAAGTCGATGGAAGTGTTTATGGATGACTTCTCGATGTTTGGTAATTCGTTCACGTCATGTTTATCTAATCTCGAGCAAATGTTAAAACGTTGTGAAGAACCCAATATTGTGCTTAATTGGGAAAATTTTCATTTTATGTGTAAACAAGGAATCGTCTTAGGACATAAGGTGTCAAAGGCGGGGATTGAGGTCGATAAAGCTAAGGTATACGTCATCGCCAAGTTACCTCATCCCAAAACCGTTAAGGGAGTTAGGAGTTTCCTAGGCCACACGGGCTTTTATCGTCGTTTCATCAAGGACTTTTCGAAAATCTCTCGCCCTATGACACACCTTCTCGAGAAGGATGCTCCTTTTAACTTCAATGAGGATTGTGTTAAGGCTTTCGAAACTCTCAAAAGGAAACTTACCGAAGCTCCCATTCTTGTTGCTCCTAATTGGGAATTACCCTTTGAAATCATGTGCGATGCAAGTGATTATGCTATAGGGGCCGTCTTAGGGCATCGTTATGAAAAGCATTTCCGTCCTATCCACTATGCTAGTAAGACGATGACCGAGGCTCAATTAAAGTACACCACAACGGAAAAGGAATTCCTTGCCGTGGTCTATGCTTTTGAGAAATTCCGACCTTATCTCGTCTTGACTAAAAGCATCGTGTATACTGACCATTCGGCTATCAAGTATCTCTTAGCTAAGCAAAATGCTAAGCCGAGATTGCTTCGTTGGATGCTCCTCCTCCAAGAATTTGATGTCACCGTGCTTGACAAAAAAGGAGCCGAGAATCTAGCGGCCGATCATCTCTCTCGTCTAGAAGATCCTCACAAATATGTTTTCGAGAACAAGGAAATCACCGAAACATTTCCTCTTGAGACTCTCGGTGTAGTGAATTCTAAAGACACCACCCCATGGTTTTCCGACATTGCAAATTACCATGCGGGCAATTTCATAATCAAGGGTATGACGACACAACAAAACGAAAATTATTTCGTGACGTCAAGTTCTATTTTTGGGACGACCCTTATCTCTTTCGAGTTTGTGCGGATCAACTCGTTCGACGTTGTGTTTTTGGTGCCGAAGCTTCTAATATCCTTAGAGCTTGTCACGAGGGACCAACGGGTGGTCACCACGGTGCTAATCTCACGGCTAAGAAAGTGTTCGATGCCGATTTCTTTTGACCTTCTATCTATCGTGATGCACACGCACTTGTGAAGTTGTGTGATTCGTGCCAACGTCAAGGAAAATCGTCTCAACGTGATGAAATGCCGCAAAACATAATTCAAGTGTGTGAGATTTTAGACATATGGGGAATAGACTTTATGGGGCCGTTCCCATCGTCTCATGGCAACAAATATATCCTCGTCGTGGTGGACTACCTTTCTAAGTGGGTGGAAGCTAAGGCTTTGCCTACTAATGATGCTCGTGTGGTAGTGAAGTTTTTGAAACAACTATTCTCTCGGTTCGGAACCCCTCGTGCTATTATAAGCGATCGTGGAACCCATTTTTGTAATGACCAATTCGAAAAGGTTCTAAAGAAATATGGGGTTACTCATCGTCTTTCTACGGCTTATCACCCGCAAATGAGTGGGCAAGTCGAGGTTTCGAACCGAGCTTTGAAGAGAATTTTAGAAAGGTCGATTGGAGAAAACCGTGCTTCATGGTCCGACAAACTTGATGACGCTTTATGGGCCTTTAGGACCGCTTATAAGACACCTATCGGTTGCACCCCTTATAAGTTAGTCTATGGGAAGAATTGTCATTTTCCCATTGAGTTGGAGCACAAGGCATATTGGGCCCTTAAGCATGCAAACTTTGACTTGAAGACCGCGGGAGATCACCGGAAAATACAATTGAATGAATTGGATGAATTACGAGATAATGCTTATGAAAATTCATTAATTTTTAAAGAAAGGACTAAAAAGTTTCATGATTCGAAGATTAAAAACCGGGTTTTTAACGTTGGTGATCAAGTGTTTCTTTTTAACTCTCGTCTTAAGATATTTTCCGGGAAATTGAAATCTCGTTGGTCGGGTCCGTTCACCATTACACAAGTGTTTTCGTATGGGACCATCGAGCTAGCTCAAGATGATGGTCCTAATTTCAAGGTGAATGGACATAGGCTTAAGCACTACTTTGGTGGGGAAATTCCTTCAATGGTTGCCCTCGACCAAGTCACCTTCCCCAATGATAATTAGCATTGAGGGGATCAAGTCGAGCTCATGACTCGGTAATCAAAAACGAGGTGCCTCGTGGGGGAGATCCCATGCTTATCCTTTATGCTTACTATTCACTAATAAGGGGACTTGTACCCTTTCAACTCGTTGTCTCGTGGTTGTTTGTGATTGTGTTATCTAGATCATCATCATCATCTACGATTGAAGACTCTCGTGTTCGTTTACGTGAGCCTCCATCGTTCGTTTGAAGAAGTTTTTCACGAATCCATGACATATCCTTTATTGTTCTAACAATTATCTTTTAGCATACTTAATAAACGGCTTTAGATATATTGTTGATCACCCTTTCCATGCTAAATCCTAAGCATTCGACTCTTCGTCTCTAGTATGGGGGTGCTCCACCTTTAGACTTGAAACATTAAGGACAATGTTTGCTTTTAGTATGGGGGGTGAATAGGTACTTGCTTTGCTACGCCCTCACGCTTTCCAACTTTCAGTGTTTTGTTTTGCTAATAAGGCTAAAAATGGCCAAATTTTAAAAATTTTCTTAGTTTTCATAAGTGTTTTTAAGACACGAATGTATATTTTCCGTTGGGTAGAATAAGAGTTAATTTTTGACTTGATGGGCATTTGGAGCCATTTACATTCCTTAACCCGCTCAATTCAAGTTTTGCTAGACTTTTATATAGGGAACTTTAAAACGCGAAAGTCTTAACTCTTACGGGTTAAGAACAAGAACTTTTCGCAAGTTCCTATAATTGATCCTAGAAAGTCACTTATCAAGGGAACTATAAAACGCATTCTCTAAACTTGAAAAAGTCCAAGAAAGCGCAAGATCCTATAGGTGGCTTGAAAACCCAAAACTTTGATTTGATATAGTCTTAATGAAAGCTAATCTAAATTTGGCTTAATTATGACTTGCATGGCTAAGTATTCACGAGTCTCTTTAATTAGAGGTCTTTATATAGTGAAGAACGAGAAATGATAGAGTTAGACAAGTGATCATGCTAAACGTAGAACATGAAAATGTTCTTTCAAAAACTCATATGTTTTTTAATTGTGGCTTTTTCTTCCCATAAGATCAATGCATTAGGAATAAATCATAATTGCAATAAGTAAGGTCGTACGATTTGAAAGGTTACTTAGCCTCTAGCGCAAGATCGTTTAAAAGTTGCTCGGGGTTGAATAGAGTTCATAGCCAAGGCATAACTTATTGAAGCGGGACGCGAAGATTGGCGATTATCCAAAAAGGCCCTAACAAGGCATGAGGAGCTCTATTTTTGCTAAAGATCCAAAGAGGATGTGAAGTATCATTATTCCTAAATCAATATGAATCATCGAGACACACGACGAAAAGCAATTACTCCCCTAAAGATCATGGAGAAAGTCTATCCAAAAAGACCCTAACAAGGTATGAGGATAAATATATCCAAATCCGAAAAGGAGGCGGATCGTTGTATATCAAAATCCAAAGTAAAGATTGAAGAAAAATGATGAAGTCGTGGTCCAATATGAAGAATCTCTCAAAAACGTCAAGTGAAGAAATTCCAAATATATGAAGAGAAGACCATAATTTCAAGAACGTCTTCTCAAGATTCGAAGTATGAAGTACATGCCAAAAATCGGTCCAAGAAAGGTCTCAAATCGTGAAACGAGTTATGCCAAGATATGAACTTAAGGAGATACACGAGAAGCCATTTTAAAAGATTTGTCCTTCGGCTAACTATTGATCAAATCGTGCTACTTTGCTTTCGGACTAATAACTACTCAAATAAGTCAATATGAATCACTTGTGATCCATGACAAATAGATAAAAAATGCTAGTAACCCATTTTCCTTTTATAATAACTAGGATTGCGGGGAGAAAAAGTATTACACAATTTGGGCGTATGAGTAGTGTTAGCATTGTGACTTGTACCAACAATGATCTCGTTTTTGCACTTAGCATGGAATGTATGACAATCAAGGATGACGAAGTTTACTCTAAGGAACATTTACTTGTTTCTATTCTTTGACCCTAAAAGTCACTTTTTGTGATGAAAATCATATGTTATGTCTTTACACATCTTCGTAGTATGTTGCAAGTATTTTTACTCTTCAATAAAGGTTAATAAAATTGAACTTTGGTGATGCTTAGATACTTTATTCTAGCATTACGTGAGGGCACGGCAATGGCTTAGTATGGGGGAGTGATGAGATGGCATTTATACATGATCTCATCGTTCTTTTCGGGCTTTAAATGTATAAAAATGTCATAAAATATCATATATATATGCTTGTGTTTCTTTACTTGTGTATTTTAGGTATGGATATCGTGAAAAAGACAAAAGATCACAAGTTAAAAGGAAAAACGGACACGAGAAACGAAGCCGTACAAAGAACCGGGCCCTAATCATGGAATACTCAACAAATACCCTTAAAGACTTGAAGATGTGCAAGATTTATCCTCATTTATTGAAGAAATGACACTTAAAACCCTTGTATATTAATAATTACAAGTTTGGTCCCTTAAGTTTGTCAAAATTACACAAAAGGTCCTTCAACTTTGAAGAAATGACATGATTGGTCCCTCAACAATTTCAAATTGTCAAATATGGTCCCTCATCAAGCCAAAGATACATTGAAGTCCTTTGAAGATCAACATTGTCCAAAATCAGCCCTTGAAGTATGCAAAAGTTCCAAAAACAAACCTTATAACTCTTTTGGAAAAGTCTTGTGCCAAAAATGCCAAGTTGTGGAAGTTGTTACAAAGGAAATGGGCGCTGATAGACTTTTAAACATCAAGTGACAAAAGAAAGGAAGAAAAAGGATCAAAACTGCCAAGTTTGGAAGTTTAAATCCCTAAACACGCGCCAAACAACTTTCTCCCTAAGAAAACGGATCAAACGTGTCACTATTCACACGTATGAACCCAGTTTTAACTTTTTACCAACAAAGGGGTTTTTACAATTACCTACACCAAAACACAATTAACCTTCACAGGAATCTATCCCATGCCTAAACTCACACTCCCACTCACCCAAAGGACCCCACCTTTCAAACCGTTTCGCCCATCACATGAGTACTTGCCCTCCAAGTCATGCCAAGTGTCAAGATCAACAGCTAAGGATCAATGCTTCATTCCAAAGCTAAAATGAATGTTTGGGATCACTTTGGACAGCTCATCAACAACAAACGCACTCAAGGGCTCAATGGCATTTTAGAGAAATCACATCTAGGGTTTGTGAATAGTGTAGCCAGGCATTTGCCTATAAAAGGAGACCTCAACATGTGAGAGTCCCTTTGTTCCAGTCTTAGGCTATTATCTTTGTAATTCCTTTTTAAGTTTAAATAAAATTTGAATTTCTGAAATTTTGAAATCTCTTTTTGATTTAATTAAAAGTTTGGTGTTTGAGTAGCCTAATTCTGAGTTCCATTTGATTGATTAGACCTTCCTTAACCTTGTGTTTAAGGTACGTCTAGGTTTGAAAGGTTTTCAAGGTTCAAAGGCCTTGAAATCCTTGGTTCTGTTTTGGCTTATTTTGTGTACTAACCCTTGGCCATTTTCTATAAGCTCTTACAAGCTTGTTGACACCAAGCTTGTGAAGGGATTATAGCCCTTGGTTGAGTTGTTTGTTGCTTGTGTTGAAGACATAAAGTCATTGAGGTTTTACTTTTAACCATCAACCAAGGCAGTTTGCATCATCTTCATTGAAGTACCTTGGTCTTGTTCTAGTTGTTGAACAAGGTCCAAGGAGCATAGCTGGCCTTCCTAGGATGTATTGGAAGGCAGGTATAACCCCTTGATTAAGATTCCTCTCAAAATTTCATGTTTATGACTGATTTTGATTTGGTGCTTTGATTTTGAGTATCTGTGTTGGTGCTGGTGATTTATGTGTTTGATTGTGTTAGTTGCTATCTAGTGAGTGTTTTTGATCATTAAAATCAGTAGGTTATTAGTTGAAATCACAAGTTTCTTTGTTAAGTGGTAGATTAAGGGGTGTTTGGATCTACTTCTTGAGTTGGATTTGTGGTTTGCTAAGCAGTTGTTTGTAGTGTGCAAGTGTTGGTATCTGTTTGTTAGGTGCATTGGTTCATCTGTTTGTAGGTTTTGTGGGATTGATCACATAGATTCATAATTTGGCTATAAAATATTAAAAACTTGGTAAAATTGGCTAGGATTTTGAGGACACCTAGATCTAAGCTTAGGCTAGGGCTAACAAGTGCTAAATCTGAGTTAATCACACCAGGGAAGAAGGATTTGAGGCTTGAAATTGGGTCAAGTGTCAAATAGATCAGCAAAGCTTGTCTGCATATTGTTCATTGTTCATCAGAAACATTTTGTGCTTTGATCTTGTTATTTACTTTGATTCAGTGTTTGATTCTTGTTGCTTTGTGTTCATTCTTAGTTTATATAGCTTGTGTATGCATCTTGTTAAGTTTGGTTGGCTTATTCAGTCTAAATCTGCTTATTAAGTGCTTAACTGCTTATTTCCATATCTGGTGCTTATCTGGTGACTGTTTGGCTTATTGTGGCTTATTGTGTGAACCATATTGTGATTTTATTGTTGCTATTGACTCCTTGTGATTCACTGATCACAAGGGTGCCTTTGTTTCCAATTGATTCAAACCAGAACTCTCAAATAAGCTTGGTCAAATAGTCAAAGCAATGGGAACTCCTTTCCCCTGCTAGTTACCACTGATAGTGTAAAATTGGTGTCAGCTTATGAATAAGCTAGAACAGCTTATTTTAACGTGCAACAACTTTGTTTTTGTAATAGGTGCTCATATTTTGACCCATTTGTTCATACTGGAGCATTTGGGTGTTTGTCTTTAGGGTTTGACTAGAAAACCAACTCCATTGACTTTTTCATAAGATCATTTGTGCTTATTCTGGCTTATTGGTTGTGCTTATTGGATTTTTGTTGATTGATTTTGCTTATTGAGTCCATTTGAAATCTTTTGCAAGTTGAATCAAGTCCTGAGGTGCCTTATTTCTCAAACCCGACTATTTTGTCGTTTTGTGAAATAATACCTTGCTTATTTCTGGCTTATTGAGTGAGCTTTTTCAAAATTTCTTTTTACAGATCTCATAAGCATCCCAAAAGAAGGTTGTGTGTCAAATTAGAGCTTATGGCATTAGCTTATGGCTTAATGGGCTGAAAAGCCCAATAAGAATAAGCTGAGTGTTAAATAAGCTGTGATAAGCTCATATTCAGATTTTGGGCCTTTAGAGTTTTGTTCTTAAAATTGAATTTTAAGTCAGATAGGGCTTTTCCAAGTCAATTGGGCCAAGTTTGACTTTTTGGGCCCAAAAACCCAATTTGGTTGACTGTTTTTGGTTTTGGCCCATTTGAGGGCCCAATAGGGGTATTCTGGTAATTTCACTTTGATTTTATGATTATTTAGGTTAAAATAAACTAGTTTGCAAGTTTTTAGAATTTTTTATAATTTTTGGATTTTTAATATTATTTTATTATTATTTTATTATTATTTTTAAAATTTCACATTTTCCAACTTTTTACATTTTTCTTAGGTTTAATACATTAAAATAGGAATTTAGCAACTTTTAGAATAATTTTATCTCTTTTAGATTAATTTTTATAATTATTTTAAGTTTTAATAGTTTTTAAATCATTTTAAATAGTTTTTATTAGTTTAAAATTTTCTAAAAATAGTTTTTAATCTTTTTAGGTCATTTTGGAGGTTTACCAATTGAAAAATCTTTATTTGGGCTTTTTGATTATTTATTTGATTTTTAGGGCTTTAATTAGCATTTAAAAATTGAATATTTAATTATTTAAAAGGTTTGAAAAAGTTTTGATCATTGGTAAACTCTTAGTTTATTTATTTTGATTTTTGGTGAATTTTTGGTAATATTTAGAATTTATTTTTATTTTTGTGGTTTTTAAGGTTTTACGTCTTAACTTTCTAGTAGTGTTTATTTTTATTTTTACGTCTTCGTCATCTTCTTTTCTCATTCCCTTCTAAACCAATCATTAATCACAAACATTTAACATGTTTTTCACACACATATACCTCCTTGGGAAACGAACTTTGAATTCATAAGGGTTATTAGTGTTTACGTTTTCCTAAACGTACACTTAATACTTACCGCTTTTACGCCTTTTTCCTAAGAGGTATAATTTACCACAATTAGAAACGCACCGCATTATGGGTATGATTGTCAACAGATGAACCATGATACGTCTTTCGACAACCAATTCTCCGGTTTTGACCAATCACCTCCACAAAAAAATTTCGATGATGATCTCGGTGCAAGTCGCGTCGACAAGGGGTTTGAAGAAATTAAATTGCTTTTTCAACAAATTATGGAGAAAAAGGAACTTTCAATCGTCGAAGTGATCGAAGAAAGCATCAAAGATATGGAAGAGGAGAAACGACGAATCAATCAAGAAATAAACGATATAACTAATGAGCTCGGCATTAGGAGATATCGTAAAGAAGAAATAAGTGACGAGTTTAAAAGAGAGTGTGAGATTAGAACTAAACAACTTTTACAAGATTACAACGGTTTAAGCATCGATATTCGTCATAAAAAACAAGAACTAGAAAGAGAGGAGCATCTAGCTAGATGTGATCTTACGCCTCGTATTTATGATGACGACGACGATAGCGACATTTTTAATCTCAACTCGTCTTGTGAAACCATTACTCTCATGCTCCCTACGGAACCCGATGCCTCTCTGAGTATGGGGGAGAAGAATCTTAACACTAATCCTAGTGTTGAGATCCCTATTCCAATCCAAAGTGAGTCTACGGTTGTCTCTGGTGAGGAGTTAAGTGATTTTGCTCTCGATGAATTTTTCCACGAAAATTCTAGCGAGGCAAATTACGATAGTGAGTGTGATACGATTTCATGTGATGATGTCTCTCCTAATGACACTTCGGGTAGAGAATCATTGACTTTTTCGAACCCGCTTTTCGATGATGATTTTTCCACTATTGATGACGAGTCACTACTCGATGAGGAAGTTTGTGTCGACAAATTTAAAGTCTACTCGAATACCCTTTTTGAATTTGATGACGAGTTCGTTTTTGGTGACGTAAATCCTCTCTTTGATGAGATGTTCGAGGACATCGAGAGTGAGGATTCTTTGGATCCTAAACTCGATGAGCCGTATTTGCTAGTCACCCTCCCTAAATCTCATTTGGATGAGCCTTCTCTTTTGACTTGTGATGCCTCCATTCTCGATGGGTTCACCGATGGGCCGCCTCTCGATGAGAATGAGGATTTTAATGAGGCCTTTGCCTTAGAACCGGGAGGAGACTTTGAGACCCCCATTTTTATTGATTCTCTTTCAAATTTGCCTTCATCTCAAAGTAATCCCACCCACCCTCTCGTTTCTCATGACTACACGTACTTCGAGTACGTTGTAAGGAGTTTTCTTCCTTACAAAACGTATCCTCCGGCTTTGCCTTTATCATTTTCCACCAAATGTGAGGATACGATCTTTGACCCCGGTATATGTATATCGGGTTTTTAAAAGTACTCCATGTACTTTTGGGCCTTGTTTATCATGTAAGCCCCACCAAAAATGACCATACCTAGATTATCCCTAAATGATCACATTTTTGGGGATTCGAGTCGAGCTTTTGACTCGGTTATCAAAAACAAGGTGCCTCGTGGGGGATTCTCATGCTTATCCTTGTAAATATTATCGCTTTCTTAGTTTAACGTAACGAAGGGACTTGTTCTCTTCCAACCTTGTTCTGTGGTTGTTTGTGATTGTGATTTATTAGGTTCATCGTCATCATTGAATCCTCTCGTGTTCGTTTTACGGATCACTCGAGATTCGATCGTTGCCTTTGGAGATTCCGATATCCGATGATATCCTTTTATGTTCTAAGGTTTATCTTATTACCATAATTCAGAAACGGCTTTTAGGTTATTCGTTTTACCCTTTCCATGCTCGAGATTAAGCATTCGACTTCGTCTCTAGTATGGGGGTGTTTTCACCCCTAGACTTGAAACATTGAGGACAATGTTTAGTTTTAGTATGGGAGGGTGTGTAGATACTTCACCTTGCTTACGTCACCACGCAATCCAATTTTCATCTTTTTGTTATCGTTTTATTGAAAATAAGGCTAAAAATGGCCAAATTTTAAAAGTTTTCTAGTTTTTCATAAGTGTTTAAGACACGAATGTAGGTTTTCCGATGGTGAGAATAAGAGTAATTTTTGACTCGACCGTGCGTGTTGAGCACTTAGCTTCGATTCCTTAACTTTTAGGCTAAGTCTCTTAAATGAGGACGAGAAATGATAGAGTTATTTATAAGTCTCACGATCTCATGTGTAGTAATTATTAGCTTATTCTCCCCATGCTTTTGTATAATAAATTATTAATAAATATTGATTTAGCGGTTTAGTCACTATTGTTGGTTTCTAATTTGTTTTAGTAGCTTCCATGTAATTAAATTGGGAAAACATTAAGGTATCACCAACGTCACGGTTTTAAAGTATTGGCACCCGAATAATCGAAAGCTTCACCTAATAATAAGATTTCAAGTGCTCACCTAAATTAAGCAAAAATTCGAAGCTCACAAGGCCGAAAAATCTATGCCCAAATTGAAAGTGAATCAAGCCTTAATCTGAAGCTTTAAAGATCCAAAATTCGCTTTAGCGTGAGGATATACGTCTTTGGCTAATAAAACCACCGATGAGGCGGATAATAAAAGGCAAGGCAAGACCGAAGTCATAATAAAAGCTTCATGGCGAAGTTGAATAAAATATGGAGGTAAACCCATGATAATAAGGCCCTTCCGTTAGGGGGCATATAAAAGTCTTGGTAATAAGTCTCATGTTCAAAACCGTTATAAAACCGTGTTTATCGATCCTTCTTGTTGACTTAATTTTTTGACATCGTTGTCTATTAGGATGAATTATTAATTTAATGATTTTGGTTACACCGTTAAGACTCTATTTTCAGACTTAATCTCTATTCACGCATAAGTCAATGATGTATCCTCGTGATCATTAAGATAAAATAAAATATAAGAGATACCAAGTAGGAATAAGGGAGTTTAGGTTCGTAATTAACACTCATGAGATATGATCGTGTTGCTAACTTATAATAACAATGATCTCGTTACACGCTTAGCATGGAATTGGGTGAAAATCGAGGACGACGAAATTATTTCTAACGAAGCATTCACGTGTTCTTGTTCTATGATCCCAAAAGTCACTTAATCGTGATGAAAACAATACATTAAGTCTAAAACGCGTGTAGTAGTTTATTTAAGTTTACGTCTTCAATAAATGTCATCATAAAATGAATTTTGGAAGTGCTACGATACTTAAATCTATGCGTGGGCACACGACAATGGTTTAGTATGGGGGAGTGATGAGACTGCAATTATGCATAGTCTTATCGTCCAAATCGGGCTTAAAATGCTAAAAATATCATCAAAATACCCAAATATATGCTTGTGTTTGTTCATTGTGTACTTTAGGTACGGATATCGTGACTTCACCAAAAGATTACAAGAATGAAGCAAAAACGAACACGGGAAACGAAGCCGCACAAAGAACCGGACCCAAATCATGATTTTCCATTGAAGTCCTAGAAGTTTGAAGATTTTGCATGATTGGTCCCTCAACTTTTGAATACCTGTCATTTTTAACCCTTGTAAATCTCAAATATTGTGTTTGGGTTCTTTAAGTTTCAAGAATATACAAGAAAACCCCTTGAAGAATGCAAAAGATGCATGTTTAGTCCTTGGTAAAAGTTTTTACATGAGCCTTGCCAAATTTGACAAGTTTGTGAAACTTGAATACAAAGGAAAGTCAAAGAAAGCTGTTGGAAACTTCATATAAACATTTCATGGAAAGCAGGAGACTAAACCTGCCAAGACATACATACTTACCCCGCCAATCAAACCATGCCACCTCACCCTGACCCATTTAACCTACCCAATACCCAAACCAACCCGGTCTTGACCCAAATACACCCATCCCCACCACAGATTAATATACTTAATCTATTTTAAACTAAATTAAAAACCATTATCCTTCCCTCTTTTCATTTACTGTTAACATCATAATCACCCCAAAACCCAGACGAACCCAAATCCCCTACAACCCTCAATCATTCAAATTAATCCTAACCCATATCCAGTTTATTGATTAACTAAACCCTAAACACATTCCCACAACTAGAAAACAATCCCGTGACCTGTAGGACCCCCACCCATATGTCCCTTGTTTCATGGTTTGTTCAAAAAAGGCAAGGTTGGAATCACCACAGCTTATCAATGGTCTAAAGTCACTAACTAACTTCTCCAAGTAACATTCAAGGGCCATGATCTATCTTACACAGCTGGCAAAAGACAAAGATCACAATATGGTGTTTTGACCAAGACCAGATGTAAAACTTCAAAGGGCAGATTAGGGCTTTCTCATGTTAGGGTTTTCTTTATTATTTTAATTTCTAGAATCTTCTCCTTTCAGTATAAATACATCCGGATTGTGGATGTATTCTTTTGTTGCAGCATATTTTTTATGTATATTTTTAAAATTAACGAATATTATTTTAATTTTGCAAAATCAATTGCTGAGTTCCATTTTCATTCATGTTGTAGTGTAATGATAATTTTCTTAGCTTTAGTTTAATTTATCAAAATATCTTTGTTCAAAGGAAATTTTGGCAAATTTAGTTTGGAGATCCGGGTAGATTTAATCTGGAATGTGAATTTGACTTGACACCTCAAATTTATATTGAGTCTATATCTTCTTGTTACTTGTCAACATTGTATTTGTTTGGCTTACAAGTTTGGTTCACAATCCTATTTTAAAGATTTTTTTTTCTTCGTAAAAGGTCTTTCCCTTATTTCACTACTCCAAATGCCATCAAAGCTTCTTGACAAAAGGCTGTTGAGGTAGCTTTTGTCAGCTCTTAGTTGTTTCTTGTTGGTTGTGTATGTGCAGGGGTCAAGATATTCCTCACATCCATCTTTATAGAAGATATAGGCTTGGTGGGACTGTTGTAGTCCCCAAGCACCATTCTCTACATCAACAAATCAAACCACCACTCTCTACACCATACTAGGCTACTCTTGTTGGTGGTATCCAAGGCTAGACTCAACCTGAACAAGGTTGAGGCAAGGTTTTTTGAACTCCCTTGATTTTCAGCTTAAATTTGATTTGTGAGACATGTGTTTATGCTTGTTGTGATTTGGTGCTTTACTAGTTTACTTGTTCTTAAAAAGTTAGTTTAGGGTGCCATTAGAATTGTTTGTGTCAGTTTGTTAAAAAATATTTGTTAAATGTTTGTTTCAAGTATATTAAAGGGGTGTTTGCGTTTGCTAGATTTGGTGGGTGTGTGACAGCTCAAACTGATTCAATAGGCCTAAACAAGCTCATTTAGTTAGTGTTAGGTTGTTTAGATTATTGGTTATAACAGGTTTAGTGTAAGTCATGGTTTGCTAAGTTTTTTTAAAAAAAAGGATTGCATAAACTGTCAATACAGCCATTAGGCTTAGGGTTGAGTTTTTGTGTTTGTACGCTTAAATTTAGGATTCACAGTTAGATTAGGGTGTAATATAGGAGTATATGAAGCTATTTTTAGGTTAGGTTGCCTTTCTTATTAAGATTGTTCAAATCATAGTTCACTAGTTGAAAGAAAATATGCATAAAATCTGCTTATATATTAAGTAGGAACTTAAGGGTTGAGTCTTTGTTATATGATAGTTTCTAGGTTAATTTAGGATTGCGTGAAGCTAGTTTATGTTTTGGTAAGATTGTAATCCAGGTTTTTTGGTTCTAAATCTCATCTAGTATCAAATTAATCCGGCAAATACACCCAACATAGTTGTTGTGTCAAAACAGTGTGCTATTAGGCCTTTTGTTTGAAATTTTTGGCTTTGAAACTTGGTAGATAATTGGTTGTAGTGCTAGGTCATAGGGTAATGTAAGTTGTAGTGATCTGGTAGTTTAAGTTTTGTGAATTTTTGGTGGTCAGAATCTACACTTAACAGCTCACTGTGTACCCACAGCTCACATTTGTTGTCCACTGTGACTAGTTTGGCTTTGGTGTGAGTTTTAAGGCTCACAATTTTGGTCAATTGTTAAAATAGCTTAGGTTAGGTTTACGTTGCCTAGTACTTGAGGTTGTTAGAAATTTAGATAGCGTAGGGTAGTTCTTATTGCAATTAGGACTCACCGGCGTCTCCAACCATTTTGTGACAGTAGGGTGTTAAGAGTAATTGGTGGTTTGATATTTGAGTTTTTTGAGAGTGAATCTTGATGCACACCTAGTTTACGGTTCGGATAGATTGTTTATTAGCTGGTATTTCAAGATTAGTGGCTTTTAGTGGCTTTCATGAGTTGTTGATACTCGCTGTGTGCCACCAGATCCCTACTTGCTGCCACAATTACTGTTATTGTTGATTTGTGCTTAGATTAGTGTTGCTTATTGTTGTTTTTTTGTGTTTCATAGACTCCCCACAAGCCTATGCTTGTGGGGGTGCCCATTTTGTCCAAAGAACACCCAAAACGCCAACTTAAGAAGCTCAAAACTCAGTAAAACGAGCCCAAAACGAGCCTAAAACCATACAACAAGTTTCTGCTTTGTTGTCCGGGAACGAATTTTTTTTTTTGTTTTTTTAGAGTTGTCCGATATCGGACAACACTGATATTGGACGAAGCTGTTGTCTGGGGGATCTTGGACAACACAGAAGTACTCCACCTTGGAGTACTTTGGGGTACTTTCGTTTTTAGCCGTTTTTTTAGTTTTTTTTAACTTTTTCATTTTTCCCTTGTTACTTTAGTTAAAATATAATTTTTAGAAAAATAAAATTTATTTTTAGGATTATTTTATTATTTTTAATCATTATTTTAGTTTAAAAATTGTTAGCATTTTAAAAATAAAAAAATAGTATTTAAAATTTAGGAAAAATATTTTTTAGTCTTTAAATAATTTAAATTATTTATTCGTTCAATAAAATAATATTTTGGGCTTTTTCTTAATTATATTTAATTTTAGGGCTATAATTAGCATTTAAAATTGAATATTTAATTAATAAAAGGTTATAAAATTTATTTATTGGATTTTTATTCTTATTTATATTATTTTAGACTTAGTTTTCACTTTTAATTAATTTTTTTAGGTTTAATTTTTAATTTTGTCACGTTTTACGTATTTACGTTCGCGTTTTACGTTAATTCGTCGTAGTGTAATCGTAATCGTAGCTCGTCTTTAATTTTTCTCTCTTAAACCAAAAACGTATCTAGTCCAAACTTTGATTTTATATAATTGGCACACTTAATCCACACACCTCCTTCGAGAACGAACCCGCATTTATTCGGTTTTACGTTTTTCCTAAAGCGTAAGACTTAATACTTGCCGCTCATACACGTTATTCCTAAAACGTGTACGATTTACCTACATCAGTGATCGCAATATGTGATCGCAATATGTGATCGCAATATGTGATCGCAATATGTGATCGCAATATGTTATCGCAATATGTGATCACAATAAGTGATCGTAATGTAGAAACCCTTAGGAAGTCCGATGTGCACTTTTCTCGGATAAAACACAACCAAGTCAAGACTTTAAGCCAAAAAATATCCAAACATCAAAAAATTTTGTGTTTTTAACCAAAGTAACAATTCCAAATCACTACCACAAGTACGTAGATGATTTATATCAAGATTAAACAATAAAAACATAAAAAAAATTGGTTCGAATGATATAGATCAAAATAGGCTCGAAAATCAAGAACACAAACACATAAACAATACAATCATCCCATGCCTCTTGATACCATTTGTAAGATATTGTAAATCTATGCTTAGTCTAGAGAGAGAAAGAGATAGAAAGATGGTGAGAGCACACACACACTTAGAGAGAGAAAGTGTAGAAAACTCACTTTAACTATGTGTATATTATGTGAACCAACACCCTCTCCAACTAAGGAGAGGGTTTATATACCAAGCTCATAAGATGGGCTTGGGCTTACAATATTGGGTCGGCCATACAAGCATGGACCGGGATTTTCCTCGTTTGATGAATATAAAGATATCTAGACTACGAGCTACTACTTCATATATTGTCGGAGTGACCGGATCTTCCTAAATACGTAAAAACGTATTTCCAACAGACTATAAGAACATATCTTATATCTTTTTATATTAGAAAACATTTGATACTTTTGCAACAAAATTTAGAAGGCCTCACATTATATATCATGACATTTTAGAACTAACCTTTTTAACAACGTATTAAAATAATTTTTTTTAATTTAAAATATCTTTTTATTTATATATTATTTCATAATCAAAATTTACTATATTTTTATTAAACTTTATACTCTTTAATTTAATATCTATTTCCATAAATTTTATTAACTTTTTCTTTTTTTCATTTTTAGTGATTTTATTATGATTTAACCTTTTTACCAATTTAAATTAACGTGAATACGAACTTGATAGATAAGATAGTAACATTTGTTCGTTTTAAAAATCTTTATCGAGTATTTGTCACGACATTACGCGAGACCGTGCAAGTATTGTATAATGGTCCCTTTTTCTTGTAATCTCCCATACAACTTGATCACATGTCAAAGTCCCTTTCATCGTCAACCAGTAATATCACTTTTAGAGTTTTAGTTATATTAATAATTTGATCTTGCCGATAGAGATGTGTGTATACTATATTATTCACCGACCGTTTACAACTTAAAAACGTTCACAAGAATTGATATATAGCCATTAAACTTATACTATATTGTGTATACTGTAAGAGCATATAAAAACTATCTTTCTTGAAAATTGTTTTAGTTGATGAAGTCGAATTTTGATTTCTCATGTTTTGTCAAGGTGCTCATAAGTCATATGTCTAAATAAGATGATATATGGAATGGAGATGATACTTTGTCAACCAGAAATGGTAACATCACTAATTCCTGTAACAGAAGGTATGTGTGCCTTTTTTTTCATTTAGTATCATTTTTCTGAGACCATTACTGCTCTGGGAAATATAGTGAAAATATGTATACCAGTGCCATGGATCTTAATTTCCTTAAGTGCTTGTCTTGCTACTGCTATATGCTCTTAGGAATAATCGCCACTTTGCCCAATTGAAAGTCGAGCTGGCAATGGTGCATCCATCATCCTAAAATCAGTCCTTGAAAGTGCTACTCAGCTGTTAAGTAGACCTAACTCCAGTTTGCAGAACCCGAAACTTTGGCAAGCTTCATCTGATGCGTTATTTGGGCTCCTGACCATGTATTGCGTAAGTATGATAGTTTGGTATACACAGATTCCACCAAGCACAAAGATTGTTTTTTCGGAAGCTGCGAAAGCAATTAGTCGATAAATGCACGTGGAACTTCTTCATTCAGTCTTCCTCATACAGATGATAACCAGAAAAAAGATGTTGGTTGAGTTTTCTCAAAGATCAATGCATGTTGCTGGGTACAGTGGTCATACAAGTGGTGGCCAGGTCTCTTCAAAATGAGTAAGAGACTAATCTAGGTGGCTATTATCGCATGGTGGTTATTCTAATTGTTGATCAGTGTAAAGATGACTTCCCTACATCAGTGCAAAGATGGCTGATCTACATGGCTGAGTGTACATCTTCATCTCCTACTCGAAGGTAGTTTTATAGGACTATGGTGGCAGAAGTTTGTTTATTGATGGTTTATAAAACCTTATATATATATATATATATATATATATATATATATATATATATATATATATATATATATATATATATATATATATATATATATATATATATATATATATATATATATATATATATATATATATATATATATATATATATATATATATATATATATATATATATATATATATATATATATATATATATATATATATATATATATATATATATATATATATATATATATATATATACATATATATATATATATATATATATATATATATATATATATATATATCTATATATATATATATATATATATATATATATATATATATATATATATATATAGGTATAATTACGATTTGAAACCACACCCCTAATCCCAGTCATATGTGACATGGCACCTCTAAACCAATAGTATTTCAGAATTCCCTAAACTGTCTCAAATTCTCACCTTTTTTATGATTTGAAATCGTAGTTTTTTTTAAATTCGCGTTTTGGAACTGCAATTTTGAAAACCACGTATCAGAACGCAGTTCTGATAATGATTTTTTGAAATTATGTAAAAAATGTCAAAAACAAGATTTGACCTCGTGACCTGTGGTTAACAAATAACCAGTTTTACCACTAAGCCATTCTACTTTTTATGATTTTTTATCCAAAACAGTGTTAATAAATTCTAAAAGAACTGATGCTATTCATATACTCTTTATTCAATGCTATTCATATCTCTTTATTCTAAAAAGACATTACGTCTGTTATACACAACAATGGAAAAACCCTAATCTTCATAATTTAAATCTATACATACCCTTTTAATGATTATAATTGAAGTTCTAATTATATGGAAGTTTATAGGTGTATTCTCTATTGAAGCCAGCAAAAAACAATCAGAATTTAATCAATTCCGTAAAGGTACCTGTCTTGTAAATGTTTTTTATATCGTTACGAGTTTTTGCTTTTAGAGGTAATATATGAAATCATAAATATATTATTTTACGCACGAACTTTACAACACTGCCATGATTGTATCATATAAAATTCTAATCCATGATACTAAATTTCATTCAGATACAAAAGCGTGAATCCCACATAGCCACACCCCTTTGGCTCTAACTACTGCTTAATATATTAAATATCAAATTATTAAATATCAGTTTCTTATCATTGTAATTTAGTAGGCATCACAATCCCGAATATGTGGATGTGCATCACTATCTCTTACAACTCATTTTATTACAGTGACTATCTGATTTTAATTAATCTGGATCACATAAACACATATCCAAACACTCCTTATGGATATAAATAACTTATCTGTATACTTATTATTTCCATTGGCATGTCCCTGCTTCTTTCACCTTTAGTTACTCGGATGAACAAGCTATATCCATGCTTGTAGAAGCTATTTCGGTTTCTGCTCCTGAGAGCACTAAAAATATTTTCTTCGTCGGATAACATTTTTCGGTTATTTAAAAAATCTGAGAAGATTTCATCAAGAGACTCCTCTGTGATTTTATACAATCTACTTAAAGATGAGGTAATTGAAAGTGCTAAAAGTTTGTTTGAAAAGTTTAAATCCACGAAAACAGGTTATAAACCTAAGGAAACCAATTCAAAGTTTAACTGGTGGCCATGGATGGTTTTCTCTAATTAGGAAAAATTGGTGCCTGTGAGTTTAGTGCATGGGTTAACATCGACAGCGAGAAATTGAGGGATTTTGTAAAACCCGCATGCTTTTACCATGCATAGTACCCTTAGGATCGTACATACTAGTTAAAACTTTCCTAATATAGCATGATTACGATTACGTGTTAGGAGCTTACGTATTACGTACGTGTTAGAACACGATAAGTATTTTATATGCACGATCACGTAATAATTATTTAACAATAATTAATCACGAACATGCGATCATGAAATCATGAACGTAATTAAAACACGAACTATTATTAATTACGTATATATATTTATTACGAGCGTAATTAAATATATTAGATCACGGTATTTACGTAACGAGAACAATTAAAACACGAACATAAATAAACACAAACGAGTAACTAAATAACGAGACACGGAAAAAGGTACGGGAACCCCATGTGGGGTCCCTACCCGCGGCCAAACAAGGGCAATGGGCCAAGCCCATTGTCAAAATTACTAAAGGGGGGTTATGTTTATTTTTACTACTAAAAAACAACTTACTGAAGATTTTTAAGAAAAACCTAAAAACCCTCTTTCTCCTTGTTCTTTGTGCCGCCACCCATAAATCACCATACAAGGTGATTTGTTGATCTTTGATCTTGAAGAATTGGTGATTGATCGTGTTTGTTCTTCGTTCTCTTGATCCATGAATTCGGTAAAACCTTTTAAAACCTTTTCTTTTAATTTAATCTTTTTATTAATTATGAACATGTTATGTTTTTATAAAAACATAATAATTAATCATAGATCTAACATGTTTTGATGATTAATTAAATCAAAGGGTCGTTTTAAGGGGTGTTTTGTTTTGGCCGCAGGCTACAACCGACCCCACGGGGGTTTCGGTTTGCCTAGCCGACCACCACCAAGACCATATGGTCTTGGTTGGTGCGTGTGGGTCTCACGGCAGCAAGGGGAAACACAGGGTACCCCGAGTTGGTTCGGGGTACGGTGTCGATTCATGTCCGGTTCATGTTTTCTAGCCTAGATCCGGTTTATGGTTTATGTTAGTTTTTTTTATGATATGAACTTATGTTAAAATTAAATTAATAAAAGATGTGATTAATTTAATAACATGACTTAGGTTATTTAATTATTAATGATCATGAAATTATTTTAACCTAAGTATTAATATTTTTAAGATTTATAATTAATTAATTATTTTAAAAATCGTGGATATAATTAATTAATTTACATGACTTAGGTTATATTATTAATATATAATAATACATATTTTAACCTAAGTATTTAATTTATTTAATTAAAAACATGTTATACTTTAATTAAATATTATAACCTATAGTTTAATTAAATTACATGAAATAATTATTAAACTATACAATATACCATATGACTTAGAAAATAATCATGAAAAACACTTAGGCTTATATACTTAGCTTATTTAACCAGCTTATGTCTAATTACGGAAACTTTCTATTTTTAGAAACTTAATTAAATAAGGCAGCTAATCTATTTATGGAAACCAACTATTTTTAGAAACTTATTTATTTAAGGCAGCTAATCTATTTATGGAAACTTATTTAATTAAGGCAGCTAATCTATTTATGGAAACTTTCTATTTTTAGAAACTTATCTATTTTAAGCAGTAAATCTATTTTTGGAAACTTTCTATTTTTCTAAACATTCTATTTTTGGTAACTTTCTATTTTTGGAAACCTGCTATTTTTGGAAAGTTACTTATTATTACACAGTAAGTATAATAACACATGAACCAGAAATACTTAATCAGATTAAGTAGAATATAAGATTTAATACAGTTTAAGGCTTTAAACAGTAAAACATAGTAAGAACACATAAAATAAGCTAAGACATGACATAAAACCAGCTATGTATTTAGTAAACAGATACTTATTCATGTACGTATTTATGTAGCACTAGTGATTCGGAAGTAGGATTCTCATAGTTCGTCTTTCTCGTTCACTGGACATAAGGTACGGATTCCCGTCCTTTCAGTATGGACATTCTTTCCTTGTTAGGATTCCCCGTATGCAGCCAACTGTTTTTTCCCGCAGTATAAGTTATGAGTTTGATTGCTTATGTTTAATTAAGATTACCTATAGCCATATACATGCATGACCAGTTTCACCTAGTTATGAAGGTACCATAACCATAACATTAGAGGCACTGGTGTTATGACTTCACCACGGCGGAGTGATTGCTCGTGGCGTCCCTTCAGCTTTTGGCCATTTATTTATATTTATCATGTGGGGCGTATGGGTGCATCCTAGTTACATGTTTTTATTCAGGATTACATGGTGAATGTGGTGTGTGCCTTGCATCCTTCACAAGGAGCTGATCCCTCCTACCCATAAACCAGTATATTAAATTAGAGGCAGCCCCTCTAATTTGCATGATGAGGTCACCCCTCCAATTATTCATGCACGGTGGATTTTTCATGACCTATATTGGCTAATGGTAAAATATGACAACCAGTTTTTATAAGATAAACATAAGAATTTCAAACTATAAAACGAGTTTTATTAAGACTTAACCAGGTTACTCGGGACTTAGTTTTCTTCCGCTGTTATTATGTTATATGCTTATTCGATTCATGCTTTATTGTACATCCGTGCACTGAGCGTATTTGCTCAGCCGTTTTCCTTTTCTATGTTCCCAAAACGGCAGGTACTCAGGGACGCTCGTAGACACTAAGAGTACGTGCATATGGACTGGAAGCTGTCTAGCCTTCTTTACATTATGCATTTCCTTTCTTTTGATACTTATGTTTTGGACATTGTTTAGTCCTTTCCTTTATTATACTATGTTTGTGTGTGATGAGCTTTACTTTTGGACTACCGATGTTTGATTCCGGTATTTTCCTTTTTATGGTCAAGTAATGTTTAGACATTTTACCTTGTATGCTTTGATGACACGCCATAATTATTGTGATATTTCCATTTCCAAAATGGGGTATTACAGTTATGGTATCAGAGCCAAGGCTTCGACCTGTAGGCTCTCAAAAATGACCTGTGATTAGTGGGTAGTCACTACGGTCTTCCTAGAACTGACAGTTGTCTTCATGCATTCATCATTTTTAAGCATACATATACATGTCATTGTTGCAGAGTTTTTGACTAAGTAATGGTTGGTATAGGACTGGCCCTATTTAGTCGCATGTGTTTTATCAAAACTTTTAGATTTGGGACCGACCCATAGGCGTCCCCTCGCAATGTCTTTGTTTTGGGTGAACTGACCAGAGGCGTTCACTCTCGAGCATACAAAAGTTTTCATAAAACTGCATCATGCATTCATACACAAAATTTTCTTGCATAAAATTTTTTCTCGTGAAATTTTAGTATAAATTTTTTTTCATGTATGTATTTATATTTTATGTTTTGAACTGTTTAATCATATGTTTTATGTTATACTGTCAGATGGTTCTCACATGCGAACAGGAGCAGCTCAATGCTGCAATTCAGGCTGCCTTGCAAGCCTTGCTTCCTCAACTAAGGAATGACATCCGGGCTGAAGTTCAAGCTGCCAACAATCAGCAGCACAATCAGCCTCCTCCTCCTCCTCCTCCAGTGACATTAGCAGTATGGCTGGAGAGATTCAACAAGCTCCGCCCTCGAGCTTTTGAGAAGACAGATAGCCCCAGCGATGCTGAAAGCTGGTTGGCTCACATCGAGAAGATTTTCAACGCTATGGGCTGCGACCCCGCATACAAGGCGAGATTGGCATGCTATCGGTTCGAAGGCGATGTACTCAACTGGTGGTTAGCATTGATGCAATCTGAAGGTGGTGATGAGTGGGTTGCTAGTTTGACTTGGGCTCAGTTCAAGGACAGGGTGATGGAGCAGTTCTTTCCCAAGGCTGAGCAGGACAAGCTCAAGAGAGAGTACCATGGGATCCGTCAGAGAGCTGGGGAGAATAGCAATGAGTTTATGCAGCGCTTTCTTCGCTTGGCTGGTTTCCTTGGTGCGGCAGCAGGTACTCCTGAAGAGCAGGCACATCACTTCAGATGGGCTCTTCGCACATCGGTCGCAAACAATCTGGTGTGTGCTACGTTCAACACTGTAGCACAAGTGGCCGATGCAGCACGAAAACTGGAGATGCTGCAGGAGAGGGATGAGTTCGGGGAAGCTGAAAGACCCGACAAGAGGTAAAACATTCGTATTCAAGCGGTGACCAATCCGTATACTTTCCATATGTCAATTATTCATCTCTTTAACTGTATCTTCCAGGCAAAAAACTGGGGACCGGTCTCAGCCGGCTACTCAGCAGCAGCCTCATCAGCCCAAGGGAAACGGTCAGACTAACGACCGTTCTGCTACGGATAGGCGTGGCGGTAATGACAATTACCGTAACAACGCCGGGCACTCCAACAACAGCAGGTCCTAATACTTACGAAATTACTTATGTTTTATGTTATAACTCATATTCTGACACTTTAGCAAACTTCTACCAGGAACCATGGAAACGGTAGGGACCAGAACCAGAGAGGTTCGCAGCCTAGCCGTCCAGCTATCACTGGTATTCAATCTTACGATTATCTGCATCGTCATTTGTACCCAACTATCATGTCTTATGTAAAATGTTTTTATCAGGTCCTCAGCCAGCTAGAACACCTGCTGGAGGATACACTCATCCTCTTTGATCTACTTGCCACCGTAGGCACCCAGGGCCATGTCGCCGTAATACTGATGCGTGCTTCAAGTGTGGTCTTCCTGGCCATATTTTGAAGGATTGCCGTAAGGGCGAGATGGAGGGTACATCGGGACATGCTGATACCAAGCCGCCTCCTACCGCTGGGCGTGTCTACACGACATCTCGAGACCAGGCGAACAAGTCTACAGGTACCATCACTGGAATCTTGTATATGTATGGTCGCGCTGCATGTGTTCTTTTCGATACGGGTGCTACTCACTCGGTTATTTCTACTGCTTATGCTAAGAACATTAGGATGCCTCCCTTGCCACTAGAAAATAGGCTTACTATTTCCACGCCTTTGAGGGACTCTGTATTAATCACCCATGTATACAATAGTCTTCCCCTATAATTTGATGATAAGGTTTGACCTGTCGACGTACTTCCGTTGGACATGAATGACTTCGACATGATTTTGGGCATGGATTGGCTATCCAAGTATCATGCTACCATAGACTGCCATTCATATCGAGTTATCTTCGGTGATGTCAATGCACCAGAGTACATTCATAATGGGTTCATGATATGAGCTTAAACTCATATCCTTTTATCAACAAATAACCCTAAACCATGAAGCAAAATACCAAATTATCTTGCAAAAACAGTGTTATGTGGTATGTTTGTGTTTGTGTACACTTGTATAGGTAAAAGGATACATTTTCAAGCAAACAAAGAAAAATCAAGCTCAAATGGATGAAAAAGACAAAGAAGGATCAAAAGTATCAAGACTTTGAAGTACAAGGACCTATCTTGACAAATTGCCAAAGTAGAAGGACTAAAGTGCAAATATTGTGAAAAGTCAAGATCAAAGTCAACATTGGTCAACTATCAAGTCAACAAAGTCAAAGGGTAATTTCTGCTCAAAGATGAAGTTTGGAGGACTTAAAATGCCAAAGGAATGAAGCTGCTAGCTCAAAAATGTAATCTGTCAAAGTATAGGGACTAATTCTGCCAAGTTTGGAAGATTATTACTAGCTCAATCCATGTGACAAAGAATTGGCCAATGAGAAGAGAGCAAATAAATCACACGGATCACCAGCTCATGCATTAATTTCCCACTCACAGCCGCCACTCATTTAATAACGAATCATAACAGTGTGATCCGTGTGATCATTTTTCAGCCATTTACATGATGACACGTGGAATCTTCAAGAAGGCAAAATTTTCCCAGGATCATTTTTGAGCTAGAGACGATTTCATGGAAAAGTATAAACATCAAAGTTGCTCAATTTTGAGAGACGAATTCAATGGTTATCATCAATAACATGTCATCCACTCAATCAAGAAAGCCCAAATTATTGTTCATACCTGGAAATCACTTAAACAGAATTAGTCCACGTGGAGAGCTGGGATTGGTCCCAACACGTCACCAACCCCAACAATCATCTTTCTCAAGTCTATAAATAGATTGATAGGACCTCATTTGTAGCAGCTAGCTTAATTTTGTAAAAACACACACTTCTCAATTTCCTTTCATTTTTCCTTCCTCTTTACCCTAACTACTCAAGAGTCTGACAAACTCTTGAGTTAGTTAGTTAGTTAGTAGCTTTCTAACAGCTTTGTAACAACTTTCATGGAATAAAATTCAAATTCTCATTTCCCGCCAATTCTGTTCTTCATTCTACTATTCATTTCCTGCTACTACTTGATACTAGTGTTGCTGAATTGTGTTTGTTATGATCATTGAATGATCATAGCTGACCTTGAAGAAGTTTGGGAGCTTTTGTTGTGATTCCAGTTCAGAAACTAGTTCTATTGAAGTTTTCAAGCCATTTTGATGAATTCTGTTGATTAGAAGCTGATTGTGATGATTGATTAGATGAACTAGTGATAAGGTGGTGGTTATCACTAGGGTAAGAGAGTTCAGCACTCCTCTTCTTCCCAATGGTTTACTACAAAAGGTTTTAAAATTCTGATTTTTGGTTCCACTGAATTTGTCAAATGCATGCTACTTTTCATAGTGTAATCTTGATGTTTGCCTGATAAAAGTTGTTTAGATTTGCTCATTGTTTGATCTTGATTACTTGTAGCTTGTTTTTGTTTACTTGTTCTTAGTTTTGGATTAAGCTTAGTCATAGCTTATTTTCAGTAAAATTTAGTTCTTGTATCTTGAATGGTTCATTGTTGTTTTTAGTGTTTACTTGTAGTCTTTAATCACATCATTTTGAGTCTCAAGTTTGGTAGTCAAAAGCTTTACATTCAGTTTAAATCAGTACTTGAAAAGAATTTGAAATTTTCTCAAATAACTGATAAGGAGTGTTTGGCAATAGTTAATCTTTGGTTTTCAAGAATTGAGTCTTGGCATTTAAGAGTTCATTTACAGTCAAAAGGTGGTTATATAGTGTTTCAAGTCATTTACAAGTCAAATAGTAAGTCAAAGAGGCAATTGGCAATAAAAATGTGTGGGTCACTTTGATTCAGTTTTGCTCTATAGAAGTTATCATTTTCATTTGGCTAGCATTGGATCATTACTAGATGAAATTGCACCAAACTTGTTCTCAGTTGTAGCTAACATCATAAAGTTTCAGAATCTAAGAGCTTACTATACAATTTTCATTCAGCAATTAGGAATAAGCAAAATTCAGATAAGCTGAGATGGAGTATGTTTCTGTAAATTGAAACTGCATTTTTGTATCTCTTGATTCTTTTCATAAACCTGGCCATTTTTCTTCACAAATCAACTTAGAATATGATGTTACATGATTTTTGAAAGTTTCAACTTTTTGACAAAAAAGTTGGTCAACGCTGGTCAACGATAAGCTCTTTTCAGCTTAATTCATTTTCCTAGCTTATTACTTGATGAAAATTGTTCTAGTTTGATTTCTCGTTCATCATTTGAATAGCTTTATCAGTTTCAAAAAGAAAATCAAGTTGTGATTGTCTAGATTTTGCTGTGGCTTATTTTGGGCTTATTGATAAGTTCTCATTTGCTTATTTTACGACTTTAGCCAAAATTCTTGTTCACACGTAGCTTATTTTGGATTTAAAGTGTTTTGCAACTTGTTTCATTGAATTTGGTTCAGTAATAAGCTCAAACGAGCTTATTTTCCTTCTAGACCCGTTTTTGCTAAAAAAATTTCTGAAATTGCAATCTAGTCCTTGATGTTTTAAACAGTTTCTAAACTTGGCTAATCTTCATTGTTTTTAGGGTTTGCAACTTTTAAGTCCTTGCAGTTTTGAGATTTGTTATATTCAGTTAGCAAGTTGTTGAATTTGTTACATTTTGGTTAGTTGGTTACTAGTTTTACATATTTGATCCTTGTAGTTTACTGATTTACACTTTTAGTCCCTAGACTTGTTAGAATTTACATTTCAAGCATTTATCTTTCCTAGAATTTACATTTTCAGTCCTTTAAGTTTCATATTTTACCTTTTGAATATTACTTGAATAAAAACTTGGTATTTGCAAAATGTTTTACATATAAGTAGGTAATATTTTTCGTTTTGCAAGGCTTTGTTGAATTAGCAAATAGAATATCCAAACAAGATTAACAACCAAAAACAGTTAAAAACCCGATATTGGTTGGACTTTCCATTAGCAAGAACTGAGAAAAAACGAACTGCATTATACTCAATTTCAAATGGCGCCGCTGCCGGTTCTTTGACTATACGAGAGACTATCGATTGACGGTTTTCATTGGCTTTTGGGATCCGTTCACTTTGTGAACGTTATTTTTTTTACGTATCATAAATCAAAAACAAATAAAAAATCAAAAATATAAAAATATATAAAAACTAAAAAATTAACAAAACAATTCTTTTCCTAAAGAATTGACCAAAAAAAATAAAAAATCCAAAAAGCAATCTTTTTCCTAAGAGATTGCAACCAAAAATATATATTATTGGATTCTCTCGGTTTTTATGTACATATAGTATTTTCTCTAAAAAAACTCATAAATACAAAAATATTTTCCATATATTATTATAAGTAAATACGTATACGTATAAGAACAACCAATCTACATATTCTCCATAAGTATTGCCGAGGCAATACACCATGTTGAGGGGCGTTCCGGTCCTTGACACGTGTATCGATCAAACAAAATAAAGCAAGAATAGATAAATACTCTCAATAAGCAACAATTCGAAGAATACGAACATTTAAGTGAATAGAAAGGCGATGTGCTATAAAATGCCATCTAAGGTCAATAGGTACTTAAGTGCTTCGCGCCACCTAACCCCCCGTTCACTTGTAAGTATTCTAAGAAGGACGGCTTCATTGAGGGTCTTGCACCCAAGTAGTACATACGTATATTGTTATTTTCTTGTGGATATTTAATATTGAAACTCGAAGAGGATAATCCATTTCTCTTCAAAGTCACACGAGAGCTTCTCTCTCATTCCTCGTATTGAGTTGCATGCTCACTCGCGGGCGTGCACAAATACCGATTGGTGTACAACCTCTTCCTCCGAAAAGGAAGAAAAAGAGAAAGAGTAAGACCACCACCGTCCACCAAGCCGATCACGAGAATCGTGCTTTGACTCCACCACAAGAAGCCATGGCTATTGATAATCGCTCTTTGTATGAACGTATGCAAACCAACATTCATGGATATGCTAGTGCTATTAAGATTCCCGACTTTCCCGCAAACACATTTGAGCTACATACATCTATGATCAATATGGTTTCACAATCACCTTTCTTTGGTAACAAGAATGAGGATCCTCATGCACACCTTAAGAGATTCCTTTCTCTTTGCAATACCATTAAGCATAATGGAGTTCCACATGAGGTGATTAGGTTGATGTTAGTGTCATTTTCCCTAGAGGGACTTGCTAAGCATTGGTTAGACACCCAACCACCCGATAGTATCACCACATGGGATGGTTTCACCACTAATTTTTTGAACAAGTTCTTTCCTCCACATAAGACTATGGCTTTGAGGACTTTAATTATAGGATTTCAACAAAAACCTAGTCAATCCTTTAGTGATGCTTGGGAAGAGTATAGTGAGTTATTGAGGCGATGCCCTAATCATGGATTGGATCAAGTTCACCAAATCAATCTCTTCTATAATGGCCTTAAATCTCACCACCAAGATTAACTCAATGCTTCCGCGGGAGGGAATATTCTTCTTAAAACCTACCAAGAGGCTTTAGACATTATTGAGACTAAATCAATGGTTCAAACAAACAATCAATTTGAAGAAAGGGTTCATGTTATCCAAAACAATTCTCAAACTCCTTGTGACAACCAACTCCTTAAATTTCAACAAGAGATCCTTCAACAAGTCAAACAAGGACAACAAGAAATGACTCAAGAGATAGTTCAAGCCCTTAAGACCGTTTCATTGAACAATTCTTCAAATAATGTGAATGCCATTGCCATTTCTTGTGTTACTTGTGGAGGTCCCCATTCTTATGAACAATGTGATAAGGTGCATGTGTATCAAGGGGAATGCTATGCTTACCAAGAGGAACATCGTGAACACTTCAAGCCTAATATCAATCCAAATAACCTTTCTTACAAGTCCCGAAACTACCTTACTCCACCCGGATTCCCACCCCAACCACCCACCCAAATTCAACGAAATCCACCTCAAATTTTATCAAGGAATCAAGGGCAAAGACCACCTTACCAAGGAAATAACTACAAGGCACCCAATCAATTTCAACATCAAGCAAATACCTTTTATCCACCAAATCAAGGATTTAATTCCCAACCTTTACCTTTCCAACCTCAAGGTTTTCAAGGTTATGTGCCACAAGAGTATAACACAATGGATCTCTTGCAAAAAATGAATCAAGAGAATGAAAGGAAGTTCCAAGATATGGAGAAGAAAATGAATGACCAAATCAATAGGGTTTTAGTGGCATTAAATCAAAGACCGCAAGGGGCTTTACCTTCCAACACACAAACAAACCCTAGGGCCAATGTCAATGTTATTACAACAAGGAGTGGAACAACAACAAAGGATCCTTCACCTCCTAAACCTACTATTGTTCAACCCACTTGTGCTCCTACATGTGACAAGCCTTCTACTTCTACTTCACCTCCTCAAAATGTTCCTATTCACTCAAACACACCTTCTCAACCACCTCATACTTCTCCTTTACCTTCCACACTTCCCAATGAAGAAGCTAACAAAGACAAATCTTCCACAACAACACCTATTCCACCTACACCAAAACCTACTCTTCCATATCCTTCAAGGTTGAAAAAGGACAAGTTAAAGAACAAGGATGACATCCAAGTATCCAATTTCTTAAGGATGTTCAAGCAACTCAACATCAATATATCCTTTGCGGAAGCTCTTGCTTATATGCCAAAGTTTGCTAAGATGTTCAAGGATTTGCTCTCAAACAAAGAAAAATTGGTTGATTTGCCCAACACATCCCTTAATGAAAATTGTTCCGCGGTGTTACTTAAAACCTTACCAACAAAAATTGGAGATCCGGGGCGCTTCTTGATTCCTTGTAATTTTCCCGGTGTTGAAAATTGCATGGCTTTGGCGGATCTAGAGGCGAGCATAAACCTCATGCCTTTATCGGTTTGGAAACAACTATCTCTTCCCGAGCTCACTCCCACTAGGATGACTCTTGAACTAGCCAACCGAACCATAGCTCACCCCGTGGGTATAGCGGAAGATGTGTTTGTAGGTGTGGATAAGTTTACCTTTCCGGCCGACTTTGTAGTGGTTGATTATGACATGGATCCTAGAGTGCCTTTGATTGTTGGTAGACCGTTTTTGAGAACGGGTCGTACCTTGATAGATGTGGCGGAAGGAGAATTAATTATGAGAGTAGAAGATGAGAGAGTGGTGTTTAAGTTAGGGAAAGTTTGTGATAGGAAAGAAGTTAAGGAGTCTAGACCTTGTGAGACTATTAACATTGTGGATGTGCTAGATGAAGTGTGTAATGAACACTTTCATGATGCTTGTAAGAGTGCTAGTGATGAGATGCCCCATGTTGAAACCGTGGCCTCAATTGCTCCCTCTTTAACACCTTTTGGAGAGAGTGATTTCCTCTTGGAGGAATTTGAGTCAAACTTTCTTGGTGATGATGATTCTCCTATCAATTGGGAAGAAGATATTCTTACAATCCAAAAGTTGCTCAATGAGGACCCTATTCCTTCTCCTATTCCACAAGAGATTACTATTGAGGAACCTTCTATAGTTAAACCTTCCATAGAGAGTCCACCTTCCATTGAGCTTAAGGACCTTCCATCCCACTTAGAATATGCTTTCTTAGAAGGGCAAAGACCAATTACCGGTGATCATTGCTAAAGAGTTGAAAGAGGATGAGAAAGAGCAACTTATTGAAGTTCTTAAGAAACATAAGAAAGCTTTAGCATGGAAAATATCCGACATAAGGGGAATTGATCCACATTTTTGTACACACAAAATCCTTATGGAGGATGACTATAAACCCGCCATTCAAAACCAAAGGAGAGTTAACCCAAAAATCCATGAGGTTATTAAGAAGGAAGTGATTAAACTCTTAGATGCGGGTATGATTTATCCCATTTCCGACTCTCCATGGGTTAGCCCGGTTCATTGTGTTCCAAAGAAGGGTGGAATCACCGTGGTGCCTAATGAGAACAATGAGCTTATTCCCACGAGACTTGTGACCGGTTGGAGAGTTTGCATTGATTATAGAAAACTCAATGAGGCAACTAGGAAAGACCATTTCCCGCTTCCCTTTATGGATCAAATGCTTGAACGCTTAGCGGGAAATGAGTACTATTGTTTTCTTGATGGCTTTTCGGGTTATTTCCAAATACCCATTGACCCTAAGGATCAAGAAAATACCACATTCACTTGTCCCTACGGTACATTTGCTTACAAGAGGATGCCTTTTGGCTTATGTAATGCACCGGGGACGTTTCAAAGGTGCATGATGGCGATTTTCCATGACATGATATAGCAAACCATGGAGGTTTTTATGGATGACTTTTCTGTCTTTGGAAATTCATTTAGCTCATGTCTCACCAATCTTGAAAGGATGCTTAAGCGTTGTGAGGAAACACGTTTGGTGCTTAATTGGGAGAAATGTCACTTTATGGTGAAAGAGGGGATTGTTTTAGGACACAAGATATCCAACAAGGGATTAGAAGTGGATCGAGCTAAAATTGATGTGATTGCTAAACTTCCCCCACCCACCTCGGTTAAAGGTGTGAGGAGTTTCTTAGGTCATGCAGGATCTTATAGGCGCTTTATACAAGATTTTTCTAAGATAGCTAGACCGATGACTCACCTCTTGGAGAAAGAGGCTCCTTTCATTTTTAACCAAGATTGTTTAGACTCTTTTGAGACCCTTAAGGAAAAATTGACTAAGGCTCCCGTTTTGGTTTCTCCGAATTGGGAATTACCTTTTGAGCTTATGTGTGACGCTAGTGATTATGCGGTGGGGGACGTCTTAGGACAAAGAGTTAATAATCATTTTCAACCTATACACTATGCGAGTAAAACCATGACCGGTGCACAACTTCATTACACTACCACGGAAAAAGAGTTGCTTGCTATAGTATATGCTTTTGAGAAGTTTAGACCATATCTTGTGCTTTTCAAAACCATAGTGTATACGGATCATTCCGCTCTCAAGTATCTTATGACAAAACAAGATGCTAAGCCTAGGCTTTTGAGATGGGTTTTGTTGCTTCAAGAGTTTAAGATAGAGATTCGTGATAAGAAAGGGGCCGAGAATTTAGCGGCGGATCATTTGAGTAGACTTGAGCATCCTTTTCAAGGAGATTTCCCACACCAAGAAATCAATGAATCCTTTCCATTAGAGGAGCTCATGTCTATCTCTTCCCAAGAGGATGCCACACCTTGGTTTGCGGATATCGCAAATTATCTTGTGGGCAATGTGCTTATTGAGGGTCTTACTTATCAACAAAAGAAAAAGTTTCTTAAGGAAGTTAAGTATTACTTTTGGGATGATCCATATCTTTTTAGGCAATGTGCGGACCAAATCATTAGACGGTGTGTAGATGGGCCCGAGGCATTTAAGATCTTAGAGGCGTGTCATAAAGGACCTACGGGTGGACATTTTGGGCCTAACTACACCGCCAAGAAAGTCTTTGATTCGGGTTACTATTGGCCTTCCATTTACAAAGATGCCCATGAAATGGTGAAATTTTGTGATGTGTGTCAAAGACAAGGAAAAATTACACAACGTGATGAGATGCCACAAAATTTTATCCAAGAGTGTGAGATATTTGATGTATGGGGCATTGATTTCATGGGACCTTTTCCATCCTCTAAGGGAAACAAGTATATACTTGTGGCGGTGGATTATGTGTCCAAATGGGTGGAGGCTAAAGCCTTACCTACCAATGATGCTAGAGTGGTTGTGAAGTTTTTGAAACAATTGTTTGCAAGATTTGGTGTACCTCGGGCCATCATAAGTGATCGTGGTACGCACTTTTGTAATGATCAATTCACGAGAGTTATGAAGAAATATGGAGTGAATCATAGACTTTCTACCGCGTATCACCCTCAAACAAATGGTCAAACCGAGGTCACAAATCGTGGTTTAAAGAGAATTTTAGAGAGAACGGTGGGAGAGCATCGAGCTTCTTGGTCGGATAAGCTTGATGATGCTTTGTGGGCGTTTAGGACGGCTTTTAAAACACCAATTGGTTGTACACCTTATAGGCTTATCTATGGAAAAGCGTGCCACCTCCCATTCGAGTTAGAACATAAGGCATCTTGGGCTCTCAAGTGGGATAACTTTGATTTAAACCAAGCCGGTTCACATAGGAAAGATCAACTCAATGAGATGGATGAGTTGAGAGCCAATGCCTATGAGAATTCTTTGCTTTACAAGGAAAAGACTAAGAAATTGCATGATGCTAAGATCAAGAATCATGAGTTCAAAGTTGGAGAGCCGGTTCTCCTCTTTAACTCAAGATTGAAGCTTTTTGCGGGCAAGCTTAAGTCGAGATGGTCCGGTCCATTCACTATTGCTCAAGTGTTTCCATATGGAACTCTTGAGTTGTCCCAACCCGATGGTCCAAATTTTAAAGTGAATGGTCACCGTGTCAAACATTACTTTGGGGAGGACATTTCCGTTGAAATGGTCCAAGAGGTCCCCATTTTCCCCATGAATTAATTCATTGAGGGACGAGTCGAGCTAGAGACTCATTAACTCAAGCATCGTATAACTAGGTTTAGAGTGTTGTAGGTTAGAAATAAAGGTATAGACTTGGAGATAAGTGTAGGGGAGACCTTCTTTTGTCTTCATGATTGTTTGTAGGGTTGCTCACTCATCTCATGCTTTGGAGCTTATGGAGGAGGCCATTGTATCCGGTTCACTTCGTTACTATAGTGATTTTTCATTGACACCTTGTGCTTAAACATGATTTCACTAATAGTTGTCCTTTCCTTAACTTGGGTTAAGCAAAGTTTATTCATTGTCATAAGTGTAGGGGAAGTTTTTATACTTCCATGCTCTTAAACATTGAGGACAATGTTTAGCTTAAGTGTAGGGGGGTCTTCTATCGAAGTGACCTTACCTAGAACTTGTCACTGTCTTGCATGATAACATGGAAAATTGAATTTTCAACATTTTTCAAATTTTTGATCTACTTTGGCCAACAAAAATATGCATTCATAATTTTTGCATCAATCATTTTTGCATAACACATTTGCATTGTATATATTTCTTCTTTTACTTTTCATCAAAAATATATAAAAACAAATATAATAAAACATGGTTTTAACAAGTTTAGATTTCTTTGACATATTAGGCCCGCCATGGATATTTTGACTCAACCCGAGTTTGCTTATCTTAGCATTCTCTAGCTAGTATCCTTAACCATGTAGTCCTTCATTGGTTTATTAGGCTAAGCATCCACCAATCTCATTATTTGAGATTTTAAATTTGTGGAGAATGGGAAATGATAGAGTTGAAGCAAGTGTAAAAGGGCTAGATAGACTTCATGACAATTACTTGTGGCTAAACCCTCCTCCTCTTGACCTATATTTTCTTCGCATGTATATAATTCTTAATAAATAATCAAGTACGGTTTTAATTGGTTTGTAATCTCTTATGCATTTTTGGCTAATCATTTATGGTTGATATGAGTACGTCTTAAGATTCTAAGTTAGCACGTTTTATGTGTACTAGACTTATGTCATGCTCTATACTTAGCGGGTGTTTTTCCTTTTCTTCTTTTCAAATTTCTTTGTGAGGAATAAAGAAAAATAAGAGCGGCTTATGAAAAAAATGAGTGGCTAGAAAAAAAAAAGAGAAAAAAAAAATAATTCAAGACTCCCAAGAGGGGCAGCGTGGTGTTAATTATAGTGACTATTGAGTTCCAATATTACCTTGACGGGTTGCGGGGATTCAATAGATTGCTCCAATCCAATATTGCCTTGACGGGTTGCGGGGTTGAAGATCCAAAGTCTCAAAAAGATGGCGGATGTAAATTATTGCGTGAGTTTTATTTTCCTTTCCTTAGCGAGTGTGTAGTTACTTATGAAAGCATGACATGGGGATTTTACACATAAGGCGAATGACTTATTACTCTTAAAACGGACTTATATTAATTGTGAGCGGTTTTTCATGTAATGGATGAGAGGATTACTTAGGATTAAAACCGTGCTTCCTTATTTTTGGATTTTACACTTCTTATATTTCACACTTGAATAATGACAAATTTGCCCACAAGCAATTTGCTCGAATAATAACCGGTTCCACATTTAATTGTCATGAATAAGTTGATGCACTTTTTACTTGTGAATACAATGATCCCATTTTTAAGCTTGGTATGGGGAAAGTGAAACTTGAGGGTGATAAATGTCCATGGTACCCAAGCCCTAATCTAAGCCGTTGAATTCTTTATGAGTTATTTCCATCAAAACCATTTCAAGAAAAATCAAAAAGATATAGATAGAATTGTATTTTGTTCATTGCATTATTAGAAGTCAAAATCATGCATCATTTAGTTTAAGAGTAGTGTAGATGCATCTCATATGGCCAAGGTGGATTAATTATGAGGAAAATGTAAATTTGAGCTTTAATATATAATATTGCATGAGGACATGACAATGTTCAAGTGTAGGGGATTTGATATGAGCTTAAACTCATATCCTTTTATCAACAAATAACCCTAAAACATGAAGCAAAATACCAATTTATCTTGCAAAAACAGTGTTATGTGGTATGTTTGTGTTTGTGTACACTTGTGTAGGTAAAAGGATACATTTTCAAGCAAACAAAGAAAAATCAAGCTCAAATGGATGAAAAAGACAAAGAAGGATCAAAAGTATCAAGACTTTGAAGTACAAGGACCTATCTTGACAAATTGCCAAAGTAGAAGGACTAAAGTGCAAATATTGTGAAAAGTCAAGATCAAAGTCAACATTGGTCAACTATCAAGTCAACAAAGTCAAAGGGTAATTTCTGCTCAAAGATGAAGTTTGGAGGACTTAAAATGCCAAAGGAATGAAGCTGCTAGCTCAAAAATGTAATCTGTCAAAGTATAGGGACTAATTCTGCCAAGTTTGGAAGATTATTACTAGCTCAATCCATGTGACAAAGAATTGGCCAATGAGAAGAGAGCAAATAAATCACACGGATCACCAGCTCATGCATTAATTTCCCACTCACAGCCGCCACTCATTTAATAACGAATCATAACAGTGTGATCCGTGTGATCATTTTTCACCCATTTACATGATGACACGTGGCATCTTCAAGATGGCAAAATTTTCCCAGGATCGTTTTTGAGCTAGAGACGATTTCATGGAAAAGTATAAACATCAAAGTTGCTCAATTTTGAGAGACGAATTCAATGGTTATCATCAATTAACATGTCATCCACTCAATCAAGAAAGCCCAAATTATTGTTCATACCTGGAAATCACTTAAACAGAATTAGTCCACGTAGAGAGCTGGGATTGGTCCCAACACGTCACCAACGTAGAGAGCTGGGATTGGTCCCAACACGTCACCAACCCCAACAATCATCTTTCTCAAGTCTATAAATAGATTGATAGGACCTCATTTGTAGCAGCTAGCTTAATTTTGTAAAAACACACACTTCTCAATTTCCTTTCATTTTTCCTTCCTCTTTACCCTAACTAATCAAGAGTCTGACAAACTCTTGAGTTAGTTAGTTAGTTAGTAGCTTTCTAACAGCTTTGTAACAACTTTCATGGAATAAAATTCAAATTCTCATTTCCCGCCAATTCTGTTCTTCATTCTACTATTCATTTCCTACTACTACTTGATACTAGTGTTGCTGAATTGTGTTTGTTATGATCATTGAATGATCATAGCTGACCTTGAAGAAGTTTGGGAGCTTTTGTTGTGATTCCAGTTCAGAAACTAGTTCTATTGAAGTTTTCAAGCCATTTTGATGAATTCTGTTGATTAGAAGCTGATTGTGATGATTGATTAGATGAACTAGTGATAAGGTGGTGGTTATCACTAGGGTAAGAGAGTTCAGCACTCCTCTTCTTCCCAATGGTTTACTACAAAAGGTTTTAAAATTCTGATTTTTGGTTCCCTGAATTTGTCAAATGCATGCTACTTTTCATAGTGTAATCTTGATGTTTGCCTGATAAAAGTTGTTTAGATTTGCTCATTGTTTGATCTTGATTACTTGTAGCTTGTTTTTGTTTACTTGTTCTTAGTTTTGGATTAAGCTTAGTCATAGCTTATTTTCAGTAAAATTTAGTTCTTGTATCATGAATGGTTCATTGTTGTTTTTAGTGTTTACTTGTAGTCTTTAATCACATCATTTTGAGTCTCAAGTTTGGTAGTCAAAAGCTTTACATTCAGTTTAAATCAGTACTTGAAAAGAATTTGAAATTTTCTCAAATAACTGATAAGGAGTGTTTGGCAATAGTTAATCTTTGGTTTTCAAGAATTGAGTCTTGGCATTTAAGAGTTCATTTACAGTCAAAAGGTAGTTATATAGTGTTTCAAGTCATTTACAAGTCAAATAGTAAGTCAAACAGGCAATTGGCAATAAAAATGTGTGGGTCACTTTGATTCAGTTTTGCTCTATAGAAGTTATCATTTTCATTTGGCTAGCATTGGATCATTACTAGATGAAATTGCACCAAACTTGTTCTCAGTTGTAGCTAACATCATAAAGTTTCAGAATCTAAGAGCTTATTATACAGTTTTCATTCAGCAATTAGGAATAAGCAAAATTCAGATAAGCTGAGATGGAGTATGTTTCTGTAAATTGAAACTGCATTTTTGTATCTCTTGATTCTTTTCATAAACCTGGCCATTTTTCTTCACAAATCAACTTAGAATATGATGTTACATGATTTTTGAAAGTTTCAACTTTTTGACAAAAAAGTTGGTCAACGCTGGTCAACGATAAGCTCTTTTCAGCTTAATTCATTTTCCTAGCTTATTACTTGATGAAAATTGTTCTAGTTTGATTTCCCGTTCATCATTTGAATAGCTTTATCAGTTTCAAGAAGAAAATCAAGTTGTGATTGTCTAGATTTTGCTGTGGCTTATTTTGGGCTTATTGATAAGTTCTCATTTGCTTATTTTACGACTTTAGCCAAAATTCTTGTTCACACGTAGCTTAATTTGGATTTAAAGTGTTTTGCAACTTGTTTCATTGAATTTGGTTCAGTAATAAGCTCAAACGAGCTTATTTTCCTTCTAGACCCGTTTTTGCTAAAAAAGTTTCTAAAATTGCAATCTAGTCCTTGATGTTTTAAACAGTTTCTAAACTTGGCTAATCTTCATTGTTTTTAGGGTTTGCAACTTTTAAGTCCTTGCAGTTTTGAGATTTGTTATATTCAGTTAGCAAGTTGTTGAATTTGTTACATTTTGGTTAGTTGGTTACTAGTTTTACATATTTGATCCTTGTAGTTTACTGATTTACACTTTTAGTCCCTAGACTTGTTAGAATTTACATTTCAAGCATTTATCTTTCCTAGAATTTACATTTTAAGTCCTTTAAGTTTCATATTCTACCTTTTGAATATTACTTGAATAAAAACTTGGTATTTGCAAAATGTTTTACATATAAGTAGGTAATATTTTTCGTTTTGCAAGGCTTTGTTGAATTAGCAAATTGAATATCCAAACAAGATTAACAACCAAAAACAGTTAAAAACCCGATATTGGTTGGACTTTCCATTAGCAAGAACTGAGAAAAAACGAACTGCATTATACTCAATTTCAGTTCATACCCGTACGATTTGTACAAGTCATATCCACCCTACAAGCGCGTGCACTACTGTCACATGTCTGCGAGGGTTATCTAGCTACGGTTCACGACATGGATGCTGAATCTCCATCGATTCAGGATCAACCAATAGTGTCAGAATTCCAAGATGTGTTTCCAGCAGAACTTCCGGGCATACCACCTGCACGAGAAATGGAATTCAGTATCGAGCTGGTTCCAGGAGCTGAACCAATCTCTGAGGCTCCTTATCGCATGGCTCCCATAGAGCTGAAGGAGCTGAAGGATCAACTGCAAGAACTTCTTGAACGAAGTTTCATTCGACCGAGCGCATATCCATGGGGCGCACCGGTCTTGTTTGTTAAGAAGAAGGACGGCAGTATGCGTCTTTGCATAGACTATCACGAGCTCAACAAGATTACCATTCGGAATAGGTATCCACTGCCACGCATTGACGATCTGTTTGACCAACTCCAAGGGGACAAACACTTCTCCAAGATCGATCTTAGGTCAGGCTATCAGCAGCTACGGGTCAAGGAGCAGGACATCGCTAAGACTGCCTTTCGTACCCGCTATGGCCACTACGAGTTTGTAGTTATGCCATTTGGCCTGACAAATGCTCTAGCAGTGTTCATGGATCTGATGAACAGAATCTTCCATGAATTCCTGGACAAATTCGTCATTGTTTTCATCGATGACATCCTGATTTTCTCCAAGTCCAAGGAGGAACACGAAGACCATCTTCGTACAGTACTACAGATTATTCGCCAGAAGCAGCTGTATGCTAAATTCTCCAAGTGTGAGTTCTGGTTAGACAAGGTGGCATTCTTAGGCCACATTGTATCAGCAGAAGGAATCACTATGGATCCAGCGAAGGTTGAGGCCATTACTAAGTGGCCAAGGCCGACATCAGCGACGGAAGTCCGCAGTTTCTTAGGCTTAGCTGGCTATTACCGTAGGTTCGTGAAGAACTTTTCCCGCCTAGCACTACCATTGACCAAACTGATGCGGAAAGGGGAGAAATTCGTCTGGACTGAAGATCGAGAGAAGAGCTTTGAAGACCTGAAGCAGAAGCTAGTATCTGCACCTATTCTTACTCTACCATCTGGTACGGGTGGATTTCAAATCTACAGCGATGCATCGGGGAAGGGACTTGGCTGTGTTCTCATGCAACATGGGAAAGTGATCGCGTACGCTTCACGGCAGCTTAAGCCTTATGAAGAAAATTACCCCACACACGATCTGGAACTTGCTGCAGTCGTGTTTGCATTGAAGATATGGAGACACTACTTATATAGAGAATCATGTGACATTTTCACGGACCACAAGAGCTTGAAGTATATCTTCACTCAGCGTGAATTGAACAAGAGGCAGAGGAGATGGTTAGAGTTGTTGAAGGATTATGATATTAATCTATAGTATCATCCCAGAAAGGCAAATGTAGTAGCAGATGCCCTTAGCAGGAAGTCCGGAATGATCAACGGTATTAGAATCAAAGAGGAAATCATAAGAGACTTAGAGCGACTAGATATCGAGTACATGGTACGTAGACAGCACGGTTACTGGGCTAATCTTAGAGTAGAACCCGAGTTGCTATCTAAGATCAAGGAAGCTCAGAAGGATGACGGAGAAATCTGGGCGATAGTACAGAATTTGGAGAAGCAGACGGAATTCAGAGTAGATGAAGATGGTATCGTATGGCAGGGCACTAGACTTTGTGTTCCTGATGACCAAGAACTCCGGGAAGCTTTGTTAGCTGAAGCTCATAGCTCCCCATTCTCGATACATCCTGGTTCAACTAAAATGTACCATGACATCAAGCAGTACTTTTGGTGGAGTGGTATGAAACAGGATGTGGCCACTTACGTCTCCAAATGTCTTACCTGCCAGCAGGTTAAGATCGAGCATCATCGATCTGGCAGTCTCCTTCAACCGTTAGATATTCCAGACTGGAAGTGGGACAAAATCGCCATGGATTTTGTTACCGGTCTTCCGCCTACCAAAAGGAAGCACGATGCAATTTGGGTTATCGTTGATCGACTTACCAAATCAGCTCATTTCTTACCGATCCGCAAGGAAGATCCGGTAAGTAAACTCGCAGATACGTATAGACGAGAGATCATGAGACTCCATGGTGCACCATCCAGCATCGTCTCAGACAGAGATCCTCGATTCACTTCACGCTTTTGGAAAAGTCTGCAGAAAGCTTGGGGTACACAACTTAAGCTTAGCACCGCTTTTCATCCTCAAATGGACGGAAAGTCGGAGCGAACCATTCAGACATTGAAGATATGTTGAGGTCATGTGCGTTGGAATGGATGGGTGATTGGGACGAATACATCTGTTTGGTGGAGTTTGCATACAACAACAGCTGGCACGCAAGCATCAAATGTGCTCCATTTGAGATGTTGTATGGCAGAAAGTGTCGCGCCCCAATCTGCTGGGATTAGGTTGGCGAGCGAACACTTGAAGGACCGGAAATCATAGAGATGACAAATGAGAAGATCGCAGTAGCTAGGCAGAAGATTCAGGAGGCACGGTCACGTCAGAAGAGTTACGCCGATAAGCATCGTAGGGATTTACAATTTAACGTAGGAGATCACGTCTTCCTTAAGGTTTCGCCGGCACGTGGTGTTAGACGCTTCGGGATTAAAGGGAAGTTTAGTCCTCGTTTCATCGGACTGTTTGATATCATTGAACGAGTCGGTGAAGTATCTTGCCGATTGGCGTTACCTCCGCAGCTTTCGCATGTGCACAATGTGTTTCATGTGTCCTTACTCAGAGGGTACCAGTATCACCCCCTTCACATGGTTCAGTACCCACTGGAACAGATACGTGAAGATCTCACTTTTATAGAAGAACCCGAACGAGTTCTTGACAGACAAGAACGAGTCATGAGAAAGAAGAGATTCCATTCGTCAAAATTCTATGGAGGGATCATACCGAGCGGGAAGCCACTTGGGAAACGGAGGAGTCTATCTGGGCTTCTTACCCTCATTTCCTATTTTGAATTCGGGTATGTTCTTCTTTTCCAGTTTACTTTATCTATAATTCGGGGACGAATTATTCTTTTTAGGGGCGAAGAGTTGTAAAACCCACATGCTTTTACCATGCATAGTACCCTTAGGATCGTACGTACTAGTTAAAACTTTCCTAATATAGCATGATTACGATTACGTGTTAGGAGTTTACGTATTACGTACGTGTTAGAACACGATAAGTATTTTATATGCACGATCACGTAATAATTATTTAACAATAATTAATCACGAACATGCGATCATGAAATCATGAACGTAATTAAAACACGAACTATTATTAATTACGTATATATATTTATTACGAGCGTAATTAAATATATTAGATCACGGTATTTACGTAACGAGAACAATTAAAACACGAACATAAATAAACACAAACGAGTAACTAAATAACGAGACACGGAAAAAGGTACAGGAACCCTATGTGGGGTCCCTACCCGCGGCCAAACAAGGGCAATGGGCCAAGCCCATTGTCAAAATTACTAAAGGGGGGTTATGTTTATTTTTACTACTCAAAAACAACTTACAGAAGATTTTTAAGAAAAACCTAAAAACCCTCTTTCTCCTTGTTCTTTGTGCCGCCACCCATAAATCACCATACAAGGTGATTTGTTGATCTTTGATCTTGAAGAATTGGTGATTGATCGTGTTTGTTCTTCGTTCTCTTGATCCACGAATTCGGTAAAACCTTTTAAAACCTTTTCTTTTAATTTAATCTTTTTATTAATTATGAACATGTTATGTGTTTATAAAAACATAATAATTAATCATAGATCTAACATGTTTTGATGATTAATTAAATCAAAGGGTCGTTTTAAGGGTGTTTTGTTTTGACCGCAGGCTGCAACTACCCCAAGGGGGTTTCGGTTTGCCTAGCCAACCACCACCAAGACCATATGGTCTTGGTTTGTGTGTGTGGGTCCCACGGCAGCAAGGGGAAACACGGGGTACCCCGAGTTGGTTCGGGGTACGGTGTCGATTCATGTCCGGTTCATGTTTTCTAGCCTAGATCTGGTTCATGGTTTATGTTAGTTTTTTTTATGATATGAACTTATGTTAAAATTAAATTAATAAAATATGTGATTAATTTAATAACATGACTTAGGTTATTTAATTATTAATGATCATGAAATTATTTTAACCTAAGTATTAATTTTTTTAAGACTTATAATTAATTAATTATTTTAAAAACCATGGATATAATTAATTAATTTACATGACTTAGGTTATATTATTAATATATAATAATACATATTTTAACCTAAGTATTTAATTTATTTAATTAAAAACATGTTATACTTTAATTAAATATTATAACCTATAGTTTAATTAAATTACATGAAATAATTATTAAACTATACAATATACCATATGACTTAGAAAATAATCATGAAAAACACTTAGGCTTATATACTTAGCTTATTTAACCAGCTTATTTCTAATTATGGAAACTTTCTATTTTTAGAAACTTAATTAAATAAGGCAGCTAATCTATTTATGGAAACCAGCTATTTTTAGAAACTTATTTATTTAAGGCAGCTAATCTATTTATGGAAACTTATTTAATTAAGGCATCTAATCTATTTATGGAAACTTCCTATTTTTAGAAACTTATCTATTTTAAGCAGTAAATCTATTTTTGGAAACTTTCTATTTTTGGAAACTTTCTATTTTTGGTAACTTTCTATTTTTGGGAACCTTCTATTTTTGGAAAGTTACTTATTATTACACAGTAAGTATAATAACACATGAAATACCAGAAATACTTAATCAGATTAAGTAGAATATAAGATTTAATACAGATTAAGGCTTTAAACAGTAAAACATAGTAAGAACACATAAAGTAAGCTAAGACATGACATAAAACCAGCTATGTATTTAGTAAACAGATACTTATTCATGTACGTATTTATGTAGCACTAGTGATTCGGAAGTAGGATTCTCGCAGTTCGTCTTTCTCGTTCACTAGACATAAGGTACGGATTCCCGTCCTTTCAGTATGGACATTCTTTCCTTATTAGGATTCCCCGTATGCAGCCAACTGTTTTTCCCGTAGTATAAGTTATGAGTTTGATTGCTTATGTTTAATTAAGATTACCTATAGCCATATACATGCATGACCAGTTTCACCTAGTTATGGAGGTACCATAACCATAACATTAGAGGCACTGGTGTTATGACTTCACCACGGCGGAGTGATTGCTCGTGGCGTCCCTTCAGCTTTTGGCCATTTATTTATATTTATCATGTGGGGCGTATGGGTGCATCCTAGTTACATGTTTTTATTCAGGATTACATGGTGAATGTGGTGTGTGCCTTGCATCCTTTACAAGGAGCTGATCCCTCCTACCCATAAACCTGTATATTAAATTAGAGGCAGCCCCTCTAATTTGCATGATGAGGTCACCCCTCCAATTATTCATGCACGGTGGATTTTTCATGACCTATATTGGCTAATGGTAAAATATGACAACCAATTTTTATAAGATAAACATAAGACTTTCAAACTATAAAACCAGTTTTATTAAGACTTAACTAGGTTACTCGGGACTTAGTTTTCTTCCGCTGTTATTATGTTATATGCTTATTCTATTCATGCTTTATTGAACATCCGTGCACTGAGCGTATTTGCTCAGCCGTTTTCCTTTTCTATGTTCCCAAAACGGCAGGTACTCAGGGACGCTCGTAGACACTAAGAGTACGTGCATATGGACTGGAAGTTGTATAGCCTTCTTTACATTATGCATTTCCTTTCTTTTGATACTTATGTTTTGGACATTGTTTAGTCATTTCCTTTATTATACTATGTTTGTGTGTGATGAGCTTTACTTTTGGACTACCGATGTTTGATTCCGGTATTTTCCTTCTTATGGTCAAGTAATGTTTAGACATTTTACCTTGTATGCTTTGATGACACGCCATAATTACTGTGATATTTCCATTTCCAAAATGGGGTGTTACAGATTTAGAGTTTGAAGGATGGAAAGAATCTGCTAAAAGCAGGTTATAAACCTAAGGAAACCACTTAAAAGTTAACTAGCGGCCATGATCGTTTTTATCTAAATTATAAAAAACTGGTGGCTGTTGATTTTTGTGCATTCGGGTTAGCGGGTATGTTCCTGCATATACACTACAAATCGACAGCGAAAAATTGAGGGATTTGAAGTTTGAAGCATGGAAAGAATCTTCTAAAAATCGTTTTCGTTTTTACTCATGCTTGGATTACTATACGCGAACTATATTCAATTTTTGATTACTTGGCTTCTTCATCACTAGATGTCTTCTTAGATCCATCAACTGGCTTAGTCAAGCTTCCTGATCTCACTTTAGGTATGTCTCTCTCTTTTAACTTCTAAGTACTTCTAGATGTAAAAGTGATTGTTGCTGATTTAGACTTTTGTGGTCTTTTGGATTGTTTAATTACATGTCGGACTCTCTTTCAAATATTGTTTCAATACTATCTTAATTTAAATGGATTCAAACCGCATGTTGTTCCCTAAGCACATAGTTTCTAACATTCTTTACGTACCTTCATCCAAGATGTGGAATATGGGTGGGTGGGAAGGGTTGTATAATGGGTCAAATTAGGTTGCTTTTTAGTAAGAGTATGAACAGGTGCTTGGTTATCCTTACAATAATTTTAATCATTTATTTTTTTATAACCATATATTAGTTTAGGATTTAGTCCGAGAAATCGCATTAAATTAAAAAGCAGTTTATAAATTTTAAAGTTTGTGGGTATTTCTTTTAAAATAATAAATCAAGTCATTAAAACTTACATAAAACTTTTATATTAAGATCAATAAAACTTGTTTGACATATGAAAGTTTCATAATATTGATGTATTTTATGAGGACTTTTTAAAGTCGCGTATGAACTGTTTTTGTAATGGTCTGATTGCAGGTGTAGTCCCTCTTGTAACAACTGGTCTATCAAAAGTGAAAAGCGAACGCAGTGCAAAGTTTTGTAAGAACCTTTTAAACTGTAAAGAAATTGTGACGGTGGTAGATATTACCAGCAGCAGAGAGGGATGAGCATATTACCAGCACCAAAATATTCAATGTCAGAATGATGGCACCTGTTGCAAAGAGTGCAAAGGCAACAACAAAAACTTCATACTGCAAGACAATGAAGACACAAGTGTAAACAAGTTTGTAAGATACATATCGGCAGGCACTTGAACCGAAGATAATAAGATATCAGTTCCTGTTGCAAAGGATAGCAATCTGTCTATACAAGGAGATATTGTATCTACAATCAAAATTTCACATTGTACAAGGTCGTTATTAGCACAAAGTGTAAAGTCAAGCAGCGTATGACTACACATGTGTGTTTAATATGAAGTAACCAAATTGCGGTACCCCTACTATATAAAATTCTATCCTCATTTTTCAGCTTTCCCCAACGTGTAACACAAAAGGCTAATTCATATCACAATTCCCAAAAATTGTGCACATAATGATACAACCTGATGTTTTAGAATCAATGTTCACTTACTATTCTGAGTTTCAACACTACCAGGTATAACAAAGTCTGCACCTTACATTCATAGATAAAAACATAAGTGTTCCTAACAAAAAAACAGTTACTGCAGCGAATAAAGTTCACTACGAAAGCCACCATTCTTGAAGTTGTGCCAAAGGATGGTAATGTATCTTTACTTAAAGAGCACTAAAACTGTTGGGAATAAAATATGGGTCAGATCACCAAACGCTGATAAGAAGAAAGTCAACGCTGATAGATTGACTTTGGACGCTGATAGAAGTCAACGCTGACAGCCTTGAAGATTGACACTGATAGAATATCTTTTGTTTATTTGTTTCTTTATTTATGTATGGTAAAGATAAGCACGACATTGTATTTTCTATTATTATCTTTACCTAGAATAGTTGATTCATAGCTTATTGTACAAGACTTCTTGTTCTATAAAAGAAGGTCTTTTAGGTTAAAGTCATATATCAGTTTTCATAGTATTCGCAAGTTAAACCTTTCATTGTAATCAACAAGATTATTCTAATACAAGTGAAAGTTTGTTTAACATCATTGTGTTTTAGATCAAGTGTTATATCCGCATAACACTTTGTTACTTTATTCATAAGCAAAGGTTTCTCTACGTGTAGTACTTGATCTAATCTCGTATACACAAAGCTAATCGATCTAAGTTTGGGATCAACAAGTGGTATCAGAGCTTGTTGAGAAACTTTTGATCTTTAAGTAACGCAGAACCCTAAAACACCAAACCCTAAAAACCCTAAATTCTCAAAACCCTAAAAACACCATGTCTGGCACAAATCAACCTCCTGCTTTGCTGCAAAACAACTTCTCAAACCCTAGTATCAAAATTCCCATGTTTGATGCCAGGAACTTTGAACTTTGGAAGTCCAATTTTGAGCAATACATAGCTATTCATGACTACACTCTTTGGGAAATTATCGAATATGGGAACACATTCGATAAAGCAGCAAAGATTACTGCTGCTATTGCCGCAAGGACAGCTATTCCTAATTGTCCTGAAGCTAATAAAGTGGAAAAGCCTGATGATGGGAGAGCGGTGGCTGTTGAAGATATAGCCAAGAAGAGGGTGGACATGAAAATTTTGAACATCTTGAAACATGCCCTAGGTCATGAGAATCAGCATAAGTACAAACGTTTTGATTCTGCAAAAGAGCTTTGGGAAGCTCTTGAAGTAGCACATGGTGGCAATGCTGACACAAAAGAAGAAAAGAAGAAGCAACTCTTGCATGAGTATGCTGTCTTTAAAGCTCAACCTAATGAGAATCTCAGCAGTGTGAGAAGTAGACTTCTTGACATCACAAGTCAACTTTCCTTTATGGGAAAACAGATTGATGACCCTGAATTGAATGCTACTTTTCTCAAAAGCCTTGGTGATGTATGGAAGATTGAGACAAGATCTATTCTTGTCAATAACACCCACAAGACTTCCAGGTTTGATGACATCTTCAACAAGTTAAGGCTGTTGGAGAATGAATGGCAATTGGAGAGTGATAACAAATCTTCCAGCAGCAACATGGCCTTCTTTTCACAAAGTGAAGGCCAATTTGATTCCATGAACTTCTATGGACATTCAGCAACTGGACCTCAAGGTGTCAGCGCTGGATGTCAATCTGTCAGCGCTGGATCATACCCTGTCAACGCTTTGTACTCAAGCGCTGACACATACAATCATGGCGCTGATAGAATTAAACCTGCTGGTTTCGATCTTGATACTGTGTGTGCATTCATTGCTTCTTTGCCTAGTGATTCAAGGATTACTTATGAAGATCTTGAGCAGATAAGTGATGAACAATTGGAAGAGATGGACATCAAGTGGACTATGGCTCTTGTAAGTTTAAGAGCAAACAGGTTCAATAAAAGGTTCAAGAAGAAGATGACCTTTAATGCTAAGGATGTTGCTGGTTTTGACAAGTCCAAGGTAGAGTGCTACAACTGTCATAGGATGGGGCACTTTATGAGGGAATGTAGATCTCCAAGGAGATCTGATGCTGGGAAGCCTTCTAGCCAAATGATTAAGAACCCAGATCCCAAGGCCATGGTTGCTGTTCAACAAATTGATGGCGTTGGGGAATGGGATTGGAGCTGGATGGCTAAGAATGAGGAAGAGGACAGAGCTTTGGTTGCTGAAGTTAAAGAAGAGCATGCTGAATATGCTCTCATGGCACACTCCTCCTCTTCATCAGATAATGAGGTATATGATGATGCTTTCTGTTCTAAGGGTTGTCGTTTAAATACTGAAAAATCAAAACAAGAGATAGTTAAATTATTAGATGAAGCAAGTACTCTAAGGTGCAAAGTATCTAACTATCAAATTGCTCTTACCCAAACAGAAAAGACAGTAACTGAGTATAAGAAAATGGAGTTTGATTTAAAGGATCAAATAAATATCTTAAAACATGAGTTACATCAGAGTAAGGATGTTCAAGATATAGTAAATAGGGTTAATCTTGATTTGATAGCTCAGTTAGAGGAGGCTAACAAAAATAAAGATAATGTGAGTCTTAAAATCCAGAGATTTGATAAGGCCACACAATCCCTAGGAGAGTGTGTTAGTAAACAAAGAGACTCTAAGGATATGAGTGGGATTGGGATAAATAACTATAATGTTGTTCCACCACCAGCTGGGGATTTCTATGGTGTCCAATCAAAGGACTTATCTTGGACTGGCTTGCCAGAATGCCAAGAGGAGGAGTTTATTCCTCCACCTAGAGTGACTTCCCCAGTTGAGGAATATCAGCAAAAGCTGACTGACCTAGAAGAGTGGAAGAAAGCAAACCACACTTTGTTTGTTAAGGGAGGGTTATTGTGTGAAAGTCCAAATGAGCCCACACCAATCACGAGCCTTGATCCTAAACCTATTAAGATCACACACCCTACCACTGGCAAACCTGTTGACCTTGGCCCACAAAATGTTAGAAAACCTAGTGTTAAATATGCAGAGATGTATAGAAATTCTAGGTCACCAAAAAGCCAAGTAAGTAATCATGGAACAGGCTTCTTTGCTTCTAGACCTAAGACTATGTCTAGAAAAGCTTGTTATACATGTGGTAGCTTCTCACATTTGGCCTACAAATGTGTCAATGCTTCCAATGTCAACGCTGACAGGAACCATTTCAGCGCTGACAAAAGTCAACATAGGTCAAACACTGTCAGACCCAATACCTTTGTGAACAAAAGTTCACAAGTTGTTAGACCAGCCCCATTCTTTTCTAGAGGGTCTAACACACAAGGCCTAAGACCTTTTCAAAAGTCAAATACTTGGTCAAATAGGCAATGGGTTCCTGTAGCAAACCCTAGGTTCAACGCTGATAAGAGCAATCGGGGCGCTGACAGGAGTAATTTCAGCGCTGATAGAAACACTGCTAAACCTAGGTATTTGCAGCCACAGGGAAATAGGTCTAAAGCTTCTACTAGCTTAACATGGAGACCAAAACAAGACCAGACCCCTAATAATACTGGTATTTCTATGACATGCAACAGGTTTCATTATATTTCAAAGGCATTGTCAACACCAATTGGGGTTAACTGGGAATTTCATTCAAACAGGGATGAAAATGGGGTTGTTATGAGAACCAAGTCTGTTCTTGTTGAACAACCAAATGAATCCAAGTCTTCCAAGGCTTGGGTTCCCAAAGAAAACTAATGTGTTTTCTTTATGTGCAGGGCATTCAGAAGAAGATCAATGACTATGGATACTGGGATAGTGGATGCTCAAGGCACATGACAGGAAAGGAAGACTATCTGACCAATTTCTCTCCTATTCAAGATGGTGATAAGGTATACTTTGGAGGGGGCTACGGCACCATCACTGGAAAAGGAACACTTGTCACCAACAATCTAAGGTTTGATAATGTCTTCTTGGTGAAAGACCTGGATTATAATTTGTTTAGTGTATCACAAGTGTGTGATAACAAAAATAAGGTTCTTTTCACAGATACTGAGTGCTTGGTGTTAAGCAAAGATTATAAGCTTCCTGAAGAGAAATACATAGATTTTAGAACACCAAGGCATAAAGACATATATAATGTGAATCTTAATGGAATTAAGGTAAATAATAAAATGTCATGTCTGTATGCTAAGGCCTCAGTAGATGAAAGTAATCTTTGGCACAGGAGACTAGGGCACATAAACTTTAAGAATATTAATAGGCTTGTGAGGCTTGGTTTAGTTGATGGTTTGCCTGAAAAGGCTTTCCACAATGACCACTCTTGTGTTGCATGCCTTAAGGGCAAGCAGCACAAGGTCTCATTCAGGTCTAAACAGGTGCACTCTAGTTCTAAACCCCTTCACTTATTGCATATGGACCTCTTTGGTCCAACTAATATAGAAAGTTTGAAGGGTAAATCATATTGTTTTGTCATTACTGATGATTACTCCAGGTTCACATGGACTTTCTTTTTAGCCAAGAAAAGTGAAACTGCCCTAAGTCTGATTAATTTTATTACCCAGATTGAAAAGAAAAATGGTAATGAGGTCAAAATTATTAGAAGTGACAATGGGGGTGAGTTTAGAAATCAGTTATTAGATGATTTTTGTGCCAAGAAAGGGATTACTAGGCAGTTCAGCATAGCTAGAACTCCTCAGCAAAATGGAGTTACTGAGAGGAAGAATAGGACCCTTATTGAAGCAGCCAGAACCATGTTGGCTGATGCCCACTTTCCTATAGCTTTTTGGGCTGAAGCTGTTAACACAGCTTGTTATGTTCAAAATAGGGCATTGGTCAACAAGATACATAATAAGACACCTTATGAATTACTTTGGGGAAGGAAGCCAAATATTGGTTTTCTGAAGCCTTTTGGTTGTCATGTAGTTGTGTTAGAAACTAGTGAGGCCCTAGGTAAATTTGATTCAAAAGGTGATGAAGGCTACTTCATGGGTTATTCAGTGCAGAGTAAAGGATATAGGGTTTACATTAAAAAGGAAAAACGTATACTTGAAAAGGTACATGTTAGGTTTTTAGAAAGTAAACCTAGTGATCCTGAGAGTGGTCCAAATTGGTTGTTTGACTTAGAACCTTTGTCTAGAGCTTTAAATTATATGCCTGTTACTGATCCAGACATTGTGAAGGTAACTTCAAGTGTGTTGGAAAAGAGAATTGGTAATGTTTCAGGTATACAGGTTGCTAAGGAGGATGGACCACCAGCAGTTATATCATCTCCCACACAAGAATTTGTTACACTTCCTATATGGACAGATGAGTATTATGCTGCTGCTACTGCTGCAAGGAAAGATAATGGTGGTGTTCAGATACCACCAACTACAAACATGCATGATTCTTCAAGCGCTGACAAAGGGAAATCCAGCGCTGACACGACCAATTCAGACGCTGATGGCTCCAACGCTGACAACACCAGTTCAGGCGTTGTTAGCCCAAACGCTGACACACAAGGATCAGACTTTGGAGACACCTTTACACAGCTTTTCTCTTCCCATTTTGAACAGGGTGGACCTTCCAATATCCATGAAGAGATTCCTGTTGATGAAGAAGAAACTGAAGAAGATATTGGCAACATGGAGCGTGAAATTGAGGACACCAGACTTTTTGAAGGAGGAGTTCTCACTTCCACAGCTAAAGATCACCCCACATCTCAAATCATAGGTGATGTTATGGCTCCAGTTCAGACAAGAAGATCCCATCAAGGTCTTGGTGGATTTATTGCCAATATACACAAGAAGGTTGATACCCCTCTTGTACAAGCATGTTTGTTTGCCTGTTTTCTGTCACAGGAAGAACCCAAGAAAATTTTTGATGCTCTCAAGGAACCAAGTTGGGTGGAAGCAATGCAGGATGAGCTTCATCAATTCGCTATACAGGATGTTTGGGAGCTGGTTGATTGTCCTAGATATGTGAGACCAATTGGGACAAGATGGGTTCTAAGGAACAAGAAAGATGAAAGAGGCATTGTGGTCAGAAACAAGGCACGTTTGGTAGCTCAGGGTTATACACAAGAGGAAGGCATAGATTATGAAGAAGTCTTTGCTCCAGTTGCAAGAATTGAAGCTATCAGAATTTTCTTAGCTTATGCTTCTTGCATGAATTTTACTGTTTATCAGATGGATGTGAAGAGTGCTTTCCTCTATGGCACAATTGTTGAGGAGGTTTATGTAATGCAGCCTCCTGGTTTTGAAGATCCTGAGAATCCAGACAAGGTTTATAGAGTAAAGAAGGCAATGTATGGCCTTCATCAAGCCCCAAGAGCATGGTATGGTACATTGTCCACCTACTTGGTGGAAAATGGTTTCAAGAGGGGCACCATAGACCAGACACTGTTTACAAAGAAGAAAGGAAAACATGTGTTACTTGTGCAGGTCTATATTGATGACATCATTTTTGGCTCTACTGATCCAAAAATGAGTGAGGAATTTTCCAAGCTCATGACAGATAAATTCAAGATGAGTGCAATGGGTGAGATGAACTTCTTTCTAGGTTTACAAGTTCAGCAGAAAGAAGATGGTATCTTCATCTCTCAGGACAAGTATGTAGCTGAAATCTTGAAGAAATATGGTTTTTCTCCACATGAGAAGGAGGCTTCTACTCCTATGGACAGACAACACCCCTGGGGAAAACTTGGAGCTGGAAAGGATGTGGATGTTAGGCACTATAGATCAATGATTGGTTCATTGATGTATCTTACAGCCTCAAGACCTGACATCATGTTTGCTGTGTGTGCATGTGCACGCCATCAAGTGACTCCCAAAGAATGTCACCTTTTTGCTGTGAAGAGGATTTTTAGGTACCTAAGATGCTACCCAGATCTTGGATTGTGGTACCCAAAAGATTCTCCCTTGGATCTTATTGCATATTCAGACAGTGACTATGGTGGTGACAAGTTTGATAGGAAATCCACAACTGGTGGATGCCAATTTCTTGGGAGCAGATTAATATCTTGGCAATGCAAGAAACAAACAGTGGTGGCAAACTCTACAACTGAAGCAGAATATGTTGCTGCAGCTGCTTGTTGTGGACAAGTCTTATGGATTCAGAACCAGCTGTTGGATTATGGGTATAATTTTATGCATACCAAGATTTTTGTAGACAATAACAGTACTTTATGCATTATTAAAAATCCTGTACATCATTCTAAAACCAAACACATAGAAATTAGACATCATTTTATAAGAGATTGCTTTGAGAAAGGTTTAATACAACCAGATAGGGTAGATACTGAAGATAATGTAGCTGATTTATTAACTAAACCTTTTGATGCTGGAAGATTTCAATATTTGGTAACAAATATTGGAATGGTTAATCTCACTTAATATGTGTTTTGGAACATTTTTTTTTTGTAAAAGTATGTACAGGATAATGCATTGTTATTGGTCTTTGTGATGATTTAGATTTTCCACATTATTTTTCTAACACTGACAAAGGTAAATGTAACGCTGTCAAGTGTTATTTTGCCGTTGTTGGAGATATTATGGTCTAACGCTGACAAGAGTTCCTTCAACGCTGATACATGTTGTCGGGACGCTGTCAGCAACAAATGTTAGTTTTGTGGTTTTTATCTAAATGTGCAGGTAATGGTAGCTTTATGCCATTGGATACAGAGTTGCTTATGGATCTTTGAAGAGCTATTTGGACATGTTTTGTTTATGGATGATGGTTGGAATATTTATATTCCTATCTTGACATAAATTTTTAATGTTCATATATATATTTTGAGAACTCATGTATCATAGTTTGAGGGGAGGTTTAAGGAACCTTTAGGACTCTTGGGTATTCTTAGAATACTCTCATCACAATTCTAGATTGTGTCCACAGGTGAGTATGGGTTAGTTTTACTAATCCATGAGGCACTGTAGCATGCAAAGGTGACAATCTATGCATGCTGCCAAGACATTTTTGGCCTAGACTTGGTTGTGGTCTGATGGGAGACTTGGGAATACTTTGGATATGGGTTTACCTGGGAGTTACAAAGAATTTTATGAAATAACTTTGTTGGTAAGTATTTTGGTTAGCAAGGGACTCTAGAGGACATTTGTGTCTATCTTGCTTATGCAAGTGTGCATAAATGGACAGTGCTTGCCGCCCAGTAATTATTATCAACTTGTAAGATATTTCCCTTAGGATAAATTACTTTGTTAAGGTCTTTTTCTTTTTAAATATTTTTATTTTTACTTTTTAGACGCTGACAAGTTTTTCTCCAAACGCTGTTACGTCCAATCGTGACGCTGACAAGGCTTTAGGCAAACGCTGACAAGAAAATATAGCCGTTGGGCGCTGATGGGCTATTTTTGACCGTTGACACCTAGTAGGCCCTACCCAGTTGTTATTTTTTGACTAATCTTTGGCCGTAATTTTGGGGAGAAGTTACTTTTAATTAATGCATGCGATAAGTTATATTTGATTCAAGATTTTCATGATTGCTCTTTGAATATAACCGCCTCATTTTTGACCAATCAAAATCATGCATCTCTCCTATAAATTTGGCTAATCTTTTTGTTCTGGGTATTCATATTTTCTTGTCTAACACTTTTCCTCCTAGATTTTTCCCATATCATATAACCTAAACAGCTTTAAATCATGGCACCCAAATTCAACTCAAAGAATTTAACATTGGAGTTCAAGAGCCAACACAATATGATCGCTTACTTGACTGCTGATGATGCTTTATTTCCTCAGTATTCACAGATGGTGGCATTTTTAAATGCATCTTCATTGAGGTATGCACTTTCTCATACACCATTAGTCCCTGTCGCACACATTAGACAGTTTTGGAACAATGTTAGTTCCACAACAACTAATGGAGTGACCACATTAACATCTACTGTTCATGGAAGAACATGGGTGGTCACTGAAGCTTTGGTTCGCCAAGCTTTGCGTCTTGATGACGCTGATGGTGTGACTACTCTTGCCATAGCAACAATAGAACAGGGTCTTAGGGAATTGGGTTATCCTATTCCTGCTGATGTCACTTTAAATAAATATCATAAGCAGGAATTTCCCTCTGACTGGAAATATTTGATACATGTCCTTTTACAATGCTTAAGTCCAAAATGTACTTCTTTTAATGAGATAAACAGGTCAATTGCAAGTGCTTTGGTTTGTATAACACGTGGGCTTAAGTATAATTTTTCAAAAATGATTTTTGAAGGGATGTGTAAAAACAAGGGAAGTAAAATGACTTTGGCTTACCCTAGATTTTTGCAAATGGTCTTTGATTTACAAGAATATTGTTCTAGGGATCATGACACTTTTTATGAGATCCCTAAACAACAGAAAACCATTTTTGCTAAAATGAGCTCCACAAACGACCCCATACCTCTTACCCAACCCATGCTTGAAGTAATTCAGGCTGCTCAACCACAACCAGACCCAACAATTCTTGTTGATCCCAAACTTAGATCGATTAGCTTTGTGTATACGAGATTAGATCAAGTACTACACGTAGAGAAACCTTTGCTTATGAATAAAGTAACAAAGTGTTATGCGGAATTAACACTTGATCTAAAACACAATGATGTTAAACAAACTTTCACTTGTATTAGAATAATCTTGTTGATTACAATGAAAGGTTTAACTTGCGAATACTATGAAAACTGATATATGACTTTAACCTAAAAGACCTTCTTTTATAGAACAAGAAGTCTTGTACAATAAGCTATGAATCAACTATTCTAGGTAAAGATAATAATAGAAAATACAATGTCGTGCTTATCTTTACCATACATAAATAAAGAAACAAATAAACAAAAGATATTCTATCAGTGTCAATCTTCAAGGCTGTCAGCGTTGACTTCTATCAGCGTCCAAAGTCAATCTATCAGCGTTGACTTTCTTCTTATCAGCGTTTGGTGATCTGACCCATATTTTATTCCCAACAATCCTCCCCTAAACTTGATATCCATTCCAATGATCAAGTTTCTGAATAAAACCTTAAGACTTAGGAGGAATCTTTCAATAACTTCTTATGTTGGTGATAAACATATCTGATCAAGTCCTTGGCCACATCACTAGTATAATCTATCTCCAAGGGTGTCTCTAGCATCTTCTCCAATACTTCTTTGGACAAGAAATAGTCAGCATCCACAAGCAGATATTCTGAAAACTTTGTAGAGCTCATATGAAATACAAAACAAGTAGAATATAACCTCCAATGAAGATTACTGAGATCATCTTCAAGATCCTTCCAAATGGCAGGATCTGCTTCTTTTGGACCACACAAAGTCATAAATGTGTTCCAAAGTCTTATTCCATTAGCTGAAGTAGGTGCTTCAGCTGTATACTTGGCCTCTATTAACCTCCATAGATGCACCAAGTCTTCCCTGTCTATGCTTGCAAATATAGAAATAACTGAAGTGAAAGTATGTACCTCCTTTCCAAATCGTCCAACCTTCCAAAATCCACACTCATCTTCATCAAAACTGATGATTGGATTTCTGTCATCTAGAGGTACCACATTTACCAAATCTGAAGCTTCCAAGGGAGAAAGCTTGAGATGCTTCCTTATAACACCTTCAGTTGGAAAATACACATCCATGTCTTTAGGAAATTGAAAAGGATCTCCTTTCTTCACTGGTCTTTGAGCAATCCTTATTTCCTTTTGAATTTGCATCTCCTCTGCAAGCTCTTGTTTTCTTTCTTCTGAAAGAAACTGGTAGACATTCTGTTCTTGCACCTTCCTCCAAATAGGATGTGCCCTATACTCTAACTCCTCAAAAGACAAGGCCAGCAACTTCTTTGATGTCCAATTAGGCTGATGACATCTAAGCAACTTATAGTACAACTGCCTTCTATCTCTTTTGAGCCAGGTCTTGACCTCTTGTGCATTAAATCTCATAATCACCTTTATGTCTTCTTGTACCCTAAGAAGAACTTCCAACCCCCAAATTTGATCTGATAAACTCATACCTGGGTTGTCCATCACCTGGTCTTCCCAAGCATGGTACATTCTGGTGATTTCTGGTAGGTCCCAATCAACCTGATTCTTCAACTCACTCAACCTTTCCTTTGCTAGCTCATCCCCATATTCAAGCCTCTCTGGATCTTCAATAAGTTGAATGCTTGAATCTGAGCTATCACCTTCTTTATCATCACCACTTTCCTCCTCACTTTCAGAAACAACAAATGGTGATCTTCTACTCCTCCTCAAATCTCTTTCCACAAGTTGAGCAGCCAACTGTTCATCAAATGCTATTTGTGCTGCATCTTTCTTTGGAACATCTTCTTCTACTTTACCAATTGTTGATCCCAAACTTAGATCGATTAGCTTTGTGTATACGAGATTAGATCAAGTACTACACGTAGAGAAACCTTTGCTTATGAATAAAGTAACAAAGTGTTATGCGGAATTAACACTTGATCTAAAACACAATGATGTTAAACAAACTTTCACTTGTATTAGAATAATCTTGTTGATTACAATGAAAGGTTTAACTTGCGAATACTATGAAAACTGATATATGACTTTAACCTAAAAGACCTTCTTTTATAGAACAAGAAGTCTTGTACAATAAGCTATGAATCAACTATTCTAGGTAAAGATAATAATAGAAAATACAATGTCGTGCTTATCTTTACCATACATAAATAAAGAAACAAATAAACAAAAGATATTCTATCAGTGTCAATCTTCAAGGCTGTCAGCGTTGACTTCTATCAGCGTCCAAAGTCAATCTATCAGCGTTGACTTTCTTCTTATCAGCGTTTGGTGATCTGACCCATATTTTATTCCCAACAATCCTCCCCTAAACTTGATATCCATTCCAATGATCAAGTTTCTGAATAAAAACTAAAGGCTTAGGAGGAATCTTTCAATAACTTCTTATGTTGGTGATAAACATATCTGATCAAGTCCTTGGCCACATCACTCGTATAATCAATCTCCAAGGGTGTCTCTAGCATCTTCTCCAATACTTCTTTGGACAAGAAATAGTCAGCATCCACAAGCAAATATTCTGAAAACTTTGTAGAGCTCATATGAAATACACCACAAGTAGAATATAGCCTCCAATGAAGATTACTGAGATCATCTTCAAGATCCTTCCAAATGGCAGGATCTGCTTCTTTTGGACCACACAAAGTCATAAATGTGTTCCAAAGTCTTATTCCATTAGCTGAAGTAGGTGCTTCAGCTGTATACTTGGCCTCTATTAACCTCCATAGATGCACCAAGTCTTCCCTGTCTATGCTTGCAAATATAGAAATAACTGAAGTGAAAGTATGTACCTCCTTTCCAAATCGTCCAACCTTCCAAAATCCACACTCATCTTCATCAAAACTGATGATTGGATTTCTGTCATCTAGAGGTACCACATTTACCAAATCTGAAGCTTCCAAGGGAGAAAGCTTGAGATGCTTCCTTATAACACCTTCAGTTGGAAAATACACATCCATGTCTTTAGGAAATTGAAAAGGATCTCCTTTCTTCACTGGTCTTTGAGCAATCCTTATTTCCTTTTGAATTTGCATCTCCTCTGCAAGCTCTTGTTTTCTTTCTTCTGAAAGAAACTGGTAGACATTCTGTTCTTGCACCTTCCTCCAAATAGGATGTGCCCTATACTCTAACTCCTCAAAAGACAAGGCCAGCAACTTCTTTGATGTCCAATTAGGCTGATGACATCTAAGCAACTTATAGTACAACTGCCTTCTATCTCTTTTGAGCCAGGTCTTGACCTCTTGTGCATTAAATCTCATAATCACCTTTATGTCTTCTTGTACCCTAAGAAGAACTTCCAACCCCCAAATTTGATCTGATAAACTCATACCTGGGTTGTCCATCACCTGGTCTTCCCAAGCATGGTACATTCTGGTGATTTCTGGTAGGTCCCAATCAACCTGATTCTTCAACTCACTCAACCTTTCCTTTGCTAGCTCATCCCCATATTCAAGCCTCTCTGGATCTTCAATAAGTTGAATGCTTGAATCTGAGCTATCACCTTCTTTATCATCACCACTTTCCTCCTCACTTTCAGAAACAACAAATGGTGATCTTCTACTCCTCCTCAAATCTCTTTCCACAAGTTGAGCAGCCAACTGTTCATCAAATGCTATTTGTGCTGCATCTTTCTTTGGAACATCTTCTTCAATCAAAATACCTTTACCTTTGTCTTTTGGATCAATAATTGGTAAAGTAGAAGAAGAAACCTGTGTGGACACATCTTTAATGATTGTTGATGGCTGGAATACATCAACATCATCTGCAACTTTGTCAGCGTCCAAGTTGCTCCTATCAGCGCCACGATTACCTTTATCAGCGCTGGATGTGTCAGCGTCCAAACCTGTATCAGCGCCCAATATTTCTTTGAAAGACCCTTCCAAGTTCTTTGGTGTCACCTTGGATGTATCAACAACTGGGTGCTTCTTCAAGTTGGTGAGAGCTTCAGCAATCTGCAAAGATTCACTAAATTGTGAACTCTTTTCTGAACTCTTTTCACTAGCTGTGTGAATCAACTCATCCTCCTCATCCTCTTTTTCCTCCCCTTTGGAAGATTCCTCCATTAGACTCCTGCTACTGGGATTCTCCAAAACAGTTACTCTCTCCCTCAAAGCTTGGAGTTCTTGTCCCTGTTTGTTGACAGTTTGTACAAGACTGACATTTTGCCTTTGCAAGCTAATGACAGCCGCCGTCAATTCAATTATGGTCATAGGTTCCAATCTGCCCTCAGCTAGAATGGGGATTTGACCTCCCAAAATAGGATCATGGGGCATGGATGAGGTCTTAATGATGTTAGGACTGTCTTGACCAGCGTCTAAGCCTGTGCCAATAGCCCCAGCCTCACCCATTTCACCAGCCACACTTGTGGAGGTGGTTCTCTCTGCTACAAGGCTAGGATCACTAGAGGAGAACACTCCAGTAACCCTTTGGCGTTTAGTCAACCTAGATTGTAATGGGGTAGAAGATGAAGTAGATTGTGTGGGTGTGGGTTGATTAAGGGGTGTTTGGGATTGTTCAGGAAGTGTATCAGTGTTGGGATTGGCTGTGTCAGCGCCCACATTTTGAGTGTCAGCGCTGGGTTGGTCAATGTCCATGTTTTCTGGTGAAGGTGATGGATCATGAATAGGCTCAAGTTGGGGTTCAGGGTCTGATTGTGGGTCTGGTTGTGGTTGAGCAGCCTGAATTACTTCAAGCATGGGTTGGGTAAGAGGTATGGGGTCGTTTGTGGAGCTCATTTTAGCAAAAATGGTTTTCTGTTGTTTAGGGATCTCATAAAAAGTGTCATGATCCCTAGAACAATATTCTTGTAAATCAAAGACCATTTGCAAAAATCTAGGGTAAGCCAAAGTCATTTTACTTCCCTTGTTTTTACACATCCCTTCAAAAATCATTTTTGAAAAATTATACTTAAGCCCACGTGTTATACAAACCAAAGCACTTGCAATTGACCTGTTTATCTCATTAAAAGAAGTACATTTTGGACTTAAGCATTGTAAAAGGACATGTATCAAATATTTCCAGTCAGAGGGAAATTCCTGCTTATGATATTTATTTAAAGTGACATCAGCAGGAATAGGATAACCCAATTCCCTAAGACCCTGTTCTATTGTTGCTATGGCAAGAGTAGTCACACCATCAGCGTCATCAAGACGCAAAGCTTGGCGAACCAAAGCTTCAGTGACCACCCATGTTCTTCCATGAACAGTAGATGTTAATGTGGTCATTCCATTAGTTGTTGTGGAACTAACATTGTTCCAAAACTGTCTAATGTGTGCGACAGGGACTAATGGTGTATGAGAAAGTGCATACCTCAATGAAGATGCATTTAAAAATGCCACCATCTGTGAATACTGAGGAAATAAAGCATCATCAGCAGTCAAGTAAGCGATCATATTGTGTTGGCTCTTGAACTCCAATGTTAAATTCTTTGAGTTGAATTTGGGTGCCATGATTTAAAGCTGTTTAGGTTATATGATATGGGAAAAATCTAGGAGGAAAAGTGTTAGACAAGAAAATATGAATACCCAGAACAAAAAGATTAGCCAAATTTATAGGAGAGATGCATGATTTTGATTGGTCAAAAATGAGGCGGTTATATTCAAAGAGCAATCATGAAAATCTTGAATCAAATATAACTTATCGCATGCATTAATTAAAAGTAACTTCTCCCCAAAATTACGGCCAAAGATTAGTCAAAAAATAACAACTGGGTAGGGCCCACTAGGTGTCAACGGTCAAAAATAGCCCATCAGCGCCCAACGGCTATATTTTCTTGTCAGCGTTTGCCTAAAGCCTTGTCAGCGTCACGATTGGACGTAACAGTGTTTGGAGAAAAACTTGTCAGCGTCTAAAAAGTAAAAATAAAAATATTTAAAAAGAAAAAGACCTTAACAAAGGAATTTATCCTAAGGGAAATATCTTACAAGTTGATAATAATTACTGGGCGGCAAGCACTGTCCATTTATGCACACTTGCATAAGCAAGATAGACACAAATGTCCTCTAGAGTCCCTTGCTAACCAAAATACTTACCAACAAAGTTATTTCATAAAATTCTTTGTAACTCCCAGGTAAACCCATATCCAAAGTATTCCCAAGTCTCCCATCAGACCACAACCAAGTCTAGGCCAAAAATGTCTTGGCAGCATGCATAGATTGTCACCTTTGCATGCTACAGTGCCTCATGGATTAGTAAAACTAACCCATACTCACCTGTGGACACAATCTAGAATTGTGATGAGAGTATTCTAAGAATACCCAAGAGTCCTAAAGGTTCCTTAAACCTCCCCTCAAACTATGATACATGAGTTCTCAAAATATATATATGAACATTAAAAATTTATGTCAAGATAGGAATATAAATATTCCAACCATCATCCATAAACAAAACATGTCCAAATAGCTCTTCAAAGATCCATAAGCAACTCTGTATCCAATGGCATAAAGCTACCATTACCTGCACATTTAGATAAAAACCACAAAACTAACATTTGTTGCTGACAGCGTCCCGACAACATGTATCAGCGTTGAAGGAACTCTTGTCAGCGTTAGACCATAATATCTCCAACAACGGCAAAATAACACTTGACAGCGTTACATTTACCTTTGTCAGTGTTAGAAAAATAATGTGGAAAATCTAAATCATCACAAAGACCAATAACAATGCATTATCCTGTACATACTTTTACAAAAAAAAAATGTTCCAAAACACATATTAAGTGAGATTAACCATTCCAATATTTGTTACCAAATATTGAAATCTTCCAGCATCAAAAGGTTTAGTTAATAAATCAGCTACATTATCTTCAGTATCTACCCTATCTGGTTGTATTAAACCTTTCTCAAAGCAATCTCTTATAAAATGATGTCTAATTTCTATGTGTTTGGTTTTAGAATGATGTACAGGATTTTTAATAATGCATAAAGTACTGTTATTGTCTACAAAAATCTTGGTATGCATAAAATTATACCCATAATCCAACAGCTGGTTCTGAATCCATAAGACTTGTCCACAACAAGCAGCTGCAGCAACATATTCTGCTTCAGTTGTAGAGTTTGCCACCACTGTTTGTTTCTTGCATTGCCAAGATATTAATCTGCTCCCAAGAAATTGGCATCCACCAGTTGTGGATTTCCTATCAAACTTGTCACCACCATAGTCACTGTCTGAATATGCAATAAGATCCAAGGGAGAATCTTTTGGGTACCACAATCCAAGATCTGGGTAGCATCTTAGGTACCTAAAAATCCTCTTCACAGCAAAAAGGTGACATTCTTTGGGAGTCACTTGATGGCGTGCACATGCACACACAGCAAACATGATGTCAGGTCTTGAGGCTGTAAGATACATCAATGAACCAATCATTGATCTATAGTGCCTAACATCCACATCCTTTCCAGCTCCAAGTTTTCCCCAGGGGTGTTGTCTGTCCATAGGAGTAGAAGCCTCCTTCTCATGTGGAGAAAAACCATATTTCTTCAAGATTTCAGCTACATACTTGTCCTGAGAGATGAAGATACCATCTTCTTTCTGCTGAACTTGTAAACCTAGAAAGAAGTTCATCTCACCCATTGCACTCATCTTGAATTTATCTGTCATGAGCTTGTAAAATTCCTCACTCATTTTTGGATCAGTAGAGCCAAAAATGATGTCATCAACATAGACCTGCACAAGTAACACATGTTTTCCTTTCTTCTTTGTAAACAGTGTCTGGTCTATGGTGCCCCTCTTGAAACCATTTTCCACCAAGTAGGTGGACAATGTACCATACCATGCTCTTGGGGCTTGATGAAGGCCATACATTGCCTTCTTTACTCTATAAACCTTGTCTGGATTCTCAGGATCTTCAAAACCAGGAGGCTGCATTACATAAACCTCCTCAACAATTGTGCCATAGAGGAAAGCACTCTTCACATCCATCTGATAAACAGTAAAATTCATGCAAGAAGCATAAGCTAAGAAAATTCTGATAGCTTCAATTCTTGCAACTGGAGCAAAGACTTCTTCATAATCTATGCCTTCCTCTTGTGTATAACCCTGAGCTACCAAACGTGCCTTGTTTCTGACCACAATGCCTCTTTCATCTTTCTTGTTCCTTAGAACCCATCTTGTCCCAATTGGTCTCACATATCTAGGACAATCAACCAGCTCCCAAACATCCTGTATAGCGAATTGATGAAGCTCATCCTGCATTGCTTCCACCCAACTTGGTTCCTTGAGAGCATCAAAAATTTTCTTGGGTTCTTCCTGTGACAGAAAACAGGCAAACAAACATGCTTGTACAAGAGGGGTATCAACCTTCTTGTGTATATTGGCAATAAATCCACCAAGACCTTGATGGGATCTTCTTGTCTGAACTGGAGCCATAACATCACCTATGATTTGAGATGTGGGGTGATCTTTAGCTGTGGAAGTGAGAACTCCTCCTTCAAAAAGTCTGGTGTCCTTAATTTCACGCTCCATGTTGCCAATATCTTCTTCAGTTTCTTCTTCATCAACAGGAATCTCTTCATGGATATTGGAAGGTCCACCCTGTTCAAAATGGGAAGAGAAAAGCTGTGTAAAGGTGTCTCCAAAGTCTGATCCTTGTGTGTCAGCGTTTGGGCTAACAACGCCTGAACTGGTGTTGTCAGCGTTGGAGCCATCAGCGTCTGAATTGGTCATGTCAGCGCTGGATTTCCCTTTGTCAGCGCTTGAAGAATCATGCATGTTTGTAGTTGGTGGTATCTGAACACCACCATTATCTTTCCTTGCAGCAGTAGCAGCAGCATAATACTCATCTGTCCATATAGGAAGTGTAACAAATTCTTGTGTGGGAGATGATATAACTGCTGGTGGTCCATCCTCCTTAGCAACCTGTATACCTGAAACATTACCAATTCTCTTTTCCAACACACTTGAAGTTACCTTCACAATGTCTGGATCAGTAACAGGCATATAATTTAAAGCTCTAGACAAAGGTTCTAAGTCAAACAACCAATTTGGACCACTCTCAGGATCACTAGGTTTACTTTCTAAAAACCTAACATGTACCTTTTCAAGTATACGTTTTTCCTTTTTAATGTAAACCCTATATCCTTTACTCTGCACTGAATAACCCATGAAGTAGCCTTCATCACCTTTTGAATCAAATTTACCTAGGGCCTCACTAGTTTCTAACACAACTACATGACAACCAAAAGGCTTCAGAAAACCAATATTTGGCTTCCTTCCCCAAAGTAATTCATAAGGTGTCTTATTATGTATCTTGTTGACCAATGCCCTATTTTGAACATAACAAGCTGTGTTAACAGCTTCAGCCCAAAAAGCTATAGGAAAGTGGGCATCAGCCAACATGGTTCTGGCTGCTTCAATAAGGGTCCTATTCTTCCTCTCAGTAACTCCATTTTGCTGAGGAGTTCTAGCTATGCTGAACTGCCTAGTAATCCCTTTCTTGGCACAAAAATCATCTAATAACTGATTTCTAAACTCACCCCCATTGTCACTTCTAATAATTTTGACCTCATTACCATTTTTCTTTTCAATCTGGGTAATAAAATTAATCAGACTTAGGGTAGTTTCACTTTTCTTGGCTAAAAAGAAAGTCCATGTGAACCTGGAGTAATCATCAGTAATGACAAAACAATATGATTTACCCTTCAAACTTTCTATATTAGTTGGACCAAAGAGGTCCATATGCAATAAGTGAAGGGGTTTAGAACTAGAGTGCACCTGTTTAGACCTGAATGAGACCTTGTGCTGCTTGCCCTTAAGGCATGCAACACAAGAGTGGTCATTGTGGAAAGCCTTTTCAGGCAAACCATCAACTAAACCAAGCCTCACAAGCCTATTAATATTCTTAAAGTTTATGTGCCCTAGTCTCCAGTGCCAAAGATTACTTTCATCTACTGAGGCCTTAGCATACAGACATGACATTTTATTATTTACCTTAATTCCATTAAGATTCACATTATATATGTCTTTATGCCTTGGTGTTCTAAAATCTATGTATTTCTCTTCAGGAAGCTTATAATCTTTGCTTAACACCAAGCACTCAGTATCTGTGAAAAGAACCTTATTTTTGTTATCACACACTTGTGATACACTAAACAAATTATAATCCAGGCCTTTCACCAAGAAGACATTATCAAACCTTAGATTGTTGGTGACAAGTGTTCCTTTTCCAGTGATGGTGCCGTAGCCCCCTCCAAAGTATACCTTATCACCATCTTGAATAGGAGAGAAATTGGTCAGATAGTCTTCCTTTCCTGTCATGTGCCTTGAGCATCCACTATCCCAGTATCCATAGTCATTGATCTTCTTCTGAATGCCCTGCACATAAAGAAAACACATTAGTTTTCTTTGGGAACCCAAGCCTTGGAAGACTTGGATTCATTTGGTTGTTCAACAAGAACAGACTTGGTTCTCATAACAACCCCATTTTCATCCCTGTTTGAATGAAATTCCCAGTTAACCCCAATTGGTGTTGACAATGCCTTTGAAATATAATGAAACCTGTTGCATGTCATAGAAATACCAGTATTATTAGGGGTCTGGTCTTGTTTTGGTCTCCATGTTAAGCTAGTAGAAGCTTTAGACCTATTTCCCTGTGGCTGCAAATACCTAGGTTTAGCAGTGTTTCTATCAGCGCTGAAATTACTCCTGTCAGCGCCCCGATTGCTCTTATCAGCGTTGAACCTAGGGTTTGCTACAGGAACCCATTGCCTATTTGACCAAGTATTTGACTTTTGAAAAGGTCTTAGGCCTTGTGTGTTAGACCCTCTAGAAAAGAATGGGGCTGGTCTAACAACTTGTGAACTTTTGTTCACAAAGGTATTGGGTCTGACAGTGTTTGACCTATGTTGACTTTTGTCAGCGCTGAAATGGTTCCTGTCAGCGTTGACATTGGAAGCATTGACACATTTGTAGGCCAAATGTGAGAAGCTACCACATGTATAACAAGCTTTTCTAGACATAGTCTTAGGTCTAGAAGCAAAGAAGCCTGTTCCATGATTACTTACTTGGCTTTTTGGTGACCTAGAATTTCTATACATCTCTGCATATTTAACACTAGGTTTTCTAACATTTTGTGGGCCAAGGTCAACAGGTTTGCCAGTGGTAGGGTGTGTGATCTTAATAGGTTTAGGATCAAGGCTCGTGATTGGTGTGGGCTCATTTGGACTTTCACACAATAACCCTCCCTTAACAAACAAAGTGTGGTTTGCTTTCTTCCACTCTTCTAGGTCAGTCAGCTTTTGCTGATATTCCTCAACTGGGGAAGTCACTCTAGGTGGAGGAATAAACTCCTCCTCTTGGCATTCTGGCAAGCCAGTCCAAGATAAGTCCTTTGATTGGACACCATAGAAATCCCCAGCTGGTGGTGGAACAACATTATAGTTATTTATCCCAATCCCACTCATATCCTTAGAGTCTCTTTGTTTACTAACACACTCTCCTAGGGATTGTGTGGCCTTATCAAATCTCTGGATTTTAAGACTCACATTATCTTTATTTTTGTTAGCCTCCTCTAACTGAGCTATCAAATCAAGATTAACCCTATTTACTATATCTTGAACATCCTTACTCTGATGTAACTCATGTTTTAAGATATTTATTTGATCCTTTAAATCAAACTCCATTTTCTTATACTCAGTTACTGTCTTTTCTGTTTGGGTAAGAGCAATTTGATAGTTAGATACTTTGCACCTTAGAGTACTTGCTTCATCTAATAATTTAACTATCTCTTGTTTTGATTTTTCAGTATTTAAACGACAACCCTTAGAACAGAAAGCATCATCATATACCTCATTATCTGATGAAGAGGAGGAGTGTGCCATGAGAGCATATTCAGCATGCTCTTCTTTAACTTCAGCAACCAAAGCTCTGTCCTCTTCCTCATTCTTAGCCATCCAGCTCCAATCCCATTCCCCAACGCCATCAATTTGTTGAACAGCAACCATGGCCTTGGGATCTGGGTTCTTAATCATTTGGCTAGAAGGCTTCCCAGCATCAGATCTCCTTGGAGATCTACATTCCCTCATAAAGTGCCCCATCCTATGACAGTTGTAGCACTCTACCTTGGACTTGTCAAAACCAGCAACATCCTTAGCATTAAAGGTCATCTTCTTCTTGAACCTTTTATTGAACCTGTTTGCTCTTAAACTTACAAGAGCCATAGTCCACTTGATGTCCATCTCTTCCAATTGTTCATCACTTATCTGCTCAAGATCTTCATAAGTAATCCTTGAATCACTAGGCAAAGAAGCAATGAATGCACACACAGTATCAAGATCGAAACCAACAGGTTTAATTCTATCAGCGCCATGATTGTATGTGTCAGCGCTTGAGTACAAAGCGTTGACAGGGTATGATCCAGCGCTGACAGATTGACATCCAGCGCTGACACCTTGAGGTCCAGTTGCTGAATGTCCATAGAAGTTCATGGAATCAAATTGGCCTTCACTTTGTGAAAAGAAGGCCATGTTGCTGCTGGAAGATTTGTTATCACTCTCCAATTGCCATTCATTCTCCAACAGCCTTAACTTGTTGAAGATGTCATCAAACCTGGAAGTCTTGTGGGTGTTATTGACAAGAATAGATCTTGTCTCAATCTTCCATACATCACCAAGGCTTTTGAGAAAAGTAGCATTCAATTCAGGGTCATCAATCTGTTTTCCCATAAAGGAAAGTTGACTTGTGATGTCAAGAAGTCTACTTCTCACACTGCTGAGATTCTCATTAGGTTGAGCTTTAAAGACAGCATACTCATGCAAGAGTTGCTTCTTCTTTTCTTCTTTTGTGTCAGCATTGCCACCATGTGCTACTTCAAGAGCTTCCCAAAGCTCTTTTGCAGAATCAAAACGTTTGTACTTATGCTGATTCTCATGACCTAGGGCATGTTTCAAGATGTTCAAAATTTTCATGTCCACCCTCTTCTTGGCTATATCTTCAACAGCCACCGCTCTCCCATCATCAGGCTTTTCCACTTTATTAGCTTCAGGACAATTAGGAATAGCTGTCCTTGCGGCAATAGCAGCAGTAATCTTTGCTGCTTTATCGAATGTGTTCCCATATTCGATAATTTCCCAAAGAGTGTAGTCATGAATAGCTATGTATTGCTCAAAATTGGACTTCCAAAGTTCAAAGTTCCTGGCATCAAACATGGGAATTTTGATACTAGGGTTTGAGAAGTTGTTTTGCAGCAAAGCAGGAGGTTGATTTGTGCCAGACATGGTGTTTTTAGGGTTTTGAGAATTTAGGGTTTTTAGGGTTTGGTGTTTTAGGGTTCTGCGTTACTTAAAGATCAAAAGTTTCTCAACAAGCTCTGATACCACTTGTTGATCCCAAACTTAGATCGATTAGCTTTGTGTATACGAGATTAGATCAAGTACTACACGTAGAGAAACCTTTGCTTATGAATAAAGTAACAAAGTGTTATGCGGATATAACACTTGATCTAAAACACAATGATGTTAAACAAACTTTCACTTGTATTAGAATAATCTTGTTGATTACAATGAAAGGTTTAACTTGCGAATACTATGAAAACTGATATATGACTTTAACCTAAAAGACCTTCTTTTATAGAACAAGAAGTCTTGTACAATAAGCTATGAATCAACTATTCTAGGTAAAGATAATAATAGAAAATACAATGTCGTGCTTATCTTTACCATACATAAATAAAGAAACAAATAAACAAAAGATATTCTATCAGTGTCAATCTTCAAGGCTGTCAGCGTTGACTTCTATCAGCGTCCAGCATCAGATCTCCTTGGAGATCTACATTCCCTCATAAAGTGCCCCATCCTATGACAGTTGTAGCACTCTACCTTGGACTTGTCAAAACCAGCAACATCCTTAGCATTAAAGGTCATCTTCTTCTTGAACCTTTTATTGAACCTGTTTGCTCTTAAACTTACAAGAGCCATAGTCCACTTGATGTCCATCTCTTCCAATTGTTCATCACTTATCTGCTCAAGATCTTCATAAGTAATCCTTGAATCACTAGGCAAAGAAGCAATGAATGCACACACAGTATCAAGATCGAAACCAACAGGTTTAATTCTATCAGCGCCATGATTGTATGTGTCAGCGCTTGAGTACAAAGCGTATTGAATTTTTCTGGACGTTTTTGTGTGCGCAGCAGTATTCAGAAGGTCATAAAACAAATGGGATGTTCATTATATTAATAACAAACATCCACTAGACGTGTATACATTGAATCCCACGTCTAGTGCGACACACACTTTAGGTTTACATTGTGAATGAAAGATATGATAAAACCTACGTCCTATGTTTTCTTTATATACTAGAAAACATAGCTTACAAAGAAAGCTAAAGTAATAAAAAGACTCCAACGGCTTGTTCTTTTGCAACTTGTACTTTTTAGCCCTTGTCTTCTTATTTTGTTGTGTTTTGACTTATCAACTCAATAATTCGACCCAACAATCTTCCCCTAGTTGATGATGTCAAAACACTCCTCTTAAGCATGAATCCTTTGTATGTAGTACATGATCTCCAAGAAGCTTCCCCTTAAGTATAGCACATATTCTTCCCCTTTTTGACACATCAATAGGGAATATGTGAAAGTATGCAATCTTGAAGATTCTCCAAAAGTAGCTCTATGGAATGATCCTGAAGAAAAATAAATAAAGTAGTCTTTGATGTAGAAGTAAAATAACCCAAACTTATGTTCCATGTCTTGTTTATCCATGTGATGAAGAACTTATACCATGAAAAAATATAAGTAGACCTCGATCCCTTGTCAATATTCTCATCCTATGTGAGACACTGAGCACGATAATGTAACTCCTTCAAGTGTTATGACAAGTCTTCGTCACCAACCATGTAAGCACGAACAAGTTACCTTTAAAGTCAGTGGCTGAGGTCCACGACTTTAAGATATGATAGAACACAAACTTGCGAAAATCTTCTTCAATCATCAAACTTACCATAAGAATTCTTCCCCTTAAGCTAACACCTCTTCATGATGAATTTGAATGGAATAACATCTTCATACCATATGTAAAAGTCCAATATGGATAACTCTTTCGCAAGGCTATCCCGATTACATAGTTTAAAATATCCCTCAAATCCCACGAATAATTGCTAACTTACTTAAAAATCATTAATCCATTTAAATATATCCGAGCCATAAATATCAACTTGATATTCTGAATAAAACGGAGATTCCATGTACCTTTTGTGTGTATAATCCTTCTTTTTGTATGCTTAAAACGTACCAGTTTTCTCAAACAGCAGCAAACAGTGTGTTACCCGAGATCCTCCTTTGTCCAATAAATCTTTATGTGTATTGCCCAATATCGGACAACACGTATCAGCGTTGAAACACATATCTCGGACAACACTGTCAACTTGACAGCGTTGACTTATTCCTTGTCAGCGTCAAACTTCCTTCTGTCAGCGTCTGAATTAACCTTTGTCAGCGTCTACTTCTGTCTCGTTCAAATAATAATCTGTGGCTCACATCACACATAAGTACGTGCCTTCTTTAATCATAAAAGGCCCCACTTCCCTACGTAAACCACAACATGTATAATTTGACCATATTATGAATCACGTTCATATATGACCAAATCACTAATGACCATGTGAACACAAATTCACATTCATGTGAACAGAATATTTGCCATGTATACGTCCAATAATACGTCCATGTATAAATCTCATTCTTTGAAGTAAACGTTCATGTGAACATATGACAAATCTCACTTGCATTCTTGATCTAACCAATAAAAACCTTCTAACCGTGTGAACACATGGTTAAGAACCAATCAGAATCTTTCAATCCGTATGAAAGCCAAACCGTGTGAACACAAGGACTTTTCTACCAATGAAAAGATCTTTACCGTGGACTAGCATGTAGTGGATTGTAGCACCATGTGAATGCAACAATAAGGATCTTTAAACTTCGTGTGAACTCAAAGTAGCACAACACATTCACGTCATGCTTGCACTCCTTTTGTCTTTGTGATCCCACGTAAACATTCACTTTGTGATTATCATATGACTATAAGCACATGACTGCGTTTGATTTTACTTCCATAACAGCGCTCGTTCCATCATCATAAAAACAGCTTTTCTTTCTTTAAGGTTACCATGTCTGTATATAACGAGTAGATCTAGGGTTTTGTAAGAAAAACCCTAAAACAAGAATTCTGTATCAAACATCCATGATTACCAATCACATTAGGGTTCATCATTAGTTCAAGAACCAACTCACCAAGGCTAATGCAATTATTACACGCAGCAACGAACAATGATTCTAGGGTTTCTAAACAAAACCCTAAAAAACAATTATCACCACTGCAGCCATCTTCGTCTCCCAATAACTTCTTCTTGAAAGCTCAAATGGAAGATTGCTCCGGTGAGATCCTAGACACAAGTGCCAAGAACCTACAGTTCAAAAATCACGAAGATCCAACGGTTAACGAAGGAGAGATCGTGTTTTGAACATGGTTGTCCACAGAAAAATGCATATACCCTGCTGCTGACTTTGACGCTTAATAACTTTTGCCTGGGGATAAAACTCGACAATCCCTCCAGTAGATGTTTAGATATATGTATGTAGAACACACATATAAAATTTCGTGACGATCCAACGGTTAGATCAAAAGTTATGACCTTCTGAATACTGCTGCGCACACAAAAACGTCCAGAAAAATTCAATACGAATTTTTCTTCTTCACCATACACGAACACCTCGTCGGACCTAGATATCATGAGCCTTAGGCTCTGATACCAATTGATGAGTCCTTATTGATCGTTCGACTCAATGGTTATTAACCATATATCTAGGTTTGATCATCGTTCATATGATAACATAGCGGAAAAGAACAATGATCATGACAAGGTGTTTAGGCACAAAGACACATGAATTAAAACAAATGGGATGTTCATTATATTAATAACAAACATCCACTAGACGTGTATACATTGAATCCCACGTCTAGTGCGACACACACTTTAGGTTTACATTGTGAATGAAAGATATGATAAAACCTACGTCCTATGTTTTCTTTATATACTAGAAAACATAGCTTACAAAGAAAGCTAAAGTAATAAAAAGACTCCAACGGCTTGTTCTTTTGCAACTTGTACTTTTTAGCCCTTGTCTTCTTATTTTGTTGTGTTTTGACTTATCAACTCAATAATTCGACCCAACAATCTTCCCCTAGTTGATGATGTCAAAACACTCCTCTTAAGCATGAATCCTTTGTATGTAGTACATGATCTCCAAGAAGCTTCCCCTTAAGTATAGCACATATTTTGGAGAATCTTTTGTATGTAGTACATGATCTCGTCGGACCTAGATATCATGAGCCTTAGGCTCTGATACCAATTGATGAGTCCTATGATCGTTGGGCTCAATGGTTATGAACAATTATATCTAGGTTTGATCATGGTTCATATGATAACATAGCGGAAAAGAACAATGATCATGACAAGGTGTTTAGGCACAAAGACACATGAATTAAAACAAATGGGATGTTCATTATATTAATAACAAACATCCACTAGACGTGTATACATTGAATCCCACGTCTAGTGCGACACACACTTTAGGTTTACATTGTGAATGAAAGATATGATAAAACCTACGTCCTATGTTTTCTTTATATACTAGAAAACATAGCTTACAAAGAAAGCTAAAGTAATAAAAAGACTCCAACGGCTTGTTCTTTTGCAACTTGTACTTTTTAGCCCTTGTCTTCTTATTTTGTTGTGTTTTGACTTATCAACTCAATAATTCGACCCAACAATCTTCCCAATACATCTGACCAAGATATTGGACAGAAGAGATATTGGACAACACATGGATAGCTGCTGTTAGAGAAAATGGGTATGTTTTAAGCACACAAAAAGAAGGGAAAGACACACAAAAGGTACATGGAATCTCCGTTTTATTCAGAATATCAAGTTGATATTTATGGCTCGGATATATTTAAATGGATTAATGATTTTTAAGTAAGTTAGCAATTATTCGAGGGATTTGATGGATATTTTAAACTATGTAATCGGGATAGCCTTGCGAAAGAGTTATCCATATTGGACTTTTACATATGGTATGGAGATGTTATTCCATCCAAATTCATCATGAAGAGGTGTTAGCTTAAGGGGAAGAATTCTTATGGAAAGTTTGATGATTGAAGAAGATTTTCGCGAGTTTGTGTTCTATCATATCTTAAAGTCATGCACTTCCAGCCACTGACTTTAAAGGTAACTTGTTCGTGCTTACATAGTTGGTGACGAAGACTTGTCATAAACACTTGAAGGAGTTACATTATCGTGCTCAGTGTCTCACAAAGGATGAGAATATTAACAAGGGATCGAGGTCTACTTATATTTTTCTTCAGGTATAAGTTCTTCATCACATGGATAAACAAGACATGGAACATAGGTTTGTGGTATTCTACTTCTGCATCAAGACTACTTTATTTATTTTTCTTCAGAATCGTTACATAGAGCTACTTTTGGAGAATCTACAAGATTGCATACTTTCACATATTCCCTATTGATGTGTCAAAAAGGGGAAGAATATGTGCTATACTTAAGGGGAAGCGTCTTGGAGATCATGTACTAAATACAAAGGATTCATGCTTAAGAAGAGTGTTTTGACATCATCAACTAGGGGAAGATTGTTGGGTCCAATTATTAAGTTGATAAGTCAAAACACAACAAAATAAGAAGACAAGGGCTAAAAAGTACAAGTTGCAAAAGAACAAGCCGTTGGAGTCTTTTTATTACTTTAGCTTTCTTTGTAAGCTATGTTTTCTAGTATATAAAGAAAACATAGGACGTAGGTTTTAATCATATTATTCATTCACAATGTAAACCTAAAGTGTGTGTTGCACTAGACGTGGGATTCAATGTATACACGTCTAGTGGATGTTTGTTATTAATATAATGAACATCCCCATTTGTTTTAATTTGTGTTCTTTGTGCCTAAACACCTTGTCATGATCATTGTTCTTTTCCGCTATGTTATCATATGAACGATGATCAACCTAGATATAATGGTTCATAACCATTGAGCCCAACGATCTATAGGTTCCTCAAAAACATATCTTTATCTTTTTGGACAATTTATTTTGTGCCAATTGTTTTATTTTTTTCGGCTTTCATTTTTCTCTTACTATTGGATAGATCTCAGTCTTTTGGGTTTTCTGTAACATAATTCTTTGGGTTTAATGTATCATCGTCAAGGCAGATTCAAGTTCTAATAATGGTAAGCCTGTTAGGTTCAAAAAGGGTTGTTATTATTAACTTGAATATGTTATGGGCTACCACACCAGCCATGTTTTTTACATAGTTCTTTGAGTTTCCCGAGGTTTTGGTAGAAGGTGACATGGAAATTGTGAAAATTCTTTCAACTGATCCCTTAGTTATTGAGTATTATTCTGAATTTCCATTACTAGGAAGGTTTGCTCTTAAGGACTTGAAGCATACGGTAGCTTATGGCGTTATCAAAGATATTGAAAGAAAAAAGAATGCAGTTGAGGTAGGACATACATTCATTGGGAATGTGCATCTTAGAATTGATTACTTGTGAATATCCGTACAACAAATGCAAAAATCAAGCACAAATAAAGAGGAATGTTACTTTTATAAGTTTACCTTCAATCAACTATCTACCTGGATATGTGTGTTAGAACAAGTTCTGGTCGTGATAAACTAATTCATCTAAAAGTTAGATGCAACCCCTGTTATTTGTTTATTGCAACTTTAATAGCTAAACACTATATACTGGATGTCAGATTCTAACTAATCAAACATCAGTAACATACAGTTTGTTCAACACATAAAGATTTTTACATAATATAGATCTGTGATCTTGTCTCCTGTATTGCAGGGTATAAAACTCGCTGGCCTCTAAAAATTCAAAACCCACAAGTCAAGGAGTTCATACAGCCATTCAGAAGGAGGAGGCTTCTGATGATGGATTATGTTACCATCTGAGCTCTGGTATACAAGTAATCAATGAATATATCATACTATATTGTTAATACTTTATTTCTCATTGTTACTTAGAATGTGATGTGAATTGTGATTCTGTTGTGTTTGTTTAAACTTTCACCCACAAAAGACCCCAACGGACAAAAATACCCAGAGACCCAAATCACTTGGATTAGGATAAATGGCTCCTAAAACACCCCTGCCTTCAGATTCGACTCTTCCACTCAACAGGTCCAATAGGTCGATGGGACAAAGCTCTAGGCGCAGTGAAAGTAAGGGGCAGTGGAAGTTTTGTGCTACTGTGTCGTCATCTGGACAACTAATTCTTCCAAAGGCACTTAAACTGTTTCCTTTCTTGGTTTATTTTCTTCCCCTTATTTTACTTCATTTCATTTAATTTGGTTTGCATCTTTGCATAAATTGTATTTTTCTAATTGTGAAAATGATCCTAAATCATTTCTTAAAAAAGGATTAGTAATTAAATTATATTTTTGTAACAATGCTTTACCCACAAGTTAATTTTGTTTATATAGGGCATTCCAAAAAGTAACAAAAGCGTATGTTTACCAAAATTACTATAGCGTATTATAACGTCCTCAAATCTATCACAGTAGAAAAAGATGCAGATCATAGTTTACCTTTTCAACCAGTAGTTGTTGCATTAGGGACTGAATGGGCTTTGTACTACCTGAATCTAAATTATCCAGCATATAGAAACAGAAGAATGTTATGTAATGATCCGATCCTTTGTTTTTGTATGTCACTCTCTGGTGATTTAGTAGTGGCGACTAATTATTGTGGCTTTGTCTTTGCATATTTTAAAAGACCAAATGTTTTCCATTATGCTCTTCATGTCTAGGTGTCAAAATTGCAACTGATCTGCTCATGTAGGAACCAATGGTTATATTCTAAGTTGTAAAATAATAATAAACTAATGTTGTAGGTTGTGCTCTTTTGGATGCGTGAACGCATGCCATTATCTGAATACCATCCTGAACCGATGACCTGCTGTTGTATGTAGTAGCTACTTTTATCACTCTATTGTTTAATTTTAGCCTCAAAACTATTAAAGCGAAACTTTGTATTAAAGCTCTCATTTATCTGTATCAAAACTACAATCGGGATGTTGCATACCTCCATCAAGCTAATGTAGCTTCTGTAAATACTTTGTACACATAACCAACAAATCCGAGCTCGATGTAATAATAAAAGGCCTGAAACATGTTCCTACCCACACCTGTCTGATAGTTTCAAATGAAACGAGCGCAAGCTCTATTTATCTCGGACTCGATTCGGCCCATTATCTAAACCCTTCTGTTACTCTCATTTACGACAACCTTATTATACTAGCCGTGACGTTTGTATGTCAAAACGGTGAGTACCAGGTATAATTTTTTTTATGTATCCACCTTTTAAAGAGCATACATCTATTAGTAATAGTTGATCATTTTGCAGAACACATCATAGAAAAAGTTGTGTTTAACAACCCAAAGATGCAAATGAAAATGCAATGTTTGAGAGTAGAAAAACAATTCTTTATTCAATTCGTTTATAGATTTTAGAAAAGATTTATATTGAACTGAATTTAACTGCACCTGATTCAACCTATATAGATGCAAAAAAAATTGACTGCTCTTACAGATCTAAATAGCATAAAGGCATTTTGACATCAAAAGTTCATAAATTATTTAGGATTGGGAATTAAAAAAGGTATGTTTCAAATGAGTTGTGTTCTTGGCGTTTAGAGAGCGGGAACAATCTTTCTTAGTGGGTCCTGAAACATAGCTTAATCTGGTTTACTAACCTCCTGGGATATGCAAACTCAGTTATGGTCAGAAAAATATTGGCCATTAACCATGTTCTGTGACATGCCTTTTATTATCGTCCGAATCATAGGTAATTGGTGAACCATATGTGCAAACTTGATTTTTACTAACTAACTGAACAGGTTGTGGTGAGCTGTCTAATCGAGCAGCATCTGGTGGTGCAAAGTCTTTGAGGTCAGTTGCTCTTCTTGGAGTAGGTCTATAAAGGCCTATTGAGTTTTACAACCATTACAGCTGCTGAGGAAGCTAATAATGGTTTCGAATGTCCAAAGGTACCCTTGGCCTCACCAAGGCATTCTCAGTTCCTACCACGATGCTTCGCGACATCTTTTTCGATCTTTTCATTTAGTGCTATGTTATTTCTTTCGATATCATTCAGTCTGAATTTGTTCTGTTCTTTTGACAAGTGGTACCTAGATGTTTTTTTGGAAGTTGCTAATGCTTCAATATATGATTGCATGATTGCATATTAGGCACGAAGCCACTTGCTCCTGTGGAGATCATGGCAAGCTGCTAAATATTCACTAAACCAAAAATTTATTGTATAGGAGGAATTATATCCTCAAAAAGATTTAAGTATTCAAAACGAGCATATACAAGGGGTTCCGGGTAACAAAGCACCAAGTAAAAGAGACTATTATGTCTGTATTTGAAACTAGCATTATATGTAAGCTGTAAAGATTGTACTCCCATAGGCCACAGGTGAGAAAAAGAAGAGACATGATGGGTATTCAATTTTTAACCAAGAAAATAAACAATTTATGTTAAACAAAGACATGGTCCAAAACGCTAAGAACCCAACTCATTGACTAATTAAAAAACTCAATAATATTGCACACCGAACAACTCCATTGAAAGAATATAAAAACATGCTGATATGTTCTCCATCAATACCAACCTTATTTCCGTACTTGAAAACAGGATTTCAGATGACGGAAACAATCCTTTTGATATTTTTTAACTTCGATACAGGATTCATGGTACTTGTGTACTGCATGACATAACGCATTAAACAACCTCTGACATATGATATTATATGACGAAAAATGCATGGGTTGCGTGCACATTTTTACCTTAATTATAAGTTACTGATATTTATTTGATATTGTATGTATGGTTTAAACCATGAACTGAATTGATGAGTATATTGTTTTCCAACCATTTGATGCGACAAAAATCAAACATATTGTTGAAATCCAGGTACAGTTTGATGATCCTGAAAATGGTGATCTCATCTATCCTTTTTGCTTATGTTTTTTTGTACGTTAATATTGAAAACACGTGTATCATAATGGTTCAAATCAGTTATACTTAAGCATACACTGTTAATGTGGTGAGCTTGTGAATAATTATTCAATAACACATAATGAGTTACATAGATGCTTTTAATATATTGACGAAGCCAAATTAAAAAATGATCGGGGCTATAAAATTTTTTAACCTTAAGATTGTAGATATTATTTTTTTAAATAATTATTAAATAAGATTAGAAACATATTTCGATGTACTTGATGCGCTTAAAATATATTTAAAAGAAATTGATATTTTATTATAAAAAATTAACATTAAATTGAAAAAATCTATATGTATCACGGGACCCACGAGACACCCCTCGCTCCATCCCTAAATATATATCAAAAGAGCAATGCTAAATCTTCCTACTATATCCTACTACTTATCCTCCTACCCACATCAAATTAAAACATGTGTAATCCACTCATTCTCTTTCTTAATTTCATCTATTGATCATTCCATTTGTCAAAATCATATAAGTAGGAGGATATGTAGGCACATGAAGTAGGAGGATAAATCATTTTCCATATTAAAATTATGTTCCACATGTATACTGAAACGTGATACTACAAAATTTACATCAATTTTTTATTTGTCTATATTGGTCCATGACAACTACCTTGACTTTTTGTTCTTAGGTGTGACATTCGACATATTGCTATCTCTGATAACTATCAAAGTTGCAAGGCATGGAAAAAGAACCCATTAATTATCCAATGTTTTAAAACTCGGGTCAACCCGACCGGGTTCTAGCTGAAAAAACAGGTCATATTGACCCGGGTTTCACATTTTCGAAACCCGGTTCGACCCGTCGTGTTTGAGGTGACCTGGGTCAACCCGGTTCTCGAGACCCGGCCAAGTTTCGATTTTTTTCGGTTTTTTGAAAAAAAATATGTAAATTTTACGTATTTGCGATGGAATTTAATTTTTACATATTATATTGGTTAGTAAACAATTTATAACTTCAATATACGAGAATTTTTATGGTTTTTATATATAGTTTTTGTTAATTATTAAAAATTTAAAAAACTATGTTTTTTTAAAACCCGGGTTAACCCGGATCCGATAACTTGACCGGATCGATTTAAAACCCGTTCAAAACATTTCCCATTATCATAAACTATATTCCCACACTAGGATATTTGTAAGTTTCACATTCAATAGAAAAACTTTGTATAAAAAAATATTGACGAAACAAACCTTTTCATTGGCTCACAAAATAATAGAATACATGTATATTCATTTAAGGGGAAACTGCTTATATGACCCTCCATAGATCATTACGTATATTTTCAAGCTAAAGTAAAAATTTCGTATATACATCATTCATAAACGTAATTCAATCTACAACCAATTTATTGTTTTACATATTTTTAAATTCTAAAAATACTTATAATAATAGTTTAAACAAAAAATAACTATTATACCCCTAGGGTGAGGTTATTTTCAAAACTAAATAAATGTACAGAACTACGAGAACCATCTTTTTACTCTTAAAATGCATATGTATATTCATCGGTTAGTTCATTACGTAGAAATACATTAATTTTCATTATCGTAGGTCACTAGGAACATGTATCCTAGGACCATGCACGTGTATTTGTTTTGTATGTATTATAACTATCTTTTCGTTATAATATGAAAACACATGTGCACTCTTCATATCGCTCATAATACTCAGATCTATAACCAATAAAACAATTATTAAATGTTAAATTAAACATAATAATGAAAATATATATACATTGTTAAGAGTATAAATGTGATTCTCATAGTTCTGTACATTTATTTATTTTTGAAAATAACCTTATATTATACCCCTAAAGTCAATTGATATATATTTTATATTCAAGTTTTTCTACTTTGCTATGTTCGAGATATGAATTTGAAGTTAGTTACTCCATAAACAAATCTTCGTTATCTTCACTACTGATGCGTCAGTAATTAATTGAGGAAAATGATCAATTCAAATATTCAACATACAGATATGGCCGATTAATGTTTTCATTTTGTGTTGTACCACAAAGAATACTTTTGGTTCGCTTTTAGATATAATTTTTATTAATTTCTTTATCTTCGTGTAGAATTCAAATTTGAGATGAAACAAGAAAAAATAGATAATAACTATTAAGAAGAAGGGCATAATGGTCAAATCCCGATCTAGATTATAATTATAATGTTTTCACAGATTTTAAGAGTAGTAAAAGACAATTTCGATATATTTGACAAATTTAATGTTTATAAAAAATATATACGTAATTAAAAGTTTCGCTTGGATATATACGCAATTATCACGTTTTTAAGGGATATATACGCAATTCTCTCTTCATTTAACTAAATGTTGTTGAGGACCAAATCTAATAAAAGTTATACGCACATAACGGAGGGACAATTTTAGGTTGTGTTTCTATTGTTAAGTCTTTTTATAATTAGTATTCTAACACGTCATCCTACTCCAAAATAGGTTAATTTACGTGTTAAATTCATAAACCAAATATGATGTAGATTTATGCACATTCGTAAAGTAACATGACACCAAACACAGTAGTTGGGTGTACCAACAACTAATACTAACAAAGAATAGTTTACGTTTAAGCAACATAGTTTAAAAAAACTATAAACCGATATTAGTACAAAGAAAGATTCACATGGAACAAACATGTATGTTGGGTTGTCCAAGGCCTAAAAATATCAAAATTAGTTTTCTTTTAGTTTTCTTCAAACAAAAACGGGTCCTATTATCAAAAGATACAAATAATACGCAAACGTACGTTTAGAAAAGATTATGAAATGACCCCGCCCATTGGGCGGGTTACGACGCTAGTATATACATATATATATATATATATATATATATATATATATATATATATATATATATATATATATATATATATATATATATATATATATATATATATATATATATATATATATATATATATATATATATATATATATATATATATATATATATATATATATATATATATATATATATATATCTATATATATATATATATATATATATATATATATATATATATATATATATATATATATATATATATATATATATATATATATATATATATATATATATATATATATATATATATATATATATACATATATATATATATATATACATATATATATATATATACATATATATATATATATACATATATATATATATATATATATACATATATATATATATATATATATATATATATATATATATATATATATATATATATATATATATATATATATATATATATATATATATATATATATATATATATATATATATATATATATATATATATATATATATATATATATATATATATATATATATATATATATATATATATATATATATATATATATATATATATATATATATATATATATACTAGTTGCAAAACCCGCCCGATGGGCGGGTTCGACTTGTAATTTTCGTTAACTTTTTTTTAGTTGGCAAATTAATTTTTTATAAACATTTATTTTTAAAAATTGTTATAAAGATGTATAGTAAAATATAAGTAAGAAACAAAGTTTTTAAGAATTTGTCCAATCATTCAAACAATTAAATGTTCTAGTGAAAGAAAAAAAGGTATTATGATTTATGAATAGTTATACAGAAGTTGTTATAAACATTTAAAAATTAGAAAGAGTTCGTCAAATAAATCTTTTTATTGTGCACCTATTATACAAATGCTTATTGTTATAAATTCTATCTTATCTTATTTTACTATATTATAAAGCATTTAGGTCATTTTTATTTTTATAAAGTCTAAAAATTAATTAGGACATTTCAAGTTGATTTTTATAGAAACATTTATTTTATAATTGACAACCTTTTGTAACAATCTATTAAAAAAACCATTTTTATCCTTAAAATTAAAATATTTTTTAATTTAATTATTTTTTTATAATATAATTTCATCATATTTTCTAAAATTTTATGCTCTTTGATTCAAAATTTATTTTGATATATTTTAATTAATTTTAGTTTTTCTTTTTTTTTTGAAGATTTATTTTATTTTGATTTAATTATTTTACGACTTCAATATTTGAATATAAATTTAACGGCTAAAAGTAGTAACATTTGTTATCTCAAAAAACATCACCGGATATCCGTCGATGAATTGCGCGAGTAAATAATATAATAAAAAGAGTTTTCACCGAGTGTGATGATGACGTATACCGGCACACTTCAAAAACTTTTGCCAATTAAATTATTTGTCCTTCCATTAAAAACTAATTATACTCTATTATTAGACTTCAGTATATGCTAAAGAGTATATCTGTATATATTAAGCGCATGAAAGTTTTCAAAACTTACTTTTAAGCAAGTACCATTGATAATTATTGTTACCTTTTGCATATCCTCTGTCTGAGATTTAAGCAGGTTAGATTGTTTATGCATGTTTCGTATTTGTACGTTTAGTAGGATATATAATTACTCTAAATCAACATACTCGGTAGTTGAATAAGTAAACTACTTATTAACAATTAGTTAATCTATATAATGTACCGACTAAACTTAGTAATATCTTCATGATATGACAATTCGGAAGTATATATTTCTTATCTTCGTAACAACTACCATAGTTACAAACCTTTGGCAAAGTTAGTTTATGCTATTTCTCAAGAACATGTGAGGGTCGTTGCTTCATACTTTGATATAAGCTGATCAAGAACCTATTTGAAATGTTTGTTGATTAAAATTGGTGTTCAATAATGGTATTTCATTAGGAGGACACATTTGAAAAACGATCACTTTTAAACAATGAAAATCGCACCCAATACTTAAGAAATATGTGCATATCAAGACAGAACACATGAGATTAATCAAACTGTCATAAACACAAAATGTGCTATTAAAGATGGTAAAAACTTGTCATGATCACGATCACATGACTGAACAAACAACGAAATACACTATAACCATTCCAGACACTATCCTGTAGACTCATCCCAGTAACTCAGCTTATGCAACAAAGGTCTCACCCAGAATGAAACCACATAAACCAAAAAGATTGTGAAAAGCAGCAGACATCATTAACCACATCAAAAAGGGCATGAATAGTGAAAATGCTTGGCACTTACAAACGTGTGAGGCATGAACCTACCATAACAGCTCACGTACCGCCTAATCCTAGCCCAAAGTTTTTCTCTAGAACCGGGTCAAACACATCATATAACCGCCATTGTTCATCTATTTCCTGTCTGGTGCTAGTTATAACCACCTAAGATGCATCAAGACTCGTCTCTTCGGCCTCTATCCTACACATTATTTTGTAGGTAGTATTAATTTCCTCTTTAGTTGTTCTTCCTTGCCTCATAAGTTGGTCCAACTTATCACGTCCAAGTGAGTGACCAGTGAAAAGCACATTCAGAGCACCAGATATGCGAGTCGTTGAGTCACCAGCATCAGCATAATGACCATGGATGGCAACAGGCCACAAAGGGTGCCCACCACCAACTTGCTCACACAAAACATTAGACATTTTCATTATGTGGCCAATTGCACCATCAACGAATTCAGGGATATGAGGCCAAAGAGACTCTTTAGGGATATATTTGTCTTTTGGACCAAATGGTATACATCTCCTCTGTCATACCATCAAAATTCTGTGTAGATAGCATTTCTGTTGGTTCGCCGCAACTCCAATCGACATCAGGACAGGCTACGTGTCTAGTGAGTAAATCAACTCGATAGACACCTGGCATTCAAGATAAACCTCTTGCAAGTTATACAACATACATAACCTGGAAATAAAGAAAGAAAAAATAAGGCGAATCATCAAATACAACCTAGTAAATACAATGTCCAAAGGTTATAAATTACTTCAAATAAGCAACGTCGGACAGCACACACACACACATGGTGATGATCATGTTGATAAAAAAGACAATTACCCTTTTGTTGACGATATTCATGTCGATAAAGAAAAAATGGTAATGAATAGCGCGACACTTTGATGTGCTATAAATTCTACTTATTTATTAGGATAATATTCATATCCTTAAGATGGTTTGTAAAATATCCACTTAACCAAAGTGACTTGTATTGAAATAATATGATATGTAGTGTGACTCGGTCAATAAATTCGGTTATCGAATGTCTTACAACAAAATTTAGTATACAATTCTCATAAAAACATTAATTTGTGTTTGTAGATGTAGTAGTTTTTTCTAGGTTGCAAGTATAAAAAGCATGAGACTATTATTTAGCTAAATTCTAGTATATATCTTAATTAGTAGTTAGCACCGCAAGTATAAATGTCACGAGAATGACTATTTATTTACCTCTTTTAATAAAGGACAAGATTAGAGTGCTGATATAGAAAGGCAACATAACATCGCCAGTCTAAATCCTGTGTCGAATGAAGTCGACACCAGCACACTGGAACTGCTAGTCGTTGGCATCCTACAAATCTGTGACACCAGCTTCAGCCTGGAAAACATCATATGGCTCTAGAGACTTGATCTTTCGAAGCAGACATAGGTTTTGTTGCTGCTGTTGTTGGTGTTGTTGCTGATGAGAAAAATTTTGAAACAAATTTCATGAGGTTAGTTAATAGATATTGCACATATATACATTATCCAAGTCATTTATGTTTTTGAAAAAAGTCAAATAAAAATTAATAACGGCCATTATACTCACTCTCTGATGATCTAACAGGCTGTGATTTTAATTATTAATTTAATGAGCTTTATATATACTTGCTCATCTTAGAAGACAATATAAAAAATGTATGGATCTTACGGCTTTTCATTACTATGGCAGTACCATAGTGAATTTCACCTTGTGTTGATCTTGATCTAATCAAGCAGTGGGTCTACCTGATCTAACCAGATGAAATGCTGATTAATGTCCGATACAACTTGTTTTTCCTTTTCCACAACATTGCTTGTTTCTATAATATCCATAAAACTAATTTTTAAGATATTTTGGTAATACTTTTTAATGTCAAAAAATTATGGTAACAATGATAAAAAAAATCACAGTTCACTGCGTGAAGCCATACAACAACTTTGTTATTTAAAAATATAGTAAAAAAATCAAAACAACCTCGAAGATTAAAAAAACTTCGCAACCACAATGAAATTAATATCTGAGAATGAAGAGATTGATAACATAAGAATTATAAGAATGTACATTAGTTGGTTTAGATAACCTGTTGATATTTAGGGTGCAGGCTCCTCCATCAGGATGATCAATCAACTCAATGGCAATAGAGGAACTTACTTGTCATCCTCTCTCTCATCAACTTTCACGACAGTAGTATAACCATAATACCTTTCATTGACAACACCTAGAGTAGCAATATCCAGGTTTTTGTAAAGAATAAGGCGCACATAAGTGACATAGATTTCATTGTCATTGTTTTAAGTAAAATAAGAACATAAAATTGACATCATATTTTCTTACAGGAGCTGCATTGTTCTCCTCAGTTGTGATCCCTTTCAGTAGATTTCTCTCAGCGAAACACTCTTTCTCAACCCTAGTTGCTTGGGATCCATCAATAATCCTCATATCAACTTTGCAGCTAGCATCTAGTTATCCTTAAAGACAGATTCTTAAGTCCCTAAAACTCTTCGTATTTATTATTTCACAACTCGATTTCGAAGAATCTAAATATGGTTTTCCGTGATTCTCGGAATGGCTAAAATGGCTTTAATGATGCAATGACGACAAACTAACTATGCAACAGGAAAGCTTTCCTGTCTCCAAAATGCCTATCTTATGCTGTCTTGCAAGACATAGACACAACATAAAGGAACTCACTGGCCCAAATATGTAAATTAATTTTGCCATCTTCCTAAACCATCCCTATTTCCTCCTCAACTTTCATCCTCCATGGGAAGATAAGGGAAAACTGAAGGAAGTTGTGATGCAACAGGAGGTATGAGCCATGTGTTGGCTCTGAACCCGTATGGCTGATTCCCAAACTGCACGTAGTCAATGACAGTCAATAAACACCCCAAATAGTATAACTGATTTTCTATCAAGATTAAGGCTCGACTCTATTCTTTTACAAAATTTATATGAGTATTAAAATTATCATAGCCTACATATTTTAAGTTATCTAGACGGTTTACCAAAAGGTAAAAGCTTCAAAAATGATTGAAACAAATATAAATGAGGTACACAGTTTAACGAAAAGGTGACTATTTCCAAAATCTTACCTTGTTCCTTTCAATGAATCCTTTAATAGATCTTCGTAAGACTGCAAAGAAGGTATTACTTGTTCATATAAGCATTTCATTAATTAAAATACACTTATTTAATTAATAAACTCTTTGTTTCAGACATGCCTACATTGTAATACAGAGCAAATGAACAAACTTAATTTAGAAAAGGTAACCTAGAAGACTTTCCATGGCAGATCCATACTTGTAGATTCACAAACCCAAGCAAACATGAATAAAAAAATCCAACCTTGTAATCACATACTATAAGTAAATGGGATTTATTCATAAGATTTAAAGTGAACTTAAGACTCAATACCTCAATAACCATCATGGAGCATATATGTGTTCTATAACCTTTACCATGAAAAAACTATCATTAGGGATAAATAACAACAAACATGAAAGCATTGGTATTATCAAACAAATAGACAGATTGAAACCCTAAATGAATAAGTAAAAAATAAGAATCAACCTAATTTTGTTTTGATCACAAATCAAGGACAACCTGGGTTCATAAGCGTTCTACATTTGGTATGCAAAAACAATCAATGTTTCAATACAACCAAAACGAAAAAAATAGAATAAAAAATTAACGCTTAAAACCGATTTCTGGAATCCAGTTATTCTCTTTATGCGCTTCTTTTTACTCAATGAAAATATTTGAGTATGAAATAGCAGTCGATCATCAAAAAATGACTTCATCAGCTTACAGTACATCAGAGATTAAAAAGAAACGTGAAAGAGTTCTTTTTAAAATAAAGTCTATACCAATGATATCATAGAAAATCCATTCGCTATCTAACGTTCCCGCAATGCTTCCCTATAGCAGCAAATAAAGATTATATTTTTGATTTAAAATATAGATTTTCTTAACAAAATAAGAGAAAACAGCAAAAATGATTGGACCTTTTCATCTAAATTATAACATACAAATGATAGAGAATAAGGAATAAAGTACCTTTCTTTTCTTCCTTCCACGGCCCCATCTAGAACTAATTGGTAATGTGCAACATCCCATTCTCTTATTTCACTTGGGTCATATAAGGGAATGTTGTTTGGACGGCTTGTAGTAATTCCCAAGTGGTATTGTCATGAGCTTGTTAGTGCTCATTAACAGTCTACAAATACAAAAAAGATTATTAGGTCTTAATCGTCTTCAGCAAAAAAATACCGAAACTATAACTAAACAAAGATTACTTTTTGGGCTGCATGAGGTGTTGTGACTTCAACATGTGCATAATCAGCAAAACATTCATCTCTCGTGAAAAAACTGATGTCAGCAACGTCTCCCAACATATTTGAAAAACTTCCCAATGTAATCTCCAGGCGACAATATCTCGCCGTTAGGTGAACTTCCTTATACCCACATCAGCTAACTGTAAATTACCATAATATCAAACAAAGAATTCTATCCAAGTAATTACAATATTTATGCACGTGGGTACAGATACATACATGTACATCACCGGTGATAGCTAAGATAAATTGATGATGATATACCTCCCCAAGTTTAACTGTCCAGACAAAACAATAGAGCCCATAATTTCAACGATAACAATGCTTAATATACTAAAAAGGAGTGGCGTAAACCAAACCTTTTGCTTCATAATAATACCACTAAGGTGGTATCCCAAACCTGAATAGATTACCACATGACTTATTACCTACTATAGTTCCATGAGTTCTTGAATAACGAAGATTTTTAAAAATTGACAACTTTATCATACCTAACATAGGTTTAGAATCATCGATTAAGCTGCAACAATTGGAGATTATATGATGATGATGGCGGCTCAATGGTTTACATGATTTTGGGTTTGGGTTTCTGAACGTGATTTAGAGTTTTGTGTGTGGGTTGTTTTGAAGGTCGATTAATATGGAACATACCAAAGCAGAAAAAGAAGGTGCTTTTAGGGGTTCGATAGAATAATGAGTTGATATAACATCAACATACCCAGTAGCAACAAAAAGCTGACTTCTGATAGCACATGTTTCCTCTGTTGATTACCCTGAATACCGATTCAACTCAACACGTCGAACTACATCAGTCATTCAACGTGTATAACTTATTTTGTGGTTTATTCAACGCATTTTTTCCTCAACTCCTATATAGGCTTAGAGAATACAAAACCGTAACCTTTTGACTTGCGTGTTTTTCTTAACTTATAAGAAGTTACTTAAGTTGGAGTAAATTCCAAAACAAATAAAACACTAATTGACCCACCTTCAAAACAATGTCGTGTTTGGGATTGCATACGACAACCTTTGGTCCTACCATCCGTTGTTCGAAATCCCTGTGATGAATCCCTAAGAAGATAGGTATAACCTCAACCCTGAACAAATAATCCATAACTACACTCGACTTGTATGAAACTCAATAAATTACCTCATACAACAATTTATTTCATGGCCTGTTGAACTATGTTGTGTTGTATCTGCTGAGTATGATCTTATAGGACACACATCGTAGTGAGGTACAAATCTGTTCAACAATTGTGCTTTCATGCTCGGAAGTTCAGACTTTGCACAAAAGTTATTACTATATTGTTACTTTGAAAATAATGAATATTTGTGATTTAAAAAATTGACTAATAAATGTACTTTTCATCGTAAATGAAAGTTTTAACCCATTCACTTATGAATGGGTCAATTTGAGTTATGTTAGATCTCTAACTTTGTAAAACAGATAAAACTGAAATACTACCTCCGTCCCATAATTATTGTCCATGTTTGACTTTTTAAGTCTTTCTTCGTGAACTTTGACCTTAAATATTTTTGTTTGTGTTAATTAATATTTGATGCATAATACATGAATGAATAGAGTTTCGAATGTATTTTTCATTGATATAAATTGCATCAAGTATTATATAACGGAAACAAAAAAATTTAAGGTCAAAGTTAACAAAGAAAGACTTAAAAAGTCAAATGTGGACAATAAATATGGGACGGAGGTAGTAGTTAGCTTGGACAGAATGGGTCGAATGGATAAAATCATCCCCAAGTGGATTTCACGTGCCCTTAAACTGGCTTGAGTTTTGTTTTCTCACTGAAACATAATTATTTGTGCTACATGCTCAAGGAGAAGCTTAGTACATCAGTATGTTTACTTCTTTTATTCAGGTATCACATTCTTAATCTACAAACTTTATTCTCATGTCTGATGGTAAACTATTTTGGTTTTTTAGATTCGTCGCAAGATGAGGGTAATCTCCACCTGCTCATTCAATGAGATCAATACAAACAGCAACGTGAGCC
>JANFOE010001932.1:0-159675 GCA_025667525.1 Glebionis coronaria
CGTTGGGTGTGGGTACCCAAAATGGGTACTCATTCTAATGGTGTATCTCTAGTTTTTGATAAGCTATCCTACATTGATACACGAGGTAGATCCAAGTCTGTAATGGCTTGGGTCCCCAAGAAAAACTAATTTGTTTTTCTTTTTGCAGGTTTCAAAGAAGACAAGAGATGATAGAGAATATTGGAATAGTGTATGCTCAAGAAGCATGACTGGACAAAAATCTTATCTGTCTAACTTTGTGCCCCTGCATGACAATGATGGTGTTTCTTTTGGAGATGGGCATGGAACAATAACAGGAAAAGGAACTATTGTCACCAATGGGATGACCTTTGATAATGTCTACTTGGTGAAAGAACTCAAGTACAATCTCTTCAGTGTGTCACAAATGACTGATAACAAGAATTTTGTCTTGTTTACTGACACTGAATGTCTGGTGTTAGGAAAGGAGTTGGTTTTACCACTAGACACTCCTATTGTACTCAGAACACCAAGACAAAAGAACATGTATACAATTGATCTCAAATACATCTCTCTTCAAGACAATGAAACCTGTTTCATTGCCAAAGCCTCAGTTGATGAGTGTAAGAAATGGCATAGAAGACTTGGTCATCTTAATTTCAAGAACATGAACAAACTGGTGAAATATAATCTGGTTCATGGTCTTCCTTCCAAGTCTTTTGTCAATGATCATACTTGTGCTTCCTGTCTGAAAGGGAAGCAACACAGAGCATCTTGCAAATCAAAAACAAGCATGTCCACCACCAAGCCATTGGAACAACTGCATATGGATCTTTTTGGTCCTACTTCTATGGCAAGCATAAAGAAGAAATGGTACTGCCTAGTGATTATTGATGATTTTCAAGGTTCACATGGACATTCTTTCTATTTGAGAAGAGTAACACAGATGATGTACTCATTGGGTTCATCAATCAGATTGAACTATCAAAAAGCATGAAAGTAGTGACCATGAGATCAGATAATGGTGGTGAGTTAAACAATTAGATACTGGATTCTTTCTGCATAAACAAAGGAATCAAGAGGGAATTCAGCATTGCAAGAACACCTCAACAGAATGGAGTTGCAGAAAGAAGGAATAGGACACTCATTGAAGCTGCAAGAACCATGCTGTCTGATTCCAAACTTCCAGTTATCTTTTGGGCTGAGGCTGTGTCCACTGCTTGTTATGTACAAAACATGGCCTTGGTGGTTAAGGCACACAACAAGACTCCTTATCAACTGTTTAATGGAAGACCTCCTTTAATTGACTTCTTTAGACCCTTTGGCTGTCATGTGATCATTTTGAACACTATTGACAATCTAGGCAAGTTCAGTGAAAAGGGAGATGATGGATATTTTGTGGGTTATTCATTGAACAACAAGGGATATAGGGTCTTCAACAAGAAGACAAGCAATATCACAGAAAATCTTCATGTGGATTTTCTTGAAGACAAGCCTGAAGATGTTCAAACATGTCCTGATTGGTTCTTTGATATAGAGGTTCTTTCAAAATCTATGAATTATGTACCTGTTGCATTGCAGAATACTAACATTTCAGGTACACAAGAACCAACTGGTGCAGAGAAGTCACCACTGAGGTACATGAATGTACCCTCACTATTTCCTATTGAAGTTGCTGGTGAAGAAGATGACCCTTCTCTAGGAAGAGAACAGCCAACCTCTTCCCCTGCTATGTCACTTTCTGAAAGCAGCGGAATGGCTGAAAGCAGTGGAATCCAGGATTCCCCCTGCTAGATCAATTGCTTCCCCTGCCACAAAGGATCCTGCTGCTAATGATATTAATGATGAAGAAAGAGTATCCCCACTCATTTCCTCATCTACACCCATATCTGATGGTCCTCTTATAACCAGCAGTGGAAGTAGAATAATTAAGAGTGGAGGTCCAAGTTACTCAGAGCTACATTCAGCTCATCAGCACCCATCCCTAGGTCATGCTGTATCTTTTGGAAGTTCTTTTGAGGACTTCTTTCCCAATCAAAATAGCCCCATCAATTCTTATTTGGAAGAAGATGAAACAGAAGTAATCATGCAGCCTACCTACAGAATCAATAAGGATCACCCTATCTCTCAAATCATTGGTGATCCTGAAGCCCCTAGACATACAAGGTATACAACAAAGGAGCACAGCTTCATTGCTAACATCACCATGAAGTTCAATCATGACAATATGTAGTGTTGCCTGTTTACTGCATTTTTGTCACAAGAAGAGCCAAAGAAGATTTTCCAGGCTTTAAATGACCCAAGCTGGGTTGAAGCCATGCAAGAGGAGCTCTTACAGTTTGACATTCAAGAGGTTTGGATTCTAGTAGATTGTCCAAAATGGGCAAGGCCCATTGGGATAAAATGGGTACTCAGGAACTAAAAGGATGAAAGGGGGATTGTTGTCAGGAACAAAGCAAGACTGGTGGCACAAGGGTATACACAGGAAGAAGGAATTGACTATGAGGAAGTATTTGCTCCAGTTGCCAGAATTGAAGCCATTAGATTATTCCTTGCTTATGCTTCATTTATGGACTTCACTGTTTTTCAAATGGATGTCAAAAGTGCCTTCCTGTATGGTACCATTGATGCAGAAGTCTATGTTATGCAACCTCTAGGGTTTGAAGACCCAGAACATCCAGACAAGGTATACAACGTGAAAAAGGATATGTATGGACTTCACCAAGCTCCTAGGGCCTGGTATGGGACTCTCTCTAAGTATCTCTTGGATAATGTCTTTAGCAGGGGAAAGATTGATCAGACCATGTTCACTAAGAAACAAAAGGGTGACCTTCTGCTAGTACAGGTCTATGTTGATGACATCATCTTTGGATCCACTAACTCTATGCTTAGCAAAGAGTTTGCAAAATTGATGCAGGATAAATTTCAAATGAGTGCCATGGGAGAGCTAAACTTCTTTTTGGGGTTACAAGTTCAGCAGCGGATAGATGGGATATTTATCTCACAAGACAAATATGTAGCTGAGATTGTGAAGAAGTTTGGCATGTCTGATGGAAAGAAGGTGCCAGACCAATGGACAAGGATCATCCATGGGGTAGAGATGGTCCTGGAAAGCTTATAGATGTCAGGAACTACAGGTCTATGATTGGGTCTCTCATGTATCTCACAGCTTCAGAACCTGACATCATGTTTGCTGTCTGATTATGTGCAAGATACCAGGTGGCACCAACATAGTGTCATTTATTTGCTTTAAAAAGAATTTGTAGGTATCTAAAGTGCCATCAAATCTTAGGACTTTGGTATCCCAAAGAGTCACCATTTGAGTTGATATCCTACTCAAATAGTGACTATGCTGGTGACAACAATGATAGGAAGTCTACAACAGGGAGATGCCAATTTTTGGGAAGCAGACTTATATCTTGGCAATGTAAGAAGCAGACTATTATGGCCACATCAACAACTGAAGCTGAGTATGTAGCAGCTGCTGCATGCTATGGTCAAGTACTTTGGGTTCAAAATCAACTGCTTGATTATGGGTATAACTTTCTTAAATCCAAGATATTTATTGACAACAACAGCACCATTTGCATTATTAAGAACCCTGTTTTTCATAGCAAATCTAAACATATTGAAATAAGACATCACTTTATCAGAGATTGTTTTGAGAAAGGACTAATTGTCCCTGAGAAAATTGATACAGAACTTAATGTTTCTGATCTTTTAACAAAAGCTTTTGAAGTGGGGAGGTTTCATTACCTGGTTGCAGGTATTGGAATGGTTACTCCCTAAAAATTGATGTCTATTATGTCATGTATATTCAGGGTTGCTTTATTGCTGTTGTTGTATAGCTGTTAGTAAATTTTTCCATTACTTTTCATTCCATTGCTTTTGAACACAGATCCCCCTGTTGGGGGTTCATTCCCCTACTAAGAGAGTTTTTCTCTTTAAAATGGGTTTGTTCCTTTTAAAAGTGGTTATATGTGGTTTTAGACTAACAATGCAGAGTTTTATATGGTGCATACTACTCCTTGGTGAATCAGGTATATGCTCCATGTTTAAGGGGAGGTTAGGTCACACCTTTAGGACTCAGGGTATCCTTAGGATGCTCATATATGATCTTAGATCATATCCATTGGTGAGTAAGGGTTCAGGGTGATGAGGGCTTGCTGCAAAGCTTGTCAGAATTCTGAAACCTTGAGGCATTGTAATGGGTACTTGCACTTCTCTATCAAAACATATTGCTGTTCAGGTACGGATGTGTGGTACACATTGCAAAGACTAACTGACCATAGGTAAGGGAAAAGGTAGGGATGGTGACTAGGGTATGCATATTTTCTTGGGTTGACCAGGTGCAGGGTGACTTATGTGTTGACTTTTTGTGCTTAGACCTTTGCTGAATAGAGGACTCTTGAGTTTCTATGTATCTATCGTGTGTATACAAGTGTGTGCATTAGAGCAGAGCTAGTTAGCATTGATCTCTCCATGACTAGTCTAATACCCCTAGGAAAGTTTCCCCTGCTTTCACTTTTTGCTTCCCCTGCTTTAATATCATTCCACTGTTTGACCGTTGACCGACAATACCGTTACCCTGTTCATAGCCGTTGGGCCTGCTTGCACAAAATTTCGTTAGGGAATATTTTATTGTTTTTAAAAGATATTTAAGGCGCTTTCTTCGCTGATTGGTAATCTTTACTTTATTATTTTAAATAAATTACTTTTTTATCAAGATTTATCTTTGATATTTTTGCAATTTGAAAATTTGGTCCAATCACAGCTCTTCAATTCGCCTACAAAAACTTAATTCCCTTCACAAGCAGGTCCATCTCACTATCTCTCGACTAAATCCCACATACCTCTCACCTTTATAAACATTCAAAACATTTTCAAACTTTATCATGTCTCTAAAAATTGCTGCCAATCATAATCTAATCGCCTTATTACATGATGAACCAGTAGAGTTTGTTGATGCTGTGGCCTTTCTAAAGTCCTCGTATTTTATAGTGGCCCTTCTCATCAACCCTAGAATTTATACCTCACACATTCAGCAGTTCTGGTCTAAATCCATGACCAAAACAATGAATGGAGAGGTTACAATTCAAAGCGCTGTAGATGGTCATCCCAAGATGATTACACTTGCCTCCACCAGGGACAATCTTCTTCTTGATGATGAGGATGGGATAACCAACCTATCTGAGGCTGAAATCTTTGAGGGTCTTGTCAAATTGGGGTACACTCTTTCTAAAGACCAAAAATGTAAGTTTGCTAAAGGTCAGTTTTCCCCACACTGGAAGTATTTGATTCATACAATTTTGCAATGTTTGTCACCAAAAACCACTGCTTTCAATGAATTTGGTAGTAAGATGGCTTCTGCCCTGATTTGTTTAGCAACAGGGAGGAAGTATTGTTTTTCTCAAATGATTTTCAAAGGCATGGTTAAAAATGTTTCAAGCAATTCAAAGTTTTGTATGTACCCAAGGTTTATAGAACTTCTGTTGAATATGAGTGAACATGGTCCAATCAAGCACAAAAACTACTTTTCAGCAACCAAGCATACCACCAAACTATTCACCACACTTCTTGCACCATCACCATCATTTTCTGGCAGGTCCATTCCACTCACTTCAATTATGATGAAACAAATCAGACAGGAAGAAGCCAAGACTCAAACAGCTAAACACAAACCTTCCGATTCCCCTGCCAAGAAACTACATCCTGCCAGTTCTCTACCCCTGCTAATCCACAACATGAAAGGCGATCTAAATCCAGGTTTGCCAGGTCTCCCTTGCCTGGTGAATCTTCACAAGCAGCAGAGAGGAGAGTCTCTAAGGGTTTGGAGCAAACTGAGGGTTTGGCTGCCACTACTGTCTCATCCTCAAGGGGTGAGTAGGATATTGACACCATCGGTAAGTCCTTTCCCTCACTCCATGATATCCAAAAAGGGGAGAAATCCACTTCTAGGGTTGAGAGCAGCATGAAACCTATGACTATTTTGGAATTGACGAAAATGTGCATGAGTCTGAAAAGGCAGAATGCACAACTTGTACAAAATGTCAAAAAGCAAGGTCTGGTTATCAATAACTTAGAAACCAGACTTGCCACACTTGAGGGGAGGAGAAAGCCCAGACTTATCATATCCACAGATGAGGATGCTTCCAAAGGGGAGGAAGTTCCAAATACAGAAGAGTCTACTCAGTACTATTCATATCCTGGTGGTGTACAAGGAAAGATAACAAGTGCTGAGAAAGGGATTGAGAAAGGAAGTGCTGATAAGGGAAGTGATAAGGGGAGTGCAACTAAAGAGTTTGATCAAACATTGCTAACTATGGGCAATCAAGAAGAAGCCCCTGCTTCAAAAGTTTCCCCTGCCATTGCTGATCCCACTGCTGTACGCCGTTCCCCTGCTAAGCCTATCACTCAAACTTTTGTTAGAAAGAACAGAAAGCAACCAGCTCATAAGGGAATTACAATCAAAGAACCTGCATCTAAAGTTAAACCAGCACCAACAGTGGATCCAAAAGACAAAGGAAAAGGGATCATGGTTGAACAACCCAAGAGAAAATACAAGCATAGAACTCCTGAACAGCAAAGGGCTCAAGAAGCACATGATGCACAAGTAGCTCTCAGGCGACAACAAGAGGAGATGGATATGCAGGATCAGAGAATGCTAAAGATAAGGCCTAAAGATATGCTCAAGCAGGTTGAAATTATGCATAGAGAGCTGGATGACAGGGTGCCTCATGTTGGAGAATTTCTAGATCAATGGGAGAAAGGGTAAATAAATGCTCCTTTGGAAGACAGGTATGAGTTGACTTGCCTTGTTTACAAATATCAAACTGAATATCTGGAAAGGAGGGCAAATCAAATTCAGAGAGATAAGTATTTAAGTTCTGAGAAAGGGCAACTTGAACACTACAAAGTCTTGCTCAAGAGACATAAGAAGTGGAAGGATGGGGACTTCACATATATGAGTTTTGAAGCTATAAAAATAGCAGTCAGACCAGTCTTAAGATAATATGATGTGGAAGATTGGATGACTATGAACTCTCCTAAGGAAGCTGAGTATCTTAGGAGACAAAGTGAAGTGTTACAGAAAGCTAGGGAATCCAAGAAAAGAAAGGCTGAAGGAACAACTTTGGAAACTACACAAGCAGGTGCATCATCCCAAGCAGGTGCATCATCACAAGCAGGGGCATTACATCAAGCAGGTGAAAGTTTTCCAGAGATTGAGAAGTCTGTACTTAATGTACAAAGAGCAGCCAAAAGACTCAAGATAATGGAGAAAGTTGGCACAGTTACTAAGGAGTCTCAACGTCCTTCAAATGAAGAAATTGATAAACAGCTAATTTTGCAGGAAAATGATGATATCTCATCTAGGGAACTTGGAAAGAATTTTGCTATCATAGAGTATGCTTTTTATGAACATAAAGGGAGGACTTGGTGGAAGCTTACAAGAGCTGACAATACAGCACATACATTTCTAAGTTAGATGTCATGTTTCAAACCTTGGATAGTGAGGACTTAGAAGATCTGTGGAAAATTTTGAAAAAGTCTTTTGCTGCAAAACCTCCTACTATGGATGGTGTGGAGAAGGATTGGGTAATCTGGGAGTGCATACATAGGATGTATGAGCATGAGTTATTTGATCCTATATTTGATGCATTGAATAAAGGAGATTTGTTGTATTGGAAGCTGTTTACTAATTATGGGGTCTATGAGGTAGTAATGGAGGGAGTGAGTGTGTACTTGATCAATCATCGTTATTACCCCTTCACTCAGGAGACCTTGAAGAAACTAGCACAGGCTAACCTGATTGTAGATGCTAAAAAGCCTGTTGCTTATGATCTGGTAAGGATGATGCATAGTCATATTTGGCCAGAGAGTTTGTAAGCATCCTCATCAACTAGGATTTATTCAGAAAATTGTCTTTAGGGGAAAGCACAAGTTTAGGGGAGGATTGTTGGGAATAAATCTATGTATACTTGTTATCCCTGTTAGTTGATTATTCGTACCCATGCTAGAGTAAGTTCCCCCTGCCAAATAACAAAGACAGGGGGTTGGTTCCCCTGCTGAAGTCAAAGGCCCTGCCGTCAGAGATAAACTTGGAATAGATTTTTACGCGTTTCTGTTACTAGTCCTTAATACTTTCCAAGTTTGTTAGTAGTGATCTTGTACGTGAGTCATTATGCCTATAAATGGACTCACTAGGTTAGCATGCAATGTGTGTCTTTCTCTATTGTCTTTCATTATCATACTTTAAGGTTTTGTAAACCCTAATACCATTTTAGGGTATTCGTATATCATTGATATATTAAAGTTCAACGTTTGCTTCAATCATATTGTTCTTGTGCTAAACATTATATTCCACATCTTGTTTAGTTACTTTGCTTTGCAAAGTTTCTCTAGTGTTAGATTGAATACTTTCTTTCTATCACAACCCTTAAACAAGCTATTAAGGTTTAAGATATGAGTTTGGGTTCAACAGGAGGTAGACTTACTTTACTTAAATCAGTTCTTGGCGCTACCACTATATATACCATGTCTCTTTATAATGTCCCTAAATCAGTTCTAAAAAATATGGAGGCGATTAGACAGAATTTCTTGTATGGCAGTCAAGGTTCTGAGCAGCACATTACGTGGGTTAAGTGGGCGAAAATACTTGCTCCTAAATCTCATGGGGGTCTTGGTATTTCCAGTTTTCTCGCCCTACATAGAGCCCTTCTATTCAAGTGGGTTTGGAGATTTATTAGTCGTGATAATTCTTTGTGGTTTCGTGTGATCAGTTCTATGCATGGTTCGAAGTTGTTTCCAGTATGCCTAAATTCTCGTCTGTTTGGGGCAAGATTGTTCAGGAAATTGTGAGTCTCCTTAACCAAGGGGTCGATTCATTATCATACTGTCGTATTCGGATTGACAATGGTTTTAATATTAGTTTATGGAATGATCCTTGGTCTGGTGAAGATTTGCTTCGCGTCCTTTTTCCGCGAGTTTATTCTTTGGAGTCTAATCGTGACATTAGTGTGGCATAGAAATTACATCATATTTGTGATTCCTTTTGTAGGCCTGTTAGAGGGGGGTCGAAGAGCAGCAGTTGTTGCACCTTCAATCTGTTATTCAACCTACGATTCTTTCAGAAGCTGCTGATAGATGGATATGGAAGTTGAGTGGCGACAGGGAGTTCCGAGTTAAAGATGTTCGTCTAGCTCTAGACAAATTTTTTCTGCCAAATGACAATATGCCCACACGTTGGATCAAATTCATTCCGATTAAGATTAATGTTTTCGCATGGAAGGTTAGTATTGTTCGTCTTCCTTCTCGTATGAATTTAAGTCGAATAGGTGTTCATATGGATGATACTTCATATCCGATTTGTAAAGATTAATCAGAAGACGTTTCACATCTGTTATTTTCCTGTGATATGGCAACCGATATCTTTCGGCTTATATGTCATTGGTGGGGTTTGAATTGGTCTCCTATCTCCTCTTATGACGATTGGCTTCCTTGGTTTAAAGACATTCGTCTTGGTCTCAAGCTTAAACTTATGTTGGAAGGAGTTTTTTATATCGCTTTGTGGAGCATTTGGAACTTCAGAAACTGTATTCTTTTTCGGACAAAAATCCTCAGAAAGACGTCATTTTTGATGATATACAACTCGGTCGTATATGTGGTTCCATGCTCGATGTAATAGTTTATTTAGTTGGGATAGTTGGCTTCGTCATCCTTATTTAATTTCTTTGTAATTTTCTAACTTCTTGTTAGAGTTTTTCTAATAAAGTTGCCGTTCAAAAAAGATCCATAGTCTTAGTGGAAGTACATGCCCCGAAAAGTTTTCTTTCTTTTGTTAAAAAGAGAATGTGTGTGCATATACACATATTTTCACAAAGTAAAACCCATAAATGGAATCAATAAAGATATGAAACGAAATTAAAGAGCATAAGCCTATATGCACGTGTAAAGTAGCTTTTCAGTATAAGCTAGCACGAAAATTTCAACTATATATTTGTTTTCAAACAACGCAAGTTTATAAGAAAATAAAAAGACTAGAAAGAAGTTAAAAAAAATAGGATGTTAGTAGTATTCTCGTTTGGTTAAATTGTATGGTGTCCACATGACGGCTTTTAGAAAAAATGATGTAAGTGCAATTGCTACAAAACTTGGTACTCAGTTGATGCTTTTGAAATGTTTTTGCAATCATGGGGTGAGTTAAGTTATACTAGTGTAATGATTGAGCTTCATATTGTTGCTGATTTGAAAGATAATATTATGGTGGCTATACTTAAACTTAAGGCGATGGTTTCTATTTGACTACCCTTCGTGTTGAATATGAGTGGAAACCTCTAAACTTTTTTAGTTGTAGGAATTGTCATCATGTGTTAGATGAATGTCCTAAGGTTATGAGGTGGGATGTGTCAAAGAATGTGAAAATCTTAAGCAAGGGGCTAAGTGTGTGTCAGTTGGCTCTAAGGTTAACTTTAAACCAATTTCCTGAAATTTATTCTCGCTCATAAGAAAAGTACCGCTTCTAGTGGTAGAAAGAAACAAGATATGCTTTCTAGTAAAGATGTTAGTAACTCAAATTTCTTAACACGCTTAATTTAGTTAAAAATGATGATAGATTAGGTAAAAGTGGTCCTCTTATGTGGAATATAGTGATGCTCCTATCATTGCTTATATTGACAAGAATGAATGAAACATTATATATGAATATTTACATGAAGGGATGTTGGTACCTTAAGAAAGGTTGAATATGCAAGTGAGTTTAATGATGAGGATATTGTTGAACCTAGACGAATGATATGGAAAAATTTATGGTTGCTAACTCCTTTGGGATATAAAATACGAGACAAATAGTGTGTTGGAACAATTGATGGACTCTTATGCGGATGTTGATATCGACTATGACCCATACTATGATGTTATGCATGAAGATCAGTATATTTCAGACAATACCCTGGTCTATTACTGATAGCTTTGAAATTAGTTCCCAATGTCATAAGAAGAACTAGATTTCTTCATGTTTTTGGGACGTTGTAGTCTATGTCTTCATGTGTTTCTTCATTTTAAGGAAGATGGACGCCTATGTAACGGGCTTAGATGTAGGACTTACTCACCTTCATTATACATAACTGTTTTTGGGGTAACAGAATCTAACTCTTTACCTGAAAAACATTATTAAAAGAAGGTTCTACAAAATAAGATCCCAAATCAAGACCTTAACCAAAATGCACCACATTACAAAATCCGTTTTACCATAATGTAGAAAAAACGTCCACAAAAAGTTATATCATTTACAACAATCACAAAACCGAGATCCCCTACAACTAAAAAGTCATCACAACAAAAAAATGAAAAAACAAATCGAGATATCAAAACATATGTTGGTTCTTACCTTTTGGTTATATGACGGGATTTGAGTACTAATGAAGATCGATTTTTTTCTCGTGGATAGAAGTGCTTGTGATGTTGTATTTGGTATATGATGGTTTCGTTGGTATTTGGTTTACTATTGAAGAATCCCAAGTAAGATAGTGTTTAGAGATGAGATTGTACAAAATTTGTTGTGATGGTGGTATAGATGGTGATGGCAAGTTAGTAGTCCTAAGTGTGGAGGGAGTGGTGGTCGTGGTACGTCAGGAAGTGATGGTGTGAGTTGTGATGATGATGAGGGGATTAAGGAGGATTATATATGTATCACTAACATTATATGTGAATTTTTTGAAGGGTAAATTTATCATCACAACCCATGAAAGAAATGGGGGACTCGTCCCTTCGAACCAAAAAGAAAAACTAGCCTTTAGAAAAAAATACTACTTTAAAAAGAATCTAAATTAAAAGATATTTAGTTAGAAAAGAACAATTGGTAAAGTATGATAAATTTTAATATGAGCAGTCCTTAGTAAGTTATGTGCTTATTGTTCGTCCTAATTGTGTAATTGATCTTATGGATTTAATATGAAAGTTAGTCATATTAGTTCTTTTTGATTAAATAGTTATTACTCTCGACAAATTTATTATCTAAAAAGATAAACGAATTTTTTTAGAAAAGGTTCCCCTAATAAAAAGTATGATCTAGAGGGGCTTAAATCTACGACCTTCGGCTTATAAGACCAAAGTTCAAACTAGTGGTGGGAGTCGGGTTCGGGTCAATCAGGTCTGATCCAATTCGTCAAGGAAAAATATAAGTTCCCTAACCCGAACCGACTTGAACTCGGGTTAGGGTCTATTAGGTCGGGTAGTCGGTTCAGGTTGACTCGATTAATCCGAATTGTAATTTGAACCCGAATAACCCGATTCGAATTGCCATCCCTAGCCTACATCTATTCACCTACATATAATTCAGTGTTTACAAATGACTTTCCTATGGATGAAATTTTGGTCATTAGATTAAAATGGAATAAATATTGTGTTTGGTTGGATTAGTTTTCACCTATACGTATTGACCTACATATAATTTAATGTTGACATATAACTCTCTTATGGATGAAAATGCGATCAGTGTATTTAAACAAAATAAATGTTGCATTCGGTTGAATTAATTTCCACGTACACCTAATGACATATATATAATTCGATATTGACAAGTGACTTTCTTATAGATGAAATTGTGGCCATTGGATTTAAACGTAATAAATGTTGCATTTGGTTGAATTAAATTACATCAACACCTACGGAATAAACGGAATAAATGTTGCATTTGGTTGAATTAATTTCCACCTACACCTCCTGACATACTGACCTACACATAGTTCAATGTGCACAGCAAGGTTGCAAAACTCACTAGGCGCGACTGGGTGGATAGGTAGCGCCTAGCGATTAATCGGTTACGCGGAGATTAATCGGATTGAATTTTTATATATAAAACTATAAAATTAATACTTTATGCCCAATTTAGTCTACTTAGTCAATTTTTGTTTGATTCGGCCGAATTTTATCCGTAACCAAGCTGATCGATTTAGCCGATTTGACCAATTTATGCACGATTTAACCCATTTTTAACCGATAAATTGGTATGTATATCCGATAAATTGGTATTATTACCGATTTTTGACCAATATGATTAATAAAGACGATTAATGAAAAACAAGGTGTTCAATGAGCGCCTAACGCCTAGGCGAGGATTAATCGGATGCTTAGAAAGTTTTTTGCAAAACTGGTTGACAGATGGCTTTCATATGGATGAAATTTTGGCCATTGGATTAAAACGGAATAAATGTTGCACCTGGTTCAATTAGTTTCCACCTACAATTACTCATCACCTACATATAATTTAATGTTGTCAGATGACTTCATATGGATGAAATTGTGGCCATTGGATTTAAACGAAATAAATGTTGCATTTGGTTGAATTAAGTTTCACCTAGACTTATTCACCTACATATAATTCAATGTTGATAGATGACTTTATTATGGATGAAATTGTGGTCATTGGATTTAAACGGAATAGATGTCGTTTTTGGTTGAATTAATTTTCACCTACATCTACTGACCTACATATAATTCAAACAGATGTTTTTTCTATGGATGAGATTATGGCCATTAGATTTGAACAGAATGTTGATCCCAAACTCAGATCTTAAACCATAGCTTGTTTAAGGGTTATAGTAGAAAGAAAGAATTCAATGTACTATGAGAGAAACTTTGCAATACACAAAGTAACTAAACAACATGCGGAAAGTAATATTTAACACAAGAACAAATGATGAACCAAACGTTAAGCTTTAATATATTGATGATATACGAATACCCAATGATGGTATTACGGTTTTATAACCTTAAAGCTTGAAATGAAATAACATAAAAGATGTATTAAAATTGAAAACCTAATGAGTCCTTTTATAGCACAAGGACTCATGTACAAGATCACTACTAACAAACTAGAAAACTATTCTAGAGTAGTAACGGAAACACGTCAATATCTCTTCCTAGTTTATCCATGCAGCAGGGTCTTTGACTTCTAGCAGGGGGGGCCAATCCCCTGACTTCATTAATCAGCAGAGGGAACTTACTCTACAAGGGGGAACTTTGACCAACCAGCAGGGGGAACTAAGACTCATACATTTATTCCCAACAATCCTCCCCTAAACTTGTGCTTTCACCAAAATGACAAGTTTCTGAATAAATGCTGGTTGATGAGGATGCTTACAAACTTCCTGGCTAAATTTGATTGTGAATGAATCTGACAAGATCATAAGGAACATGATTCTTGCAATCCACTCTCAAGTCAGTCTACACCATCTTCTTCATTGTCTCTTGTGAAAGAGGATAATAACGATTATTGAGCAGATAGACAGTTACTTCTTTCATGGCTAACTCATAAACTCCTGAATTTGTGAACAACTTCCAATATAGCATTTTGGCTCCATTTTGTGCATCAAAAATTGGATCATTAAAGTCAGTCTCATACATCCTACGCATGCTTTCCCAAATCAACCAATCTTTCTCAACTCATTCTATAGTAGGAGGATTTGCTACAAACATTGATTTTAGAATCCTCCATAAATCATCCAGGTCTTCTCTATCCATGGTTTAAAACATAAGACTCAAACTCTGGAATTTCTGAGCTGTATCATCAGCTCTTGTAAGCTTCCACCAAGACATACCTCTATAGTGATATACAATATACTGCACTATGGAGCACTTCTTCCTCATTTCATCAGATGGCATTTCATCAGGTTCCTCCAAGATTAAATGTTGATCAATTTCTTCATTGGAGGGTTTCTGATCTTCCATAGTAACTACACCAATTTTCTCCATCCGCTTCAATTTCTTGGCTGTGTTGGGTCAAAAAGTTGATGTGGCAGAAACTCACAAACGAAGAAAACATGAAGATTTTGTCTAAGCATTGTCAAGAGCAATCTAAGCGTTGACAAGAGCAAATCCAAGGTTGACAAAGAAAGCATTGTCATGTACAATCCAAGCATTGTCATGTACAATGTAAGCATTGTTAGAAACATAGAGAAATAAGCTTATGGAAGCTTCTATTTAGATAAACATGCAAGATATATTCTGCATAAGTTTATTTAAATAGAAGATTTACTTGTTTATTTGATTTTATCTCTTGTAAACCCTAATCCTTACACTATAAAAGGAACCAAGGGTCTTAGGTTTTATTAATACTTTCATTCACAATGTAAACCTAAAGCGTGTGTTGCACTAGACGTGGGATTCAATGTATACACGTCTAGTGGTTGTTTGTTATTAATATAATGAGCAACCCAATTGTTTTAATTCATGTCTATTGTGCCTAAACACATTGTTAATGTGTTATGTTCTAATTCCGCTTTGATTATTTAATCATATGAACATGGTGCATTCCTAGTAGCTTCAAAGATCCGGAAACCAAGGTTTCCACAATTGATATCAGAGCCTCGTGGCTCGTGATGCTAGGACCAACAAGGTGTTCGTGTATGGTGAAAAGAAGAAAAATCCGTCTAGGGTTTTTCTGGACGTTTTTGTATGCGCAACAGTATTTAGAAGGTCATAACTTTGATTGAACCGTTGGATCGTCACGAAATTTCTTGTGTGTGTTCTATACACATATATCTAGACATCCACTGGAGGGATTGTCAAGTTTTATACCCAGTAAAAAGTTATTAGGCGTCAAAGATGGCTGCAGAGATAGAATTCGTTTTTAGGGTTTGGTCTTTAAACCCTAGATTCATCTTTTGAAACATAGTAGCAGCCCTGTTGATATCAGTTAGTATTAATGATGATGATCATGTTCTTGGCTATTAGAGTTTGTTTTAGAACCCTAGAAGCGGTGCAAGAATCAAACGCCAAGTTGCTGTAAGTTCATATGGAGTTTTAGGGTTTTGTAAACCCTAGATCTATTCTTTGTGTAAAAGCAGCAGCTTGGTATATATTTTGAATTGTTAATACTGTATCAAGGAAAAGATGGTGACGTGATATAGCTATGGTAACTTGGACATGACATGTTAAGAGAACTAGTCAACAAAAGGGGCGAATATAAAGGATCTGTGTGGTACGTATTGTTTTTTTTATTCGCATCTTGTCATGGTCCCAAGAAGTCATGTTGAAGGGTATGGTTATTCACATGCGAAAGGCAGTCCTACATATTGAAGGGTACTATTGTCACTGTCTGTACTCTACTTTAGTTGTGGGACGTGTATGAATATTGCCAAAGTGAATAAGAAGCTTGCGTATATGGTCATATAATATTCTATGTTGATGCTTTTTGTGTTCACATGAACAAAGCGTGAAGCTCCTGGTTATAGATGTATTTTATTATTTGACTTATCATATGCAAGTTGGGAATGACAAGTATATGTCACGTGGGTTACTAGATCAGCGAAAGTACATTTGTTGTACAAAAGAATTGCTTCATGAAATTAAGGTAACATGTTATCTTCATTATAGCACACTGTTCTTATTATTTTTACACGCTGATAAGAGATGTAGCCCTAGAAGACGTCAGCAGTTGAGACGCTGACAGGTATTGGTTTGACGCTGACAAGAATAAGTCGAACGCTGACAGAGAGCGTTGACATGAGTTGTCCGAGAAACACTTGCTCAAGCGTTGATAGGTTTTGTCTGATATCTGACAATACATGTGACTAAGATATTGGACAACGAAGGTTCTCGGATAACAAAAGAATAGCTGCTGTTTGAGAAAATTGATACGTTTTTAGCACACAAAAATGAGGTATTTACACACGAAGGTACATGTAATCTCCGTTTTATTTAGAATATCAAGTTGATATTTATGGCTCGGATATTTTTAAAAGGGATTAATGATTTTAATGCGAGTTAGCAACAATTCGCGAGGTAATTTATTGGATTTGATTATGTAATCGGGGTAGCCTTGTAAAAGAGTTATCCGTCTAATAGCTTTTACATATGATATGAAGAATAAGTTTTGTCATGAAGAGGTGTTGGCTTAAGGGGAAGAATTCTTATGGTAAGTTTGATGATTGAAGAAGATTTTCGCGAGTTTGTGTTCTATCATATCTTAAAGTCATGCACTTCCAGCCACTGACTTTTAAGGTAACTTGTTTGTGCCTACATTGTTACTGGTGAAGTGATACAAGATCTAGGAATATGTGATTTTTCTTATGGTACTCTATGCACATATTTTCTATCACTTGAAGGAGTTACATTATCGTGCTCAGTGTCTCACAAAGGATGAGGATTTTTGTATTCATCAAACACTTCATCACATCGTACAAGATATGGAACATAGGTTTGGGTTATTCTACTTCTACATCAAGAATATTATATTTATTTTTCTTCAAGATCATTACATAGAGCTACATTTGGAGAATCTTCAAAGATTGCATACATTATTTACTTCCCTGTTGATGTGACAAAAAAGGGGAAGACATACATGCTACACTTGAGGGGAAGCAATTTAAAGATCATGTACAATTTACAAGAGATACATAAGAGTTTTGCCGACATCAACTAGGGGAAGATTGTTGGGTCAAAAGGTTGATGTGTCAGAAACTCACAAACGAAGAAAACATGAAGATTTTGTCTAAGCGTTGTCAAGAGCAATCTAAGCGTTGACAAGAGCAAATCCAAGGTTGACAAAGCAAGCATTGTCATGTACAATCCAAGCATTGTCATGTACAATGTAAGCATTGTTAGAAACATAGACAAAGAAGCTTATGGAAGCTTCTATTTAGATAAACATGCAAGATATATTCTGCATATGTTTATTTAAATAGAAGATTTACTTGTTTATTTGATTTTATCTCTTGTAAACCCTAATCCTTACACTATAAAAGGAACCAAGGGTCTTAGGTTTTATTAATACTTTCATTCACAATGTAAACCTAAAGCGTGTGTTGCACTAGACGTGGGATTCAATGTATACACGTCTAGTGGTTGTTTATTATTAATATAATGAGCAACCCAATTGTTTTAATTCATATCTATTGTGCCTAAACACCTTGTTAATGTGTTATGTTCTAATTCCGCTTTGATTATTTAATCATATGAACATGGTGCATTCCTAGTAGCTTCAAAGATCCGGAAACCAAGGTTTCCACAGGCTGCTCTTTGTGAATTAAGAGAAGATATTTCACCTGCTAATGAGGATCCACCTGCTTGTGTAGTTTCCACTGCTTTAGTGGTTACTTCTCATTATGGCTTCCTTCTTTTAGCTTCCCTGGTTTTCTTCATCATTTCATTCTTCCTTCTAATGTACTCAGCCTTCTCAGTTGTGCCTATACCAAGAAAGTTATCCACACTAGTTCCCTTCATAACAGGAATGGCAGCTTTCTCTATTTCTTCAAAGGTCATCTTCCTAAAGTGAGCGTCAGTATACTTTTTGTACCTCTTGAGTATGACCTTGTAATGTTCCAACCTCTCATTTCCAGATCTCTGATATTTATCCTTCTGAAGCTGCATAACTCTTCTTTCCAAAAAGTCATTTTGAAAGTTAAAGATCAGAAGAGCCAATGCATACCTTTCCTTCAAAGGAGCATTAACCAGTTCTTGATTCCATTGCTCCAAGAATTCTGAAACATTGGGTACCCTTTCATCCAGCTCTCTATGCATAATCTCAATCTGCTTGAGCATTTCCCTTGGCTGCATTCGTACCTTTTCCTGTTCTGAGAGACCTAATTTAGAGATAACCAGTTGTGCCTCCTTTCTCCCCTTTTGCATTCTCTCCTCTTACATATGTAGCTCTTCTTCATGCATTATCTAACCTACAAGTTCATCATGTTCAGACTGAGCCCTTAGTTCTTCTGATGTTTTATGCTTGTATTTCCTTTTGGGCTGTTCAACCATTTTCCCATTCCCTTTGTCCTTTGGATCTACTGCTGGTTTAGCTTTGGGAGCAGTTACTCCAAATTGTATTCCCTTCTGAGTTGGCTGCCTCTTCTTCTTCCTAGCAAATGTTTGAGAGATATGTTTCCTTGTAGGTGCAATAGAAATAGCAGGGGGAATATTTACAGCAGTGGGATTAATGCTAGCAGGGGAATCTTTTGTTGTAGCAGGGGCTTCTTCTTGTTGACCCAAATTTAGCAATGTATGGGCTAAATCCTTTGTTGCACTTCCCTTGTCACTTCCTTTCTCCTCACTAACAATCTTCTCTTTACCAAGTTCATGTTCACTTGGAAAGACATGTCATTGAGTAGACTCGTCTGTGTGAGATACTTCCTCTTCTTTGGAAGCATCTTTATCAGTGGATATAATCAGCTTTGGTCTTCTCGTCCCCTCAAGTGTAGCAAGTCTGGTTTCCAAGTTGGTAATGACCAGACCTTGCTATTTGACTCTTTGTACCAGTTGTGCATTTTGCTTTTTCAAGCTCATGCAAATTTTCGTCAACTCCAATAAAGATAGTGCTTTCAGTCTGCTCTCAACCCTAGTAGGAGATTGCTCCACTCTTTGGGTATCACTGAGTGAGGAAGTGGACTTACCTATGGTGTCACTATCTTACTCACCACTTGAGGATGAGTCAGTAGTAGCAGCCAAATCCCCAGTTTGCTCCATACCCATGGAGACTCTCCTCTCTGCTGCTTGTGAAGGATCACTAGGCAATGGAGACCTAGAAAACCTGGTTTTGGTCCTCCTTTCTTGTTGGGGGTTGGCAGGGGGTAGATCACTAGCAGGGGCATTAGTAGATGAAGCAAGGTAATCAGCAAGGGTTGGTTGGGCTGCTTTGGGTTTTGAAGCAGCTTCACGTCTAATCTAGTTCATCATGGTTTGAGTAAGGGGTACTGCCCTGCCAGAAAATTATGGGGGGGGGGGGGGTTGCTGCAAGAGTAGTAAATAGTTTGGGGGTGTGGGGGTTGGTTGTGAAATGATGTCTATGCTGAATGGGACCATGTTGACTCATATCCAACTAAAGTTCTATAAACCTTGGATGCATATAAAATTTTGTACTGCTTTTAACATTTTTAACCAAACCTTCAAAAATCATTTGAGAAAAACAATATTTTCGCCCTGTTGCCAAACACACCAGAGCAGAAGCAACTTGAATCCCAAATTCATTATAAGCAGTAGTTTTTGATGACAAGCATTGCAAAACTGTATGAATTAAGTACTGCCAATGGGGTGAAAACTGACCTTTAGCAAACTTACATTTTTGATTCTCAGAAATGTTGTACGCCAAGTTTGTTAGACCCTCAAAAATTTCAGCCTTAGGCAGAGTAACCCCCCCCCCCCCCAACATCCAAGACTAACTTGTCTCGAATGGAGGCAAGTGTAATCACCTTGGTGTGACCATCAGCAGGATTTTAAGTGTCACCTCTCCATCTACTATTTCAGTCATGTCATTAGACCAAAACTGTTGAATGCATGAGGTGTGTATCCTTGGACTGATCACAAGAGCTAAACTAAAATAACTAGATTTTAGATAAGCAACTGCATCAGTAAATTCAGCTGTTTCCCCAGAAAGAATTGCAATTTGGTTATGGTTAAGAGAAATTTTGAGAGACATTGAAAACGTTTGAAGAATTTAAAGGTTTATAATTTGCAAAAAGAAGTGGGGGATATGATCGACTGAATGAGTTTGGAATGTTGGTTAAGGGATTGAGTTTATATAGGCGAATTGAAGGACTGTGATTGGACCAAATTATCAATTTGCATAAAAATCAGAAATAAATCTTGCTAAGAAAGTAATTTATTTGAAATAATAATAATGAGGTAACCAATCAGCGAAGAAAGCGCCTTAAATATCTTTTGAAAATAATAAAATATTCCCTAACCAAAAATTTAGCAAGCAGGCCCAACGGCTATAAGCAGGGTAACGGTATTGTCGGTCAATAGTCAAACAGGGGAATGATTTTTAAAGCAAGGGAAAGTCATATTAGCAGGGGGAATGAAAAACAAAAGCAGGGTAAACTTTCCTAAGGGTATTAGGTTAATCTTGAATAGGCTAATACTAAACAGCTCTGTTCTAGTGCACACACTTGCACAAGCAAGCTAGATACACAGAATCTCAAGAGTCCTCCATTCATCAAAGTCCTAAACAGAAAAATCTAACACATAAGTAACCCTGTACCAGGTCAACCCATTGAAATAAGCATACCCAGGACTCCAACCCTACCATTTCCTTCCTATGGTCAAGTGGTCTTGGCAACATGCATCAATAGGCCCCATTTTGTGCAGCAAGCTGCCCAAGCAAGAGTTTTGAGTACATATTACAATGCCTCAAGGTCTCAGAACTCTAACAAGCTTTGCAGCAAGTTATCATTGTCCCCAGCCCTTACTCACCAGTGGGCTGATCTAGAATCATACATGAGTACCCTAAGGATACCCTGAAGCCTAAAGGTGTGACCTAACCTCCCTTGAAACATAGAGTACATACTAGATTTGTCATAGGGTGTATCATACTCCATATTAAGCCCTGTATTGTTAGTCTAAAACCACATGTAGCCACTTATAAAAAGAACAAACCCTTGAGCAGGGGAAAGTACCCTAGCAGGGGGATGAACCCCAACAGGGGAAACTTTGTTCAAAAGCAGTGGCATTAAGAATGATGGAAAGGGAGACTAGCAATTCTACAACAACCAGCACTAATACAATCCTGAATATACATACAAAGCTACAGACATCTGTTTAGTGATGGACCATCCTAATACTTGCAACCAAGTACTGGAATCTCCCTATATCAAAAGTTTTTGTCAAAAGATCAACAACATTAAGTTTAATATCAATTGCCTCAGGGAAAATCAACCCTTTTTCAAAACAATCTCTAATAAAATGATGTCTGATTTCAATATGTTTAGTTTTAGTGTGAAAACAGGATTCTTAATTATGCACATTGTGCTGTTATTGTCTATAAATATCTTGGTTTTAAAAAAATTGTACCCATAATCAAGAAACTGATTCTGAATCCAAAGGACTTATCCACAGCATGCAGCAGCAGCCATATATTCAGCTTCAGTAGTGGAAGTTTCTAGAATAGTTTTCTTCTTACACTGCCGAAATATTAGCCTGCTCCCCAAAAATTGACATCCACCTGTTGTGGACTTTCTATCATTGTTGTCACCTCTATAGTCACTATCTGAATAGGCTATCAGCTCAAAGGGTCACTCTTTAGGATACCAGAGGCCTAAAGTAGGGTGACACTTGAGATATCTAAAGATTCTCTTGACATCAAACATGTGGCACTCCATTGGTGTCACTTGGTGTCTTGCACACACACACATAGAAAACATAATGTCAGTTCTTTAAGCAGTAAGGTACATGAGAGATCCAATCATAGATCTATATGTCCTGACATCAATAGGTTTTCGTAGGCCCTTTATCCCCAAGGATGCTCTTGGTTCATCGGAATGGAGACTTTCTTTCCTTCACATTGTCCAAACTTTTCACAATCTCAGCAACATATTTGTCTTGGAAAATAAAAATCCCATCTTTCCTCGGCTGAACTTGTAACCCCAAGAAAAAGTTGAGTTCTCCCATTGCACTCATTTGTAATTTGTCTTGCATCAATTTGCCAAACTCCTTTCTAAGCATGGAGTTTGTGGATCCAAAAATGATGTCATCTACATATACTTGCACTAATAGAAAGTCACCTTTTTGTTTCTTAATAAATATGGTCTGATCAATCTTTCCCCTGTTGAAGCCATTATCCAAGAGATACTTGGATAGAGTCCCATACCAGGCCCTAGGAGCTAGATGAAGTCCATACAATGCCTTCTTTACCTTATAGACCTTGTCTGGATGTTTTGGATCTTCAAAACTTGGAGGCTGCATGACATACACCTCCTCATCAATAGTTTCATATTAAAAGGCACTCTTAACATCCATCTGGTACACAGTAAAGTCCATGAAAGAAGCATATGCTAGAAATAGTTTGATGGATTCAATTCTGGCAACTGGTGCAAAGACCTCATCATAGTGAATGCCCTCCTCCTGTGTGTACCCTTGTGCTACTAGCCTGGCTTTGTTTCTGACCACGATACCCCTCTCATCCTTCTTGTTTCTGAGCACCCATTTGGTCCTAATGGGTCTTTCCTATTTAGGATAGTCAACCAAAAACCAAACCTCTTGTATATCAAACTATAGTAACTCTTCTTGCATAGCCTCTACCCAACTTATATCATTCAATGCTTGAAATATCTTCTTTGGCTCTTCTTGTGACAAAAAGACAGAAAAGAGGCAACATTGCATATTGTCATAATTGAATTTCATTGTGATGTTGGTAATGAATCTATGTTCCTTTGCTTGAGACCTTGTTTGTTTGGGAGTACCAAGATCACATATTATTTGAGTTTAGGGGTGATCTTTATTGATTCTGTAGGTAGGCTACATATTCATAAGGACTTCAGTTTCATCATTTCCCAAATCAGGTTCTATGGGACTATCTTGGTTGGGAAAGAACTCTTCAAAATTTCTTCTAAATGATACTACATGGCTGATAGATGGATGTTGGTGAGCTATGTGTAGCTCTGAATAGCTTGGACCTCTATGCTTGATGATTCTGCTTCCACTGCTTGATAAAGTGATTGGTAAAGATGGATAAATGAGTGGGGATTCTCTTCCTGCATCATTAACATCATTCACAAATGGTTCTTCAACGGCAGGGGAAACATTGGGTCCAGCAGGGGAATCCTTGATTCCACTGCTTTCAGACATTCCACTACTTTCAGGACTTGGCTTAGAAGGGGAAAAGACTGGTTGTCCATTCTTTTGAGAACGGTCTTCTTCTTCAGCTATTCCATTGGGAGCATCAGCAGCAGGGAATAATGAAGGTACAGTCATGTACCTCATAGGTGCACTCTCCATTGCAGTTGGTTATTTGGTACCTGAAATGTTAGTATTTTCCAAGACAACAAGAACATAATTCATAGATTTAGAAAGTACTTCAATATCAAAGAACCACTTGGGACCTGTTTGTATGTCTTCAGGCTTATCTTCCAGAAAATCCACATGTAAGTTCTCTGTCACCTTGCTTGTCTTCTTATTGAAGACCCTATATCCCTTATGTAGAAACTAGAAGGGGGGGTTGAATAGTTTCTCTTCAATTAGTTACCTAATTTAAACTAGTTTGAATTAAGTGTGTATCAAAACCATCTTTTACTTAAAGCTAAGTTGCATAATGATTAGGTTCAATTCAAATGCATTAGCAAAGGTAATAGGTAAGTATAATGATAATGAAATAAATAAAGAGTAAGGAAAGAGACAACCAAGTGACAAGACACCAAAATTTATAGTGGTTCGACAACAAGGCTCTATCCTCGTTTCTACTCCACTCCTCGAGTACACCTACTCGAGATTTCCACTATATCCACAAGCTCCCTTCTTGGCGGAGAAAGCCTTACATCGTCGCTTACATTATTTTCCGATACTAAGCTAAATATCGAGACCTAATCATTAGCTAGGACCAATCTACACAAAGTTGCCTACTTCACAATTTAACGACACAAGGCTAGATGTCGAGTTCTAATCTCAAGGTAGAACCAATCTTCACGACGTTGCCTACTTCACCATTTAACGACACAAGGCTAGATGTCGAGTTCTAATCCAAAGCTAGAACCAATCTTCATGAATCTTCAGTTTGAAGCTAAGTGAGAACTTCACAAAAAACAGATACTAATCACTTTCAAGTTTAGTGAGAACTCACAAGACACAACCACATCACTTTATAGTTTAGTGAGAACTACTACAAAAATCTATTACAACTCAACTACACATATCCAGGTACACACATGTATATTGGATCTACACAACACAAATCCAAGCAAACACATATGCAATGAATGTACACAACAAATCCAAGTATTTACAAATAGCTTGGATGAACACAACTAGTCCAAGTATTTCATAAATACAAATGGATCAACAAAAATAAAAAGGCTAACATGATGAACATGACTAATTCATGGATTCATCTTTATCACAACACTAGTGAGTGAGTGATCTTCTCATTGGACAAGGTAAATGAGGGGATCAAGATGATAATCATATGTAAACATCCTTAACACTTTAAGTGATCATTTACTAATGATTATGTTATAGAAAAGAGAAAGGGGGCTGAGAAAAACGTCCAAGAGGCTTGTTTGAAAATGAGATTTGTTCCACTATTTATAGAAGACAAAGTCCAACGGCTAGCTGGGCGTGGATCCTTACTAGCTGGCGGTACCTTATCGATAAGGAACCGCCTAGCTATTTAAGGTAATGCCCAGTAGAGTCCGCTCCCTTTTTTGTCTTTTAGTGGGGTAGAAATATCTGAGGTTTTTTTAAACCTTCAACGGATATTCTTATGGCATATGGAATATGCCATTTTAAAATTTACATTTTCCATTTTAATAAAACATTTTCTTAAAAAGAAAGTTTATTAAAAAATCTGTTGTCATATTAACAAAAGTGAGTTTTAAGGATAATCACTTTGATGATCACTAAGTATGATTAAGAAAAGTTAGTGATATGATTATTACCTTGATGATAGTGTTAGTTAAATAATTCGTTTTGTGTTTTACACTAAATGTGTTGTATAGTTTGTTGTGATCAAAACTAAGAAAGATTAGTTAACACCAATAATGTTTTTAGGCATCACTTGCATTAACAATCTACCCCTTTTTGATTACGACAAACTATAAACTCATTTACTTAGAAACAAAATATCGAATTATTAACGAGTTTATCACTATCATTTCTCCCCCTTTGTCGTAGCAAAAAGGTAAGCACAAGTCTTTGAGGATATCCAGACTTTGCTAGTAGCTCCCCCTTGGTGGTTGCTCCCCCTTTCTTGGGGCACCAAGTGTATGAGCTAAGGTGACATGCTACACAAAGGTTAGTAGAAAGGAAAGAAACACCAATGTATATTTGATCACTACCTACTAAGTAACTTAAGAGGGAGAAGGATAAGAAATCTCAAATTAGAAGCAAGTATTTGCTAAGTATGTCCAAAAAGGTAAATGACAAAATCAAGGTTCAATTGGTGGAATGGAGGTAGAAAGGAAACATCCAACCAATGAAGATGATAAATTTATCAAGGGGTTAAATTTTAGAATTGATGGAATCACCCATAAATAATTGTAAATATTAACCACGATCAACTCAAAAGGAAAGAGAGAATAATCAAATAAAGAAAACAAGCACAACACAAAGATTTCATATTACATAAATATGAAAAAGACAAACAAGGTAGATAGTCATACACACAATATGAGTATCTAAAGCAACAGATATGGAAAATAAACCACAAAGCATAAGTTAGTCTAATAGTGACAATTTTCCAAGATTGCTTAAAAAAATGACTCTAAAACAACTAAAGTTTTATTGACTCCAATGGAGTGTATCCCTTTAGTTGGAAAAATAAGACGACGATGCATCATTCGAAGTTCTGTCCACGGGAACGAAAACTTTGAGAGGAAGTCGAGTGAGGAGGAATTCAAGAAAATTTAACTTCTCATACACATGAGCAAGTTCAATTTGTTGGAATCGACAACAAGCACACGAGGATCCATGATGCAACACAAATTCGATTGATGGGGGAATGCCATCACACCTAGGGTTTGGTGGTGGTGAGGGGAGTGGGTAGGTAAAGTTTTCACAATGCCTTGCGAGGTTTAGGAAGGTTGAAAGATCATTGAGTTGAGGGGTGTCAAAGGGTTTTGGTGGTGGGGGGAGATTCTCCTTTTCTCCGGTGATTGGGTTAATGGAGTAGGTCTCATGCCAATACTTGATTGGAGAGAAGGTGGGGTTCTTGGGTGGTTTGGATGAAGAGGGTTCATTTTTCTTGATCCAAATAGGTTTAACCGAGATTTTTGGTTTCTTGTAAAGCTTGGATAAGGAAGCTTTGGGTGAGGAGGTTTGTGACAAAGAAATGTCAAAGTTATGAAAGGGAGAGTTAGGCATTGTTGAGGTGTGAGAATGAAATCTCAAGGTGGGGGTATAAGAAGAAAGTATACAAGGCAAAGGTTTGAAAATCAAATGTAAAGTGTCAAGGAATGTTTAGCCAAATAGAGTAAACATGGAATCTTGACTGGGAATAGGGTGATGAAGAAAGACAAAAAACGAGCCATAAAGTGGCTTTCTGTCCGCGGTACCTTATAGGGACCGGCGGTTCCTTATCACTTAAGGAACCGCGCGTCTTTAAGGAACCACGTGCAGTGGACTTGAAACCTAGATTTTCCAGGGTTTTGAGAAAAACTAAGACTTTTTCAAAAAATAGCAAAACTTGGAATTTTACCTCTATTAGCACTAAATTTTGCTAGGGTTGCATAAAAGCAACACATTCACCAAGAATGTCTTGACAAAGGGTGACAAAGTTTTGGATAACATTTTGAACCAATTTTAGTCAAGTTTTAGAGGTTGTGATAGATTTAGGTTCAATTTTAATTTGGAATTAAAGTTGATTAATGTCCACATAGAGATAGAAGCACACAATGTTAAGTCCATAATTCATTCTCATAAAACATTCATGAAAGAGATACATAAAGGAAATAAAGAAAAACAACTAACTAAACTAAAGAAAGATAAAAACTAGGTCTTGATTAGAAGTCTTCATTGGCTTGGTTTAAAGAAAAAGACTTATTAGGGAAAAATCATCATTTATCTCCTAGGAGGATGATTGGCAAAGAGTCTCAACAAAAAGCTTTACAACTCTATGTGAACCCCAATCATCTCCATTCTTAGAATATCAAGGAGATAGAAGTTGTTGAGGCAACAAGGGCAATTAGTGCCATTGTGCATGAAATACCCATAAAAGCTAGGATCACCCAAGTTTGGAGTGTGTGAGTGAGGTGGAGGTGGTGGAGGTATGTTCTCCAAGGGTGATGAGGGCGAGTGTGGAGGCAAGCTCTCCAAGGGTGAAAAAGGTGAGTTTGGAGGGGTGAATGGTGAAGTCACCAAGGTATCATCAAAGTCATTCACAATGGGAATGCTTTGGATGGGTTGTGGTTGGGTGGTCACATCCAAGAGATTACTTGGAGTGAAGGGTGAGAAAAGCTCATTCATCCTAGATTGGAATGAAGAGGAGGTAGAACCATGAGAATGGTTGGTTCCATGGGTTGATGAAGTCTTGCATGGAGCAAGAGGTGCTGAGTTTGATAAAGAAATGAGAATTGGGACAATCTCATTCTTACGAGTGTGAAAGGGTGAGGAGTTAGGTTTAGCCATTTTAATCTTAATCTTAAGATTTTTCTTTGTGGTGGAGGTTTTGAATAAGTTTGAGCTTCTCCTAGAAACCATGGTTGAAATGAAGGGTTTAAGGTTTAAGGAAGAATGGTTTGATGTGTGAACAACATGGCTAACAAGGTGGGTTTAAAAGGGTGAAGGGATGATCCAAACTAGTAATGGGTTAAAAACATTTTATGTGAACAATGAATTTAGCTAACCTAGTTTAGGAAATGTGCAGGTTTTTGCAAAGAATCAAGCAAGGTTTACATAGATTAAGGAAAATAGTGTAAAGCAAAGATTCTGTCGGACACAGTAGCCGGCGGTTCCTTATCAATAAGGTACCGCGGGTCTATAAGGAACCGCGACCAGTGGTGTTCAAAAAAGGTATTTCCTCAAATTTTGGTTTGCCCAGATTTTTACCAAAGGATTTTCAAGCCAAAGTTAACTACTGACCAAAATCTAGGAAGCTAACTAACACATAGGAAGTACAAAGCTATGCAAATCACAATGGCAAACATTTAGGATAAATAACAAATAATCCAAACAAGTAGAATATAGTTAATACACATCCAAGATAAAAATAAGAGGAAGCAAATGTTCAACATCACATTACATGTTTACCAACATGTACACTTTGAAAAAACTCAAAGTATTCATCTTCTCTACTTTCCCAATCCCTTGATCATGTTTCCTAAGTACTTGATTCCCTTTCTTGACTCAATCCGGTGTTCATGCAAATCACCTTGGATTCGAAGATTTTGACTGTAAAGTTCCTCCAAATTGAGATTATTAGGAACTTCACTAGTGGAATGATGAGGAGGGGAAACAATGTCATCTAAACCATCCACGAATGAGTTTGTGGAGTGGTGAGAAGTACTCGAAGAATCAATGGGAGCACTTGTGCCAATGTAATCACCATCACTTGTTGGCATGTCCATGTCCTCATCATTGGACTCTTGTTGGTCGGATTTACGATCACATCTTGTCTTTCTCTTATATACCTCTTGAATAGGTAGCATGACCCGTTTGACCGGTTGAAACTGAGAAAGATCAAGATTTGGAAAATCACGGCCAACCCTTTTAAAAAGGCGAGTGAGAAGCATTGCGTAAGGGAGGTTTGTTTTAGGCTTGTGAATAGAATAATTGATCCGTTGAGCGATAAAATATGCCAAATTGTAATTGGTGTTGGTAAAGATGCAATATAACATATGCACTAAACACGCCGGAACATGATCCCGGTTTCCACCAAGACAAAACACATTTTCCCTAAGGATATTGGTCCATTGGACCATATTATCATTAAGGTCGCTTAAGAGAACCTCATGACGTTTCACCGAACGTACCTTAGTATGAAGGCTTCTCTTAACGGGTCGACTACGCTTTTTGGAGACAATGTCGACAATGAAGTCAAGATCAATTTCCTCATGATCATTTGGAGGACAATTGTAGGATTCAAGGAGAGCACTAAGGTTCCATTTATCCGTGAAGCGACAAGTGCCTACAAATGGGACATCAAGAATTTGACCAAAAACTTCGAGAGAGTATTGAATGAGTTGATCTTTCAAGATGAACCTAACAAATATTCCATCGTTGTTTTCAATGACGGAGTATGTGCTAAAGAAATCCAATAGGAATCGAGGATAGATGTCTTCCTTAATGTTCAACAAACAATCAAATCCAATGTTTTCAAACATGGACTTGATGTAGACATAATCCTTGATATCCTTTTCGACAACTGTACCCTCATGAAAGCAACGGGATTGAAGGGAGGAAAAAGTATGGGCAAGGTGAGTTGAGTGACAAAAGTCGGAAAGGTTTGGGATATATTGTTTGGTGAGTTGATGATCCTTTTGGTATTGTGAAGGCATGATTAGTACCTAAATAAACACAAGAAAATATTTTTCCAATCACTCATATGAAAAATAAACTCAGAACTAAAAAATATGAGAATATGTTATATCAATTTCTTGACAAACAAAGGATTGAATCCATAACATTCTCATGTTCACAATGTGTCTATTCCATTATTAACCAAGAACATATGACCTATGTTGGATCAACAATGGACTAGAACATTGGTTTTTCAAAACAAGGTTTTTAGGTAAGTATTAACAATGCAACTACCTATTTGTTCATGGGTTCATCTCAATTCCATCTTTTAACCAAAATCATTTAGCTAAAATTCGAATTTGTTCTACAAGTGGGTTTTAGTGAAATCTTAATGAATATGAACCTAAGGAATCATAGTAAATAACCATGTCAACCAATATTCCTATTAAGGTTCTTATTCAATTTCAATTTTAAAAATCCCCAATTATGAGAGGATGAACCCTAGAACAAAATAGATGAAATTGAAAGAAAGTACTTACAATTAATTGATGTTTGATGAAGGATGAGTGAAACCCACAACTTGGAATCAATTAATTTGAGTGACTGAAGGTTTTTGAAGCTTCAACAATGGTGGAAAAAATGAAAAACCGTCGGCTGTATGTTTTAGGAGAGAGAGGGTTTGGTTTGAAAAAGGTTATTTTAATAAAACTAGCGCTCTGACAAACTATATTGCCCGCGGTACCTTATCGATAAGGAACCGCGGGTTTGAGCCGCCAAAGATCAAGAACCGCCTGCAGAGGCTGGTTTTTATCAATGAAACACGCCAAAATTTTTTAAACCAAATTTTCTAAAATACTTAAAAATATATCTTAAACCTTTTAGAATGTCATTTGGATCATCATAACACTAAGAAATATGCCTTAATGAAGGATTACGAGTTGAATCGAGATCGAAAAGAACCGGAACGAACAAACGACTACTCGTAGCGAAAAGGAAAAGTGGAGAGAAGTCAAGGGAAGTGAATCAAGACTAAGATCAATGCTCAAGGGATTAATGACAATCTTCAAATCATGGAGACAAAGAGCTTGTGTCATATATAGTGGTTTAAGACGTGCCTTTCCGGCGAAACATTAAACGGCTTTGGTAATGAATAAACACAAAGAAATTATTCATGTATAGACTAAGATCACTTTCAATAATAGTCTTAGTCTAAACCAAAATATGAGCAAGGTATTAATTCACTTTCTCTCCCACAAAGGGCCTACTAACCTTATGGGTGCAAACCAAGGAAATCATGCTTGATACTTTAAGCTACTACTAACTCACTCTAAATCACCATAGTGAGTCAAGTATCCAAGCAATGAAGGTTTAAGAGGATAAAAGAAAAGAATCACAAACCACAAACAAATGTCAAGGCAAGGATGCCAAGAACAAGCACATAGTCAAGTAATGATCAAAAGAATGATCAAAGGGCGTGTGGAAGAACGAAAGCGTACCTTAGCCACAAAGAGCAATCCGTCAAGGAATCAATGCAATGCCCAACAATGACTATGATGAGTACTAAGTCTTCAAGGACTAGTATCATTCCCAATCATCTTGGTATCATCATTTAAGGATGTTGAAGATCAATGAAGATGAGTCTTCTACAAGTGCAAGTAACTCAATCCACAACCAATTAAGTGATTGATCTTCATGAGTACCTACACAAAGCAAGATGAAAATTAGTAGATACATTTCAAGAGTAGATCTAAAATACATAAAGACTACTAATCTAAGAGGGATGCAATATTACCAATTAAAAGACCCATTTTCAAAAAAAAAATAGTTTTGACCAAAGAGAAACTTTAGTACAACTTGACCTTCTAATTTGAGGAGACAATGGATCGATCCAAGTTTTAAAGTACAATATACTTCAAAGATCTTGAGTGAGTATCGCTCTGATACCAATTGTAGAAACTAGAAGGAGGGGGGGGGGTTGAATAGTTTCTCTTCAATTATTACCTAATTTAAATTACTTTGAATTAAGTGTGTATCAAAACTATCTTTTACTTAAAGCTAAGTTGCATAATGATTATGTTCAATTCAAATGCATTAGCAAAGGTAATAGGTAAGTATAATGATAATGAAATAAGTAAAGAGTAAAGAAAGAGACAACCTAGTGACAAGACACCAAGATTTATAGTGGTTCGACAACGAGGCTCTATCCTCGTTTCTACTCCACTCCTCGAGTACACCTACTCGAGATTTCCACTACATCCACAAGCTCCCTTCTTGGCGGAGAAAGCCTTACATCGTCGCTTACATTATTTTCCGACACTAAGCTAAATGACGAGACCTAATCATTAGCTAGGACCAATCTACATAACGTTTCCTACTTCACAATTTAACGACACAAGGCTAGATGTCGAGGTCTAATCTCAAGGTAGAACCAATCTTCACGACGTTGCCTACTTCACCATTTAACGACACAAGGCTAGATGTCGAGTTCTAATCCAAAGCTAGAACCAATCTTCACGACTCTTCACTTTGAAGCTAAGTGAGAACTTCACACAAAACAACTACTAATCACTTTCAAGTGTAGTGAGAACTCACAAGACACAACCACATCACTTTATAGTTTAGTGAGAACTACTACACAAATCTATTACAACTCAACTAGACATATCCAAGTACACACATGTAGATTGGATTTACACAACCCAAATCCAAGCAAACACATATGCAATGGATGTACACAACAAATACAAGTATTTACAAATAGCTTAGATGAACACAACTAGTCCAAGTATTTCATAAATACAAATGGATCAACAAAAATAAAAAGGCTAACATGATGAACATGTCTAATTCATGGATTCATCTTTATCACAACACTAGTGAGTGAGTGATCTTCTCATTGGACAAGGTAAAGGAGGGGATCAAGAGGATAATCATATGTAAACATCCTTAACACTTTAAGTGATCATTTAAAAATGATTATGCTATAGAAAAGAGAAAGGGGGCTGAGAAAAATGTCCGAGAGGCTTGTTTGAAAATGAGATTTGATCCACTATTTATAGAAGACAAAGTCCAACGGCTAGCTGCGCGCGGATCCTTATCTAGCCGATGGTACCTTATCGATAAGGAACCACCTAGCTATTTAAGGTACCTCCCAGTAGAGTCCGCTCCCTTTTTTGTCTTTTAGTGGGGTAGGAATTGTAGAAACTAGAATGGGGGGGGGTGAATAGTTTCTCTTCGATTGGTGACCAAATTAAAATTTCTTTCAATTTGGTTTGTATCAAAACTATCTTTTACTTAAAGCTAAGTTGCATGATGATTAGGTTCAATTGAAATGCACTAGCAAGAATAATAAGCAAGTATAATGATAATGAAATAAGTAAAGAGCAAGGAAGGAGACAACCTAGTGGGAAGATACCAAGATTTATAGTGGTTCGACAACGAGGCTCTATCCTTGTTTCTACTCCACTCCTCGAGTACACCTACTCGAGATTTACACTATATCCACAAGCTCCCTTCTCGGCGGAGAAAACCTTACATCGTTGCTTACATTATTTCCCGACACTAAGCTAAATGTCGAGACCTAATCTTTAGCTAGGACCAATCTACACGACGTTGCCTACTTCAAAATTTAACGACACAAGGCTAGATGTCGGGTTCTAATCGAAAGCTAGAACCAATCTTCACGACTCTTCACTTTGAAGCTAAGTGACAACTTCACACAACACAACTACTAATCACTTTAAAGTTTAGTGAGAACTCACAAGACACAACCACATCACTTTATAGTTTAGTGAGAACTCCTAATCAAATCTATTACAACTCAACTAGACTTATCCAAGTACACACATGTAGCTTGGATTTACACAACACAAATCCAAGCAAACGCATATGCAATGGATGTACACAACAAATCCAAGTATCCACAAATAACTTGGATGAACACAACTAGTCCAAGTATTCATAAATACATTGGATTGACCTAAAAACAAAAGGGGTATCATGATGAATATGACTAGCTCATAGATTCATCTTTATCACAACACTAGTGAGTGAGTGATCTTCTCATTGGACATGGTAAAGGAGGGGATCAAGAGGATAATCATATGTAAACATCCTTAACAAATTAAGTGATCATTTACTAATGATTATGCTATAGAAAATAGAAAAGGGGCTGAGAAAAACGTCCAAGAGGCTTGCTGGAAAATGAGATTTGACCCACTATTTAAAGGAGACAAAGTTATAACGGATCTATAACGGCTACTGTGCGCGGTACCTTATCTCACCCCGCGGTACCATATCGCTAAGGTACCACGTAGGTACTTTAGGTACCGCCACTAGACTCCGCTCCATTTTTTGTCTTTTAGTGGGGTGGGAATATCTGAGGTATTTAAACCCTTCAAAGGATATTCTAACAGCATTTTGAATATGCCATTTTCAAATTTACATTTTCCATTTTAATAAAACATTTTCTAAAAAAGAAAGTTTATTAAAAAGTCTTTTGTCTTATTAGCAAAAGTGAGTTTTAAGAATAATCATTTTGATGATCACTAAGTATGATTAAGAAAGGTTAGTGATATGATTATTACCTTGATGATAGGGTTAGTTAAATAATTCATTTTGTGTTTCTACACTAAATGTGTTGTATGGTTTGTTGTGATCAAAACTAAGAAAGATTAGTTAACACTAATAATGTTTTTAGGCATTACTTGCATTAACAATCTCCCCTTTTTTTATTACGACAAACGATAAACTCATTTACGTATAAACACAAACTATGGAATTATAAACTAGTTTATCACTATCATTTCTCCCCCTTTGTCGTAGCAAAAAGGTGAGCATAAGTCTTTGAAGTGCATCGAACTTTGCTAGTAGCTCCCCCTTGGTGGTTGCTCCCCCTTTCTCGGGGCACCAAGTTTGTGAGCTAAGGTGACATGCTACACAAAGGTTAGTAGAAAGGAAAGAAACACCAATGTATATATGATCACTACCTACTTAGTAACTTGAGAGGGAGAAAGAGAAGAAATCTCAAATTAGAAGCAAGTATTTTGCTAAGTATGTCCAAAGAGGTAATTGACAAAATCAAACTTCAATAAAATGAAGATGATAAGCTTGTCAATGGGTTAAAGCTTTAGAATTGATGGAATCACCCATAAGCAATTGTAAAAATTTAACCAAGATCAACTCAAAAAGAGAACTAATTAGATAGCACACAAATAACACAAAAATAATACAACAAAGATGATAGTCATACACATAGTATGAGTATCTAAAAGTAATAAATATGAAAAATAAACCACTAAGCATAAGCTAGTCTAATAGTGATATTTTCCAAGATTGCTAAAAATAAAATGAAACTAAAAAGACGACGATGCATCATTCGAAGTTTTGTCCATCGGAACGAAAACTTGAATAGGAGGTCGAGTGAGGAGGAATTCAAGAAAATTTAACTTCTCATACACATGAGCAAGTTCAATTTGTTGAAATCGGCAACAATCACACGAGGATCCATGATGCAACACAAAATCGTTTGATGGGGGTATGGCATCAAACTTGGGGTTTGGTGGTGGTAGGGTAAAGGGTTTGGGAGTGTTTTCACAATGCCTTGTGAGGTTTGGGAAGGTGGAAAGGTCATTGAGTTGGGGGGTATTGAAGGATTGTGGTGGTGGTGGAACATGTTCTTTTGCTCCGGTGATGGGGTTTATGGTGTAAGTCTCATTCCAATACTTGATTGGAGAGAAGGTAGGGTTTTTGGGTGGTTTGGACGAAGATGGTTCATTCTTCTTAACCCAAACGGGTCGAACCGAGATTTTCGGTTTCTTTGAAAGCTTGGATGAAGAAGCTTTGGGTGAGTGGGGTTGTGACAAAGAAATGTCAAGGTTAGGAATGTAGGAGTTAGGCATTGTGAGAGTGTGAGATTGATATCTCAAGGTTATGTGAGAATGAATTCTCAAGGTTGGGAAGGTGTGAGAATGAAATCTCAAGGTTGGGGTATAAGTAAAATGTAATCAAGGTAAGAATTTGAATACAAAATGTGTATTGTCAAGGAATGTTTAGTCAATTTGAGTAAACAAGGAATCTTGACTGGGAATAGGGTTTAAAGGTTTTGACCAAAAATTCGTCAAAAGCCACATTCTGGCCGCGGTACCTTATATGGGCCGGCGGTTCCATATCACTAAGGAACCGCGGGTCCTTAAGGAACCGCGTCCAGAGGACTTTAAACCATGTTTTTCCTGGGTTTTGGGAAAAACTAAGACTTTTTCAAAACATTGCAAATCTTGGATTATTACCTCTATTAGAACCAAAATATGCTAGGATTGCATAAAGCAACACATTCACAAAGAATGTCTTGACAAAGGGTGACAAAATAATTTAGATATCATTTTGAACCAATTTTAGTCAAGTTTAGGGGTTGTGATAGATTTAGGTTCAATTTTAATTTCAAATTAAAGTTGATTAGTGTGCACAAAAGGATAGAATCACACAAAGCTAAATCCATAACACAACAACATGAAACATTCATTAATGAGGAAACAAGTACAAAGATAAATAAACCTAACTAATACATAGCTAGCTTATCATAAAATCTAGATAGGTGGTTTTCTTTGGCTTGTTGTTGAAAAAATTTATTAAAAGAACTCCATCATTCATCTCCTAGGAGGAGGCATGGAGAACAAAGTAAGCAAGAAATCTTGCAAACCCCTATGTAGTCCATACATATCCATCCTTAGGTTTTGGATGACGAAGTGGTTGTAGAGACAACATGGACATCTAGGACCATGAGTTTGTTGAAGCCCAAAGTAAGGATCGCCCAAGAGGAGGGAAAGAGGGACACCCAAAATTGGGATGTTTGAGTTGGGTGGAGGTGGAGGAGGCAAGTTCTCAAAGGGTGATGTGGGTGAGAGTGGAGGCATGTTCCCCAAAGGGGAAATGGTGAGTGTGGAGGTAAATCCTCCAAGGTTGGTGAAATGGGTGAGTTGTGAGGGGTAAATGGTGAAGTCACCAAAATGTCATCAAAGTCATTCCCAAAAGGAATGCTTTGGATTGGTTGAGGTTGTGTGGTCACTTCCAAGGGTGCACTTGGAGTGAAGAGTGAAGAAAGCTCATTCATTCTAGAATTGAATGTAGAGGAGGTAGAACCAATGGAGTGGTTAGTACCATGGGTGGAGGAGGTCTTGCATGGTGCAAGAGGTGGGGAAGGTGATGAAGAAATGAGGATAGGAACATTCTCATTCTTAGGTGTGAGGAAAGGTGAAGAGTTAGGATTAGCTACCTTAACCCTTATTTTGAGTGTTTTTCTTGGGGTGGAGGTCTTGGAAGTGTTTGAGGTTTTGGTACACACCATGGTTGATTAGGGTGGTTTAAGGTTTAGGGAAGTATGTTTGATGTGTGAAGAACATGGCAAACAAGGTGGGTTTAAATGGTTGAGGGGATGATCCAAACTAGTAATGGGTTAAAATCATTTTAGGTGAATAATGAATTTAGATAGCCTAGTTTAGGAAATGTGCAGTTTATTACTGAAAATCATGCAAGGTTTACACAAAATTAAGAAAACAGTGTAAAGCAAAGATGCTGTCGTGCACAGTGACCGGCGGTTCCTTATCTAGGACCGACGGTACCTTATCGATAAGGAACCGCGGGTCGATATGGAACCGCGACCAGAAGGTTTTCAAAAATTTCCCATCCCATTTTTTTATAAACCCAGATTTTTATACCAGTCCAAGAGAGATCCTTTCTTTGGACACCATAGAAGTCCCCAGCTGGTGGTGGAACGACAGTATAGTCTTTCATCCCAATCCCAGTCATGTCCTTAGGATCCCTCTGTTTATTAACACATTCTCCTAGGGTTTGTGTGGCTTTATCAAATCTCTAAATTTTATGACCTACATTGTCCTTATTCTTGATAGCCTCATCTAACTTAGCCTGTAGTTCAACATTGACCCTATTCATGATGTTTCTAATATCATCACTAGCATTTAAATCATGTTTTAAGATATTAATTTTATCTTTTAGGTCAAACTCCATTTTCTTATACTCAGCTACAGTCTTTTCAGTTTGAGTAAGAGCAAGTTGATAGTTAGACAACTTGCATCTCTCAGTACTCACATCTCCTAACAATCTTAAAACCTCTTTATTAAGTCTTTCAATATTTAACCTACAAGAAGAGTTGTCACATACCTCACTATCAGACCATGAAGATGAATTGGAACTTGTGGAATTTGAAGTAGACGTGGCCTTAACTGAAAACATCATCAGATTCTTTTTCACCTTCTTCCTTAGCCTGGTTCACCTCACGATATTGGATTTCGTTCTTCAAATCAAAGTTTCTCAACAAGCTTTGATACCACTTGTTGATCCCAAACTTAGATCGATTTAGCTTTGTGTTATCGAGATTAAATCAAGTATAACACGTAGAGATGTTGATCCCAAACTTAGATCGATTAGCTTTGTGTATACGAGATTAGATCAAGTATAGCACGTAGAGAAACCTTTGTATATGCTTTGTGAATCTAAGTGTTATGTGGAATTTAACACTTAAACAAGAATACACAAGATATAAACAAACTTTCACTTTGATTATCAATGTCGAACTTGCTTACAATGAAAGATGTTTATGAACGAAAACTTATGTAAAACTTGATATTGAACATTAACCTAAAGGCCTTCTTTTATAGACTAAGAAGCCTTGTACAATAAGCTACGTATCAACTATTATAGGTAAAGATAAACATAGAAAATACATTGTCGTTTCTATCCTTACTAGAAGTATTCTAGAATATAATAAACGTGTAGCTTATATCTTCCATCAGTGCTTGTCTTCAATGTTGTCAACGCTTGACTTCAACTTGTCAACGCTTGAGCTGTCAGCACTTGTTTTGTTCTTGTCAACGCTTGATTTGTTCTTGTCAGCGCTCAAGTGATCTGGCCTTAATTTATTCCCAACAATCCTCCCCTAAACTTGATATCCACTCTTATGATCAAGTTTCTGAATAAGCATTAAGAACTAGGAGGAGTCTGACAAATCTTATCATATTGGTAATGAATAAATCTGATCAAATCCTTTGCCACGTCAATTGAATAATCTATCTCCAGCTGAGTGTCCTTCATCTTTTCCAAAATAGCCTTGGATATAAAATATTGAGCATCCACAAGTAGATACTCAGCAAACTTTGTAGAACTCAAATGGTATACACCAGCAGCTGAATATAACCTCCATTGAAGACCACTGAGGTCATCTTCAAGATCCTTCCATATTTCAGGATCTTCCTCATTTGTCCCACACATTCTTTTGAATGTGGTCCAAAGTTTTATTCCATTAGCTGAAGTTGGTGCTTCAGCCTCATACTTGGTCTCTAGCAACCTCCAAAGGTCCACCAAGTCTTCTCTATCACAACTTGCAAATAAAGATATGAGAGTGGTAAAAGTGTGTACCTCCTTGCCAAATCTGCCAATCTTCCAGAATCCACATTCATCCTCATCATAACTCACAATTGGATTCCTGGAATCTAATGGTAACACCTGCACCATATCTGAAGCTTCTAATGGGGAGAGCTTGAGGCTCTTTCTTATAACTGCTTCACTTGGATATAGTGGATCCATATCTTTTGGAAATTCAAATTGAAATCCCTTCTTCACTGGCCTGGGAATCATCATACCTTTCTTGATTTCCATTTCTTCTGCAAGTTGCTCCTTTCTTTCATCTGAAAGAAGTCTGAGAGTGTTTGCTTCCTGCACTCTCACCCAAATAGGATAAGCCCTATGTTCCAACTCATCAAATGTCAAAGCCTTCAACTTCTGATGTGTCCATCCAACTCCATGACATCTGAGCAACATAAAATAGAGCTCTCTTCTATCGCTTTTCAATTCTGAGAGAATATTACTTGCCTTGTGCTTCAAAATCACCTTACAATCCTTCTGAACTCTAAGAAGAAGCTCCAATCCCCATATTTGATCTGAAATGGTCAAGTCTGGATTATCCATGCAGCTTTCTTCCCAAGAATTGTACATTTGAACCACTTCTGGCATGTCAAAGTCAACCTGCAATTTCAAGTCTCTCAACTTTTCCCTAGCAAGCTCATCACCATACTCAAGCCTTTCAGGTTCTATAATCATCACACTTGAGTCTGAGCTAGCTCCATCACTTTCTTCTTCAGAAGTCACAACAAATGGTGACTTTTCCTTTTCACCTTGTTCCATCATTTGTTCAGCCAATCTTCTATCAAATTCAACTTGGGCTGCATCCTTTGGAATAATTTCTTCTACCAATTTACCCTTACCCTTATCTGATGGTTCAATGGTTGGTAAGGTAGATGGTAATACCTGAGTAGAAACTTCCTTGATGATAGATGATGACTGGAATACATCACCTTCATGTGCAGGTCTGTCAACGCCCAAATTTCCTCTATCAGCGCCCAAAATACTTCTATCAGCGTCCAAATTTGTCTTGTCAACGCTCAAATATTTTCCCTCAGCGCCTTGTGTAACCTCTCTCAACATAGCTGTAAATGATAAATTTAGATTGGTTGGAGAGATTAAGGATGTATCAAAACCTGGTTGTTCCTTCAAAGTTGTAAGGGCTTCAGCAACATCCATTGATTGACCAACTTGGCTGCCCTTATCACTCAGATTTCTTTGATCTTCCTCCCCTTTGGAAGACTCCTCCATACCCCTCCTAGCATGATCACTCTCCAAAACAATAATCCTCTCTCTCAATTGCTTGAGTTCAAGGCCTTGAGAGCTGACAATTTGTACCAAGTCTGCATTTTGCTTTTGCAAGCTAATGCAGACTACCGTCAATTCCAAAAGAGTAATTGGTTCCAGTCTGCCCTCTTCTGAAATAGGTATTTACCCTCCCAAGTCAGATTCATTGGGCAAAGATGAGGACTTAATTATGGTGGGACTGCCTTGGCCAGCATCTAAGCCAGAACCAATAGTCCCAGCCTCATCCAGGTCACCAGCCACACTTGTGGTGGTGGTTCTCTCTGCTACATGGTTAGGACCACCAGAGGAGAACACTCTAGTAGTCCTTTGGCGTTTTATCAACCTATATTCAGGTGGTGTGGAAGATGGTGTGGAAGAATGGGTAGATGTGGGTTGGTTAAGGGGTGTTTGGGATTGTGAAGGTTGTGTGTCAGTGTTGGAAATAGGCACATCAACGCCAACATTTGATGTGTCAGCGTCAAAGGGTTCTTGGTCAAGTTGCATTTGTTCAGGTGAGGGTAAAGGTTCAGGAATGGGTTCAAGTTGTGGTTGAGGGTCAATTTGAGGTTGGGGGTCTGGTTGTGGTTGTGCTGCTGCAATAACAGCAAGCATGGTTGGGGTTAAAGGTAAGTCTCTATGGGGTGGTGAATTCATCTTCGTAAAAATAGCTTTCTTTTGCTCAGGGATTTTATAAAAATCATTGTGATCCCTTGAGCAGTAACCTTGATCATCAAAAACCATTTGCAGAAAACGGGGATAAGCTAAAGTCATTTTTGTCCCCTTGTTTTTACACATCCCTTCAAAAATCATTTTAGAATAGTTATATTTTTGCCCTGTTGCAATGCACACAATAGCACTGGCAATGGATCTATTGATCTCATTGTGTGCAGTACATTTGGGACTCAAACATTGAAGGAGGATGTGGATAAGGTACTTCCAGGCTGGGGGAAATTCCTGCTTATGATACTTATTAAGAGTGCCTTCATCAGGAAAAGGATATCCCAAAGCCCTAAGCCCTTGTTCTATTTCATTTATGGGAAGGATGGCTACACCATCAGCATCATCAAGATGCAAGGCCTGGCGTACCAAGGCCTTAGTAACCACCCAAGACCTCCCATGAACAATAGAAGTTAATGTGGTCACTCCATTAACTGTTGAGGAACTGACAGTGTTCCAAAACTGCTTAATGTGTGTGACTGGAACGAGTGGTGCATGAGAAAGAGCATACCTTAATGGGGATGCATTCAAATACGCCACCATTTGTGTGTATTGAGGAAACAGAGTATCATCAGCAGCAAGATAAGCAATCATGTTGTGTTGAGACTTGAACCCCAATTCCAATTCTGCTGAGTTAAACTTTGGTGCCATTGATGAAAGCTGTTAATTTTAAGTGTAGAAGATGAAGTTGATAAGAGAAAAGTGTTAGACAAGAATTATAGATACCCTGTTTAAAATAGGAGCCAAATTTATAGGAGAGAAAGAATGCATGTGATTGGCCCAAAAATAGGCAAAGATTTTCAAAAACGAATCATGAAAATATTGAAAAAGTTATAAGTTATCTCATGCATTTAATGAAAGTAACAACTCCTAAAATTACGGCTTGAAAATATGTCAAAAAGTAACAACTGGGTAGGTCCCATTGAGTGTCAACGGTCAAAAATAACCTATCAACGCCCAACGGCTATAATCTTGTCAACGTTCGCCAAAAGCCATGTCAGCGTCCAATTTGGTCACAACAACGCTTGGAAAAATCTTGTCAGCGTCCAAAAATAAAATTGTTTTAAAAAGTGAAAAATGACCTTAACAAGTAATTTATCCTAGAGAAGATAACCAAAAGCTGATAATTATTATAGGGCGGCAAGCACTGTCCAGTTATGCACACTTGCATAAGCAAGATAGACATAACAGTCCTCTAGTGTCCCTTACTAACCAAAATTCTTAACAACAAAGTCACCTTATAAAATCCTTGTTACTCCCAGGTAAATCCCATATCAAAATCATTCCCAAGTCTCCCAACATACCACAACCAATTCTAGGCCAAAAATGTCTTGGCAGCATGCAAAGTTGATATACTATGCATGCTACAGTGCCTCATGGTTTAGTAAAACTAACCCATACTCACCTGTGGACACAATCTAGAATTGTGATAAGAGTATCATATGGATACCCAAACATCCTAAAGGTTCCTAAAACCTCTCCTTAAACGATGATACAAAAAGTTTGCTAAGATCATGCATGAACATAAAAATTTATGTCAAGATAGGAATGAAACATTCCAACCATCATCCATAAATAAAAACTTGTCCAAATGCTTCTCCATTGATCCATAAGCAACTCTGTATCCAATGGTATACTGCTAACACCATCTGCACATTTAGATTGAAAACCACAAAACTAACATTGTTGCTGACAACGCCCCGATAACACATGACAGCGTTGAAGGAAGCTTTGTCAGCGTTAGACAATTATATTGCTGACAACGTTGCAAAAACACTTATCAGTGTTCAAGCAACCTTTGTCAGTGTTAGAAAAATATAGTGGAAAATCTAAAGCATCAATAAGACTAATAATAATAATGCATCATCCTGTACATACTTTTACAAAAAGAATTCAAAACACATATTAAGTGAGATTAACCATTCCAATACTTGTTACCAAGTATTGAAATCTTCCAGCATCAAAAGGTTTAGTTAGTAAATCTGACACATTTTCCTCAGTGTCAACCCTATCTGGTTGTATTAAACCTTTCTCAAAGCAATCTCTTATAAAATGGTGTCTAATTTCTATGTGTTTGGTTTTAGAATGATGTACAGGATTCTTAATGATGCATAAAGTACTATTATTGTCAACAAATATCTTAGTGTGCATGAAATTATACCCATAGTCCAACAGCTGGTTCTGAATCCACAACACTTGACCACAACATGCTGCTTCAGCCACATACTCTGCTTCAGTTGTAGAATTAGCCACCACTGTTTGTTTCTTGCATTGCCAAGATATTAACCTGCTCCCAAGAAACTGACATCCACCAGTTGTGGATTTCCTATTAAACTTATCACCTCCATAATCACTATCTGAATATGCAATCAGCTCCAATAGGGAATCCTTTGGATACCACAAACCAAGATTAGGATAGCATCTTAGGTACCTAAAGATCCTCTTCACAGCATAAAGGTGACATTCTTTGGGAGTCACTTGATGGCGTGCACAAGCACACACAGCAAACATGATATCAGGTCTGGAAGCAGTAAGATACATCAAGGATCCAATCATGGATCTATAATGCCTGACATCAACATCTTTCCCATCTCCAATCTTTCACCAAGGGTGTTCTCTATCCATAGGAGTAGTAGCCCTCTTTTCATGTGGAGAAAAGCCAAACTTCTTCAAGATTTCAGCAACATATTTGTCCTGGGAGATGAAGATACCATCTTCTTTCTGTTGAACTTGTAAACCTAGAAAGAAGTTCATCTCCCCCATAGCACTCATCTTGAATTTGTCTGTCATAAGCTTGGAGAAATCCTCACTCATCTTTGGATCAGTATACCCAAAAATGATATTATCAACATAGACCTACACAAGCAACACATCCTTGCCTTTCTTCTTTGTAAATAGTGTCTGATCTATGGTGCCCCTCTTGAATCCATTGTCCACCAAATAGGTAGACAAAGTACCATACCATGCTCTAGGGGCTTGATGAAGGCCATACATAGACTTTTTGACTCTCTACACTTTATCTGGATGGTCTGGATCCTCAAAACCAGGAGGTTGCATGACATATACTTCCTCAACAATGGTGCCATACAAGAAAGCACTCTTGACATCCATTTGATAGACTGTGAAGCCCATGTAGGAATCATAGGCTAGAAAAATCCTAATAGCTTCAATCCTTGCAACTGGTGCAAAGACCTCCTCATAGTCTATCCCCTCCTCTTGTGTATAACCTTGAGCCACTAACCTTGCCTTGTTTCTGACCACAATACCTCTTTCATCTCTTTTGTTCCTGAGAACCCATCTTGTCCCTATAGGTCTGACATATCTAGGACAATCAACCAGCTCCCAAACATCCTGAATTGCAAATTGGTGAAGCTCATCCTGCATTGCTTCCACCCAACTTGGTTCTTTGAGAGCATCAAATATTTTCTTGGGTTCTTCTTGTGACAGAAAACATGCAAACAAACATGCTTGCACAAGAGGGGTATCAACCTTCTTGTGTATATTGGCAATAAATCCACCAAGACCTTGATGGGATCTTCTTGTCTGAACTAGAGTCATAATATCACCAATGATCTGAGATGTGAGGTGATTCTTCATTGTGGAGGTGAGAACCCCTCCTTCAAAAAGTCTGGTGTCCTCAACCTCATGCTCCATGTTGCCAATATCTTCTTCATCAGACTCTCTTTGAGCAACAGGAATCTCTTCATGAACATTGGAAGGTCCACCTTGTTCAAAACTGGAAGAGAAAAGATTCCCATAAGTGTTGTCAACGTCTGAATCTTGGTTTTCAGCGTCTGGGCTAACAGCGCTTGAAATGTTGTTGTCAACGTCTGAATTGGTCTTGTCAGCGCTAGATTTGCCTTTGTCAGCGCCTGAGGAACCATGCATGTTTATATCTGGTGGTATTTGGAGACCACCATTATCTTGTCCAGCAGCAGCAGCAGCAGCAAAAGCATCTGTCCAAATGGGAATTGTGACATATTCAAATGTAGGAGATGCCTTTTCTGCTTGTGATCCAACCTTCTCATGAACCTGTGTACCTGAAACATTAACAACTTGTTCCTCCACAACACTTGAAGTTACCTTCACAATGTCTGGATTAGTGACAGGCATATAATTTAAAGTTCTAGATAAGGGTTCCAAATCAAACAACCAATTAGGACCACTTTCAGGATCACTAGGTTTATTCTCTAAGAACCTAACATGTACTCTCTCAACTATACGTTTGTCCTCCTTAAGATAAACCCTATAACCCTTTCTCTGGACTGAATACCCCATGAAATAGCCCTCGTCACCTTTTGCACTAAATTTCCCTAAGGCATCACTAGTATCTAATACTACTACATGACATCCAAAAGGTCTGAGAAAACCAATATTAGGTTTTCTTCCCCAAAGTAACTCATAAGGTATTTTGTTCTGAATTTTGTTAACCAATGCTCTATTTTGCACATAGCATGCTGTATTAACAGCCTCAGCCCAAAAGGCTATTGGAAAGTGAGCATCAGCCAACATTGTTCTGGCTGCTTCAATTAGGGTTCTATTTTTCCTTTTAGCAACCCCATTTTGTTGTGGGGTTCTAGAAATACTAAATTGCCTAGTAATTCCTTTCCTAGTACAAAAATCATCTAGCTTCTTGTTCCTAAATTCTCCACCATTATCACTCCTAAGCATTTTAACCTCATTGCCAGACCTTTTCTCAATCTGAGTGATAAAATCAATAAGAACATCAGCTGTGTCACTCTTCATAGCTAGAAAGAATGTCCAAGTAAACCTATAAAAGTCATATGTGACAACAAAACAATATGACTTACCATTCAAACTTTCTATATTAGTTGGACCAAAGAGGTCCATATGAAGCATATGAAGAGGTCTGGAACTAGTGTGCACCTGTTTGGACTTGAATGAGACCTTGTGCTGCTTGCCTTTAAGACATGCAACACAAGAGTGGTCATTGTGGAAGGCCTTCTCAGGCAAACCATCAACTAAACCAAGCCTCACAAGTCTGTTTATATTCTTAAAATTTATGTGCCCTAGTCTCCTGTGCCACAAATTACTTTCATCTACTGAGGTCTTAGCATAAAAACAAGACATATTGGTATTCACTTTAATCCCATTTAAATTCACATTATATATGTCCTTATGCCTAGGTGTTCTATACTCAATATACTTCTCATCAGGGATCTTAAAATCCTTGCTTAACACCAAACACTCAGTATCAGTGAAAAGAACCTTATTTTTGTTATCACAAACTTGTGATACACTAAACAGATTATAATCCAGTTCTTTTACCAGGAAGACGTTCTCAAAACGCAGATTATTGGTGAGAAGGGTTCCTTTGCCTGTAATGGTGCCATAGCCCCCTCCAAAGTATACCTTATCACCATCTTTAATAGGAGAGAAGTTCGTTAGATAGTCTTCCTTTCCTGTCATGTGCCTTGAGCATCCACTATCCCAATATCCATAATCATTGATCTGTCTTTGAATTCCCTGCACATAAAGAAAACAAATTAGTTTTCTTTGGGAACCCAAGTCTCAGAAGACTTGGATTCATCTGGTTGTTCAATAAGAACAGACTTAGTTCTCACAACAACCCCATTCTCATCCTTTTTAGGATGAAATACCCAGTTAACCCCAATAGGTTTTGTAATGACCTTAGAAATGTAATTAAATCTATTGCAAGTCATTGAAATTCCATTATCATTAGGGTTTTGATCTTTCTTGGGTCTCCATGTTAAGCTTGAAGAAGCTTTAGACCTCTTACCTTGTGGCTGCAAATATTTAGGTCTGGACACGTTTCTGTCAGCGTTGGATTTTGTCCTGTCAACGCTGAAATTACCCTTGTCAGCGTTGAACCTAGGGTTTGCTACAGGAACCCATTGCCTATTTGACCAGGTGTTTGTCTTTTGAAAAGGTCTTTGTCCATGAGTGTTAGACCTTCTAGAAAAGAATGTGGCAGGTCTAATCACTTGTGGACTATGCTGCAAACAAGGTTTGGGTCTGACAACGTTTGACTTCCTAACAACATTGACTTTCTTCCTATCAGCGCTAAAATTGTTCCTATCAGCGCTGGCTTTGGGAGCGTTGACACACTTGTATGCCAAATGTGAAAAGCTACCACAAGTGTAACAGGCTTTCTTAGACACACTCTTAGGTCTAGAAGAGAAGAAACCTGTTCCATGATTGCTAACTTGGCTCTTGGGTGACCTATTATTCCTATACATCTCTGCATATTTAATGGTAGGTCTTCTAACAGTGTTTGAGCCTAGGTCAACAGGTTTACCAGTGATTGGGTTAGTAACCTTAATGGGTGGTGATTCATTGGGACTTTCACATAACAAACCTCCCTTAACAAATAAAGTAGGGTTAGCTTTCTTCCACTCATTTAGGTCAGTCAGTTTTTGTTGATACTCTTCCACTGGAGTGACAACTCTTGGTGGAGGAATGAATTCCTCTTCTTGGCATTCTGGTATACCAGTCCAAGACAAATCCTTTCTAAGGACACCATAGAAGTCACCAGTTGGTGGTGGAACCAGAGAGTAATCATTCATCCCAATCCCAGTCATGTCCTTAGGATCCCTTTGTTTAGCTATACAGTCTCCTAGGGTTTGGGTGGCTCTATCAAATCTTTGAATCTTGAGGTCAACATTATCTTTATTCTTAATGGCCTCATCTAACATAGCCTGTAGGTCTCTATTGACCTTTGTCATGATATTTCTAATATCCATGCTACCCTCTAGCTCATGTTTTAAGATATTGATCTTATCTTTTAAGTCAAATTCCATTTTCTTGTATTCAGAAACGGTTTTCTCAGTTTCAGTAAGAGCTAGTTGGTAATTGGACAATTTAAACCTTTCAGTGCTCATATCATCTTTTAGTTTTAACACCTCTTTGTTAAGTCTATCAGTGTTTAACCTACAACCTTTGCTACAAAAAGCATCATCATATACCTCATTGTCAGATGAAGAGGAGGAGTGAGCCATGAGAGCATATTCAGCAAGCTCTTCTTCTTCAATATTAGCAACCAAAGCTTTATCCTCTTCAGCATTCTTAGCCAGATAGCTCCAATCCCATCCTGTACCATCAATTCCTTGAACTGCAACCATGGCTTTGGAATCTTGAGCTTTAGCAACCTGACTTGAGGGTTTACCAGCATCAGATCTTCTAGGAGATCTGCATTCCCTCATGAAGTGCCCCATACGATGACAGTTGTAGCATTCAACTTTGGATTTATCAAATCCAGCCGTGTCTTTAGCATTGAAGGTCATCTTCTTCTTGAACCTTCTATTCCACCTATTTGCTCTTATACTAGCAAGAGCCATGTTCCACTTGATGTCCATCTCTTCCAATTGCTCATCACTTATCTGCTCAAGGTCCTCATATGTAATCACTGAACCATTGGGCAAAGAAGCAATGTAAGCACAAACAGTATCCAAATCCAAACCAGCAGGTTTAACTCTTGGGGAGTCATTCATGAATGTGTCAGCGTCTGAAAAGGAGACGTTGACAGGACTTGTTCCAGCGCTGACAAATGATGATCCAGTAACTGGATGCATAAAAGAGTCCTTCTGATTGAATTGACCTTCACTATGGGAGAAGAAGTCCATGTTGCTGGTGGAAGATTTGCTTCCATGATATGAAAGAGTTTCATCTTCCAACAATCTTAGTTTGTTGTAGATGTCATCAAACGAGGAGCTCTTGTAAGTATTATTGGCAAGAATAGATCTTGCCTCAATCTTCCATGCCTCACCAAGACTTTTAAGAAAAGTAGCATTGGTGTCAACATCACCAACTTGTGTCCCCATGAAGGACAATTTGCTTGTGATGTCAAGCAATCTGCTTCTCACACTACTCAATTTCTCATTGGGTTGAGCTTTGAAGACAGCATAGTCATGCAGAAGTTGCTTTTTCTTTTCTTCCTTAGTGTCTGCATTGCCACCATATGCAACTTCAAGTGCTTCCCAAAGATCTTTAGCAGATTCATAGCCTCTGTATTTGTGCTGGTTTTCTTGTCCTAAAGAGACTTTCAGAATATTTAGGGCTTTCATGTCAACCCTTTTCTTTGCAATATCTTCAGCACCTAGAGCTCTGATACCACTTGTTGATCCCAAACTTTGATCGATTAGCTTTGTGTATACGAGATTAGATCAAGTATAGCACGTAGAGAAACCTTTGTATATGCTTTGTGAATCTAAGTGTTATGTGGAATTTAACACTTAAACAAGAACACACAAGATATAAACAAACTTTCACTTTGATTATCAATGTCGAACTTGCTTACAATGAAAGATGTTTATGAACGAAAACTTATGTAAAACTTGATATTGAACATTAACCTAAAGGCCTTCTTTTATAGACTAAGAAGCCTTGTACAATAAGCTACGTATCAACTATTCTAGGTAAAGATAAACATAGAAGATACATTGTCGTTTCTATCCTTACTAGAAGTATTCTAGAATATAATAAACGTGTAGCTTATATCTTCTATCAGTGCTTGTCTTCAATGTTGTCAACGCTTGACTTCAACTTGTCAACGCTTGAGCTGTCAGCACTTGTTTTGTTCTTGTCAACGCTTGATTTGTTCTTGTCAGCGCTCAAGTGATCTGGCCTTAATTTATTCCCAACAAGAGAAACTTTGTGTATTCAACAATCGAAGTATTATGCGGAAACTAATACTCAGAACGAAGAACAAACAGAATATGAATACCAAACTTTCACTTTGATTAATGATAACAATGAAAGATTACAATGAAAGTGTTATGAGATATGTGGAAGAGATGTGTGAAAAATATATGTCTTATGTCTAACCCTAAGGCCTCCTTTTATAGGTTTAAGGAGCCTTGTACAAAAAGCTAAGATCAACTATTTTAGGAAGAGACATAAGATAAACATACTCAAATAACTTATTGACTAAATCTTTTAAACACTTAAGAATATATTCTGAATTCTTATCTTCATATTTCGTCCACCAGCTTGAAGAATTCATCATTGGCAGATTTAGTCCTTGTCTTTGTGTTAAGATTCTTCTTGTCAGCGCCTTGATAATTCTTATCAACGTCTCATCTGTCAACGCCTCGTTTACTCTTGTCAGCGTCTAGGGACTTGGTCAATTTTATTCCCAACAAAGTCAAACTCAATATCTTCCTGCTTGGCAAAACAAGTAAGACTAGTCCAAGCAAGATCTTTGATAGGAGTGGCTCCATGTGTGTTAGCAGGTGGTGGTGGAAAGGTAGCATGTTCATTTTTAACACCAAAACGAGTTTTATCTCTTGGAGATTGTCCTATTTCAACAGCCTTAGTTAGATCTTTACATGCTTTTCCAAACTTCTCAACTGTTTGTTCATCTACCTTTTTATTAGTTCTAAAGATTTCTACTTCATCAGTTAATTCCTTAATGGAATCATCTTTTTCTCTAGCATCTCTTTCTAGAATTCCAGTGTGATCTATATATTGGTTTTCTCTTTGCTTATATTCTCTAAAGCTAGTCTCTATTTGTTCTAAAGCACGTTTATAGTTGTCTAAATCATTCTCAGAATATATATTTAGCATTTAGATTTCTGATTTGGTCATTTAATGACTCAATATTTTTTTCTACATGCTTTGGTACAATAAGAGTCATCATATACCTCATTGTCTAAGCTGGATGAAGACATATCCATAAGAGCAAATTCTTCCTCTGTCTCCTCAACAACTAGAGCTTGGTTCCTTACAACACCTTTTGTCATAGAGCTCGAGTCCCATCCAACAACTCCATATATTCCTTGCATGGCTACCATAGCCTTATCCTCAGAATCCTCATCCCTTCTCTCCTTCCTATAGCTGCTTCAATTCTTTGGCCCTCTACACTCCCTAGCAAAGTGACCTTTCTTACCACACTTGTAGCATTCCACCTTTGATTTATGAAATCTAGCTACATCAGAAGGATTAATGGAAATCTTTTTCCCATATTTCTTATAGAATATGTCAGCTCTCATGCTGAGTAGAGCCATATTCCACTTGATGTCCATTTCCTCCAGACCTTGCTTACTGATTTGAGTTAGATCTTCATGTAGCACAGTGGAACCATGAGATCCTTGTGATGCAATAAAGGCACACGCAATGTCAAGGCTAAATGTTGCAGGCCTTTCATATCGATTTGATGGTCCAGAGTTTGAAACAATGGAATATGTAGCAGGGGAAACTTCAATCCTACTGCTTTTGTCTGAAACAGTCATTCCACTGCTTTGAGAAATGAAAGACATATTGGCAGGTGGATCAGTAGTTCCACTTGATTTTGTGGGAATAATCCCTAAGGCCTTCATTTCATTGACCACAGACTCAAAAACCTTTAGGTTTTTGTAGATGTCATCAATGTTTTTATCATCAATGTCATCTCTGTTTTACCAAATGGATTTTTAAACAAACCATTCTTTCTGAAGGTTGTTGAGAAATCTTGCATTTACCTGCTCTCTTGACACCTCTATGTCAAAGAATTCCAGATGAGCAACCAGATCTTGTAGCCTGTTATAAATGGAACCAATTGCTTCATCACCTTTTGCTTTAAAAGAAGCAAATTGGTCTATCATCTATTTTTCTTTTTCTTCTTGGTAGCTTCATTTCCTCCAAATATGTTACCAATGGCTTCCCAAAGTTCCTTAGCCGTCTTATGCTTCGTAAACCTTAACTGATGTCTATCAAGTAGGGCTAAAAGCAAAGAACTGTGAGCTCTGACATCATTTCTTCTCAATTGAATCTCTTTGTCTGAAACAGCAACAGACTTTTTCTTGCCATCACCTTTGGAGCTTTCACCAGCTTCTGCCTTATCTTTGTTCTTATTTTCAATTGCTACTGTTTTGGTGAACTGATCACCAAACTCTATGACCTCCCATACGGCATAGTGTTTCATCTTGAGATATTGTTGAATCCTGAATTCCCATATTTTAATGTTTTCAGGATCCAATATTGGAAGTTTGAGTGCATTGTTGTTTGTGGATGAAATAGAGTCAGTAGACATGGTTGGAAATGGATGTGAGGTTTGTGTTGTTCTTGGTTTAATCAAAGTTTCTCAACAAGCTCTAATACCAATTGTTGATCCTAAACTCATATCTTAAACATTATCTTGGTTAAGGGTTAAAGTAGAAAGAAAGAATTCAAATTACTATTAGAGAAACTTTGTAATACACAAATTAACTAAACAAGATGTGGAAAGTAATGTTTAGCACAAGAACAAATAATGAACCAAACGTTAAGCTTTAATATATTGATGATATACAAATACCCAATGACGGTATTAGGGTTTTACAACCTTAAAGCTTGAAATGAAATAACAGAAAAGATGTATTAAACATGAAAACCTAATGAGTCCTTTTATAGCACAAGGACTCATGTACAAGATCACTACTAACAAACTAGGAAACTATTCTGGAGTAGTAACAGAAACGCGTCAATATCTCTTCCTAGTTTATCCATGCAGCAGGGTCTTTGACTTTTAGCAGGGGGACCAATACCCCTGACTTCATTAATCAGCAGGGGAACTTACTCTAGCAGGGGGAACTTTGACCAAACAACAGGGGGAACTAAGACTCATACATTTATTCCCAACATAGGATAAATGTTGCATTTGGTTGAATTAATACACCTACTGACCTACATATAATTCAATGTTGACAGATGATTTTTTTATGAATGAAATTGTAGCCATTGGATTTAAACGTAGTATATGTTGCATTTGGTTGATTCTAATTTCTGACATATGAATTTTCTATGGTTGTATATAATGTTGTGAACAATGAGTAACTTATTGTTCGTATGTTTTGGTTTTTTTATCACTTCTTCTGTCTCAATAATATAGTATATCGATACAAAAAATGTAGTTAAAAAAGTGCATTTATTATTGCTTTCTTTTCTAACTTTCTAACAAAATAACAATTTTATACTTACCTAATTAATTAATACATGCTAAGCATGTTTTTCCCTATTTTATAGAAGGCTATAGGTGTGTTTTTTTAGGCTTGACGCATCAAGGCCGAATTATACTATGTCGACCAAGTTGGGAAATCGGTCGTCTCGATATAGGGACTGATTCCACATGGTTGTCGAGAGACTTTGGGTCGTGGGTTAGGTCAATTTTGGAGAGGTAGGTGAGGACAAAAAGCCAACCAATATTATCGTTAAATCATTTAAAAAAACTTTTTTTATAATTTAAATTTTAAATACTTAACCTCCTGTAAATACTAAACCGATTTAATCATTTTTCTCCTATATTTAAATACTATAGTTACAATTCAAAAATACACAATACCTTACGAACTAACTTTTTGTGACTCTTCCGATGACGAGAACGGAGTTAGTACTCTTAACATGAGTTATCTCAGTTGACTATGTGAAGTCAAAAGATAACATCACGCATCCGCTTACAAAGGCTTAAGAAAAGAGTTAGTTAGTAAGTTTTCTAAGGAATGAGACTAAAGCCCTTAAAGGAATGAGTTTCAATGAAGAAAAATCAAACCTAGTTGACTGAAGATCTCAAGATCTAGGTTCAATATGACAACCTAATTATAGAAATGTGAAGAAATTCATGTCAATCTGTGAGAGTTACTTAATATAGTGACTATCCTAGTCTATTCTTATAACAATGTGACTTGTTGAGAGGTTAAACATATACCTTTATGATTCGAGATGACGTCATAAATCATAACAATTTAAGATGAAATCGCAAAACAAAAGTTTTAAATGATTTAAGATAAAATCACCTATGTGAGAGGGAAGTAGGGTCGCTTAGAAGAAAATTGCGGGGCGCAGTTTCTAAAAACTCTTGCAGAACTAGGCGAGTGTTTATGAGCATAACGAATACGATTGTGAGGACTTTAGAATGTGAGAGAAAGTCTTGTGTGAGTGTGTATTGTCATCTACGTATATAGAGCATGAGTTAAAGGACATTGCGTCTACTCAGATCAGGATACTAAGTGCATCTCATAAGGGAAGGTTCAAATGGTCACATTTCCCAAAAACTTTCGTGTGTTTTCGATCAATCTCCATTCATATGGAAGATTGTTGGAAAATATTTGTGAAAAAATGATTTTTAGGAAACTTTGGACACTATTTAATATATGTTTTTGTTATATATATATATATATTATCATTAGTTAGTAGCTTTGCTTTCTAATATATCATTTTAAAACTCAATACCACATAAGCAAATTAAATATATGAATCTACTTTCTACACATTACAAAAACTGTAATATGTGTAACCTTTCTAAATAAAGCGCACATTTGAATACACCTTTATATGTCCATATGTTTTTAAGTACTAAGATTGAAACTGCCACCTTTTTTTTTCTTTTTTTTTCTTTTTCTTCCTTTTTTGTCCAAAATATGCATCTCCAACATTGCAATACCTTCGTTTGTTACAAATGAATATGGATTTTCTCTTCAGCAACATTTTTCCAGTTCCAGCACCATCTAATACTATCTCAAGTATCAATGCGCCATATACAAGTACAACGAGAGCATATTTATCGAGCCCAAGCTTTTTACCAAGCAATACCCTAATGCTGTTAGTTTTGAAAATATAAGTAGAACATTTTTTGGGCCTCATCTATATCAAGTTCGGCATAATAGGCTAAGATGTAACCGTGCACTAGGAAACCTTTTATAACAGGGGACTCAAAAGTCACCTCGAATGTTTCATCAATGGCATGCCTCTACAATACGTAATGTAATTGTATCAACCCACCATTACCGTTTATAAAGTTTTGACGCCACATTAAATTTTTCTATTCTCTTCCCCAAACTTAGACGCTTCCTATTTACCCCTTCTCGCAAGATAATTCATTTGTGTCCCTTCGGCTATCTTCCTTCTCAGAAATCACTATGAGATTTGTATAAATCTATGTAGGGAAATCGAAGGACAATTCATTCGTGATGGAGCACGCATTGCTCAAGAATATGTAAGACTGGTTTTTTAGGTGAAAAACAATAAGTCTTACTTATGCTTCAACAATTCGAGCTCCACCACCTATGAATTGGCTTTCGCTTCTCCTACAAAGGGGTATACAAATCTTATAGTGACTTCCAAGAAGAAAGATGGCTGAAAGGACGCGTACGAATTGTCTTACGGGAAGGGTAAATTAGAGACGTCTAAGTTTGGGCAAAAGAATAATAGAAGAACTGAATTTGATGCCAAAACTTTTAAAAACAACAATGATTTGATACAATTACATAACGTATTGTTGAGAGATGCAAGTGATGGAACATTCGAGGTGACTTTTGAATCGCATGATATAAAAGGTTTTCTTGTGCGCGATCACGTTTTAGCCTATTATGTCAAACTCAATATAGATGAAGCTCAAAAAATGTTATATGATGCATATATTTTGAAGATCCATGGCATTAGGGTATTTTTGTTAAAATATTGGGGTCGATAAATCTGCTCTTGTTGTACCCATCAATGGGGAGTTGGTACTTGAGACACTATTAGAAAATTCTAAAACTGGATAAATGTTGGCGAAAAATAAAATCCTATATTCATTTGTAACAAACGAAGGTATTGAAAGATTGGAGAAGCATATTTCGGACAAAAAAGTGGAATCGTTAATATTAAACTTAAGTGGAAAAAAGGTCCAGGTATCTTCAATTACTTCTTAAAAACATATGAAGATGTAGAAGTGTATTCAAATGTGCACTTTTTAGAAGTGTATTCAATTGTAGTCACATGTAAAACAAAAAGTTAAAAGGCTTGAATGTCAAAATAGAACGCAAATTGTTGATTATTTTAGGTAAAAATAGTGTTCGTATAAATGAGAAATTGAAAAGATAGGATATTGTGATAGTTATTAAAAAATCAGAACTACCTTTAAAATTATTGTCCACTATTGCCTTTTCAGTTGTCTTAAAATAATTGCTCACTTTCAAAAATAGATAGATATTTTAGTTTGTTTTCACCATATTACCTTCACTTTCATTCATTATTACAAATAACAAAGAATTTTTAATCTAATTAGTTAAAAGTAAAACTGTCATTCTAAAAAAAGTACCGAAAAAAATGTATTGATGATTTTTTTTGAAAAGGTTTGTGTTTTTTTTTCTATCCACAATAATTTTAAGACACATGAAGTATTTATGAAGGTAGGTGCCAATTTTGCTCGAATCTTGTGTGTGTATTTATTTGATGAATTGAAGAACGAACTAACCAAGTGACTTACTAAAATCAAGCTCTTACCTGTTTTATATTCTCTAAGTTTTCCTAATAAGTGTTTGCTTTAACTTTTTTAATATTTCCTGAAATTTTAACTAAATATGTTTGTTTTTTTATATAGTACATGATAAAAATTATATTATTGAAAATATATTTAGAACTCAATCCATTCGTATATTTCGCTTCAAGAATTATATAACACACAAAAGTAATTATAGTCGAAGTGGCAAAATAAAAACTTTAAAAGTCAAAAGTCAAGACTTATTTTGAGATGGAGATAGCTCTGTCGCATATTAAATGTCCATATTTAATTTTAAAGTACTTTTTGACTTTAATCGTGAATACCTATTTTTGTGTTACATAACATTTGATAAAACTTAAATGTATGAAAAATCAATTCAAAACATGATTCATTTATATACTTTTCATAAATTATTATATAACATAAATATAAATATTTAAAGTCAAAGTTCAAAAATAAAAACTTAATAAAGTAATAAGATATTTAATATAGGTCGGAGTAAGATATTTAACAAAATCAGTATTTGATTTATTACTTCTAGAAGTACATATTTTGTAAAATTTCTAACCATCGCCCTTCATCATCTTTTATATACAATAAATGTTTTATCAAATTATTTTACGAGGGTGAGTTCCCTTTACCAAAAAATGTTTTAAAAAATCTAAAAAATAAAATGAATAAAAAATAAAAACAGTTAGCCTAACCGTTTTCATATCTACAAATTAAAATAACCATAAACTTGAATAACCATTAAAAATAGACATGGCAATACCGTCTATCGTGGAAGTTTCGATTCTCTTGCTAGCTCGAGTTGGGTTTGACGAATGCATCATATGTTGTTATTGGCTGCAGTTCATCGTTTCTTAGAGAAAGGTACATGTCTAGCTAGTGTTTTAAAAGAGAAAAAACTTACACTTACTAATAAAGTTAAATGAAAGTGTGAGTCATTTGTTGGATAAATGTTACTTCAATTTATAGCCACACATAGGGAAAACTTATATGGAGGAAAGAAGCAAGCCTTAGCGATTTTCCTTCATCTATTGGTAAAAAACAAAATAAAAGCATAAAATCAAAAACATATGTTACAACTTTTGACATGAATATTGAGATGTCTCAGTCAAACACTGAATTCCCAAACTTAAAAACCATGTTACAGTGTACTAGTATGTATTTATTATTTACACAAAGGAGGACCGATGTAGTAAGCAACAATAAATTTAGGTAAAAGTTTGTAACAAAAATACTCCTTCTGGTAAAGTTTGAAATAACATTTACACATATTCATAATCTTTTGAGACACTAAGAGAGTGTTTGTGATAGTTTATTTAAAATAGATTATGTGTTTTGAAAATTAATAATTAGATAATCAGCTTTCCCAAAACATGATTATGAAATATAGTGTTTGAATTTAATTATGGGGTTCAATATCTAAATAATGAGAAAATTAGTTTTTTCGTGTTTGTTAAATGCAATTATTTGTAACTTGATGCGTAAAATAACAAAAGTAGATACATAAAACTCTAATATCCATTCGTAAAAAACATGCGTTACAACATTTTGACATGAATTTTGAGTTGTCTCAATCAAACATTAAATTTCCAAACTTTACCATGTTGTAGTGTAATAGTATACATTTATTATTTACACAAAATAGGGTCGATGTAGTAAGTAGCAATAAATTTAGGTAAAAGTTTATAAGAAAAATACTCTATCTAGTAAATTTTGAAATAATATTTATAAATATTGCCTAATATTTGGAGACACTAAGGGATGTTTGTGATTATTTATTTAAAACAGATTATTTGGTAAAAACATGTGTTAGAACTTTTTGACATGAATATTGAGTGGTTCCAATTAAAATTTGAATTTTCAAACTTAAATATGCATTTGTTAGTTACAAAAAGGAGGGTCAATGTTACAAATAAATTTAAGTAAAAGTTTGTTTGAAAAATCCTTCAGATGGTAAATTTTGAAATAATATTTATACATGTTGCTTAATCTTTTGAGACACTAAAAGGGTCTTTGTTATTGCTTATTTCAAATAGATTATGCATCAGCATTTTAAGTCCAAGGCATCTTCGTGTACCAATATGCACTGTGGCTAGTATGAATAGTTGATTTCTATTCATGTTGCTTCATCATTTGTAGATGTGTGAATACAAATAACATCGTAAGAAATGATATTTATGTTTTTCGACTTGTCATCAATAGAAACAACAAAGGGGTCAAAGTTCAAGTTTGATTCAAGCATTATAGATATATTGTTATAAAAATATCTAGCCAAACTATGCCTATTTAATAGAGCTTAAGTTTTGTTTTGAGTAATTCTAAGACACGGTATACTTGATAATTTGTCTTATGGTAAGTGTAGATGTTGCTAACAATATTGATTATGTTAGAGAAAAAATATCGTCAAGCTCGTTTATGAGGTTTGGTCTCTAGAGTTATATATCTATAAATATTAAATCAATGGAAGATAATAATATGGCGTTTAAACTTATTACTATTATTTCTTCGTTGGTGTGAATCGAGATATTTATTCTTGAGGTGACTTTCGTTTGTGTCGAATCTTGGGTATCAAATCTAAATACGATTTTTGTTGGCGTTGAATCTAGGGTATCAAGTACCAAGACGACTTTTGTTGGGTCGAATCAAAGGTATCAAGTCCCGGGACGACTTTTGTTGGTGTCACATCTTAGGTATAAGTCCCGAGACGACTTGAATGATACTTTGAATTATCTAGTTTGATTTTTATTTCTTGGTTTTCTTTTTTAATCCGAGCTTTCGCGATTTCCTCGCTCTAACTGCACATAGTGTTAGATGAATAATTAGACCAAAGTCTGTCGCTATGTCGTCACTTAACCGTGACTAATATTACTATGAACCATTGTAACTATTGCGAATTGAAGTGTCGCTAAAGACATTTAAAGGGTATTGTGACTGTTATGAAGGGTCGCCAAGGGGCCTATATAAAGAGGACGAATTTGCCAAGTCTTTCATCATCAAAAACACTCAAAAACACATACAAAATACAATTGTTTGATGTTCATGTGAATCTTATGTACAATGCATAAAGTTGTGTTCTTTGTTGTCGAATCCTAGGAAGAAATTAGTTCTAAACCGCCAAAGTAAATACTCAATTTCATTTTACATTTCTTTATATATTTTCCATAATCTAACACTAAATTTTGAATGTTTGAAAGTTTACGTGAATTTGAGGTAGGGCATGGATGAAAGTTAGCAACTCTATGCTACCCAAAAAGCTATTGAAAAGCTTGATTAGTACCTAAGTAAAAGATCTAAATAACCAGAACATATATGTTATTGTTTTGAAAATAATTTTTTTGGTAATAAGCAAACAATGTTAAGTAAATAAACAAGCATATAGGTTGTTGCCTTTGTCACAAATTCACATTCGAATAAACATCTCCCACACAACTCGAATATTAGACCTAGACCGACAATCGATAACCGGATGAAAAAGTAGCACATTTTGCATGTTTCATTCGGACATGCTCAACTGTTTCTACTATTGTACATATCACCATAAGTAGAATTACAAGCACATTGTCAAGCCTTCATGTTGGATTATCTTCCTCCCCTGTTGCTGCTTCATTGAACATATACAGAGTAAGTCATTTACAACCGACTTGGATTTGAAATTACCTCAGTCTACCTTCTTGTATATTGTACCATTGAAGTATGTCACCAGTTTTATTACATTTTTTATCTGTATATAAAGATTATGAGACATTTGTGTCTAATATCCATGTTTTATTATTTTAGCATAACCATTAATGTTTAGTTTTTATGTAAGTATCACAATATACATAGGTGGGTTGTCACTAAACAAAATTCGTGATTTTTTTATCATTGTTTTGATCAACCTTATTGAATATCAATTATTAAAGACGAAAAAGCAAACATCCAATCACACTAGAGAATGATAAATCAAAACAGCCTACCGGCTGAACATAGTTTTTCAGAAAATAACAAGGTGTTTTGGTAGCTAGAATTAAAAGGAGGGTACTCAACAAATTAAAAGAAATCATAAGACACTTGCAATACATGAAGACAAATTTCCATGACACGAGTTGAGTTTTAAAAAGTAGGATAAGCTTAGCTTTATCAGTTTGACAGTGGAATGGACCCAAGGTCGAAATTGGTCGTACATGAGATTGAAAATGTGGGTCACAAATTGGATTTTGGTTTAAATATTTTGTGTGTCTTCACACATTTTTAATCCAAAAGCCAAATTTACCCACGTTTTCAATCTAAGTATGACCACTTGAGACCTTAGGCTCATTCCAGTGTCAAACTGAAACTACCATTTTCCTAGGACATATGTCACTCGTTTCAATCATGAGGCATCTATGGAAAACATGGATTTCTTGAGCTCGACTGGGAAAAATCTATTTCAAAACCAGCATCGGCATGGAATAGAACGTCTTGTAGCTATCTTGACTTGATTTATCAAGTCCATCACAAGCTGCATTGCCATAATAGGAAAACATACTTCGAGTCACACATATTTTCTCATAAGGATCTTTGGCGACCCAAAACTCAACTTCATATCTTAATTTATTTCCAAAAACACCTATTTCAATGTGAACCAGGTTGTTTTGCTCTTTTATCATAGACTAAAAGCCGAAATAACTTCGGGTTTTGATACGCGCTAACAAGAAACATATTAATCAGTTGTGGTTTAACACTGTTGTAGTGGGTACGTTTTGTTTGACAAAAGTGAATGTAAGGGCTGCAAGAGTGAGTTGTGTTTTTGCAAAACACTGTTAAGGGTATAAATAGCAAGTTAGAAACAGTGCAAGAAAATGAAAGGAGTGTGGCGCGAAGGTTTTGGTGGGAAAATAGACATGGATTTAGCGCCAAGATTTTAATATTATATGGTTTATTATATTTATTGGCGAGCTTTAAATAAAAGGGGAGATACATATGACTATGTACATGGGATGTTATGAATGAGCTTTTAATATGAGGGGTTGGAGATCATGTATGAATGAGCTTTTCAATGTGGTAGTGGGGGTAAGCATATGGACCGAAAATCAGATTAGAACGGAGAATCGAATCAAAACCGACTTAAAGCAAACCATATTTAGAACCGTGTTCGGTTCTCTGTTACTTAAATATATCAATTTTTGGTTCTTGGTTCGGTTCCAGTTCGCGGTTCTCGGTTCTGGACCCGAAGAACCGTTGGAATTTCAAGTATATCAGAATTTTATGTTTTTTTATGTGATACTTCACATATCGACAATCTTAATATGTAGGTTCATCTTTATTGCAACATAATGTTTACATTTGTTTATACATAAATTCTATAATATTTTGTAACCTACAAATAAATAAAAAGTCGTTGAATACAACGATTTGAACGAAAATTGAATTTTTTGAAATAACTTTATGTTAAAACTATTACTTTCTATCTTCTTATAGTATAGTCCTTAAATGTTTTTTTTTTTGCTTAGAAGTAAATATGCATAAACACATAAAAAAATGAATGTTTCGGTCTTTAAATATTTTTTCCGGTTCCAATCGGGTAGGATCCAAATTACCCTAATCGGACCCGAGAACCGAGCGGAAACGAGATATGGTATTCGGTTCGGTTCTCGGTTCCTAAATTTTGCGTTTTTTGGTTCTCGGTTCTTGTGGTTCCGATCGGTTCCAGAACCGAGCTCACCCCTATGTGTAGTGGGTAATTGGGTTGGTGTCAACTTGACTTAGGGATGGAAACAGGTCGGGTTTGAGGGAACCCGAACGCATTTATAATATCAAAAACCTGCATCCGCCCTAATACCCGACGGGTAACCGATTAGTATTACCCAACAGGTGTTTGGTTTTTACCCGCGGGTATCGGGTATCCACAATTAAATTTCGTTGGAAATAATTATTCATATAAAGTTAAGAAGAACAAATGAAAAACGATCAAAATATCCTAATATATTATTTATGTTTTAAGAAGATAAAGAATACTAATTCAATATCATAGCATGCGATTTAATTTATCGAATAATTCATTTTTTTATTTTAAAATTTAGAAATTTAAATATGCTTGATCACAAACATTTCAATGCATAAAAAATTTAACTAATATAAGTATTCCGTTTGTTTAATAATTTTGGTCTATTATTTCGCACAAATTTAAAACTTATCTAAAATAGCAATAAAAGCGGATACAGAATGGTAAACGGGTACGTATACGGGTAAACAGGACGGGTATTACTAGAACCCGAACTCGAACCCGTACCTGCGAAAAACAGAACATCCCTACGCGCATCTAATTTCGCCAACCCGACTCCAAAACTGACCCAATCGGTTGGGGTTTCGTTTCCCCGTCGGTTTTGGGTGCTTTTGCCAAGCCTAACTTGACTTAACTTTTTAAAGTGGATTTTGGTTTACTTGTCAAAGTATTTACATTATGAAAAGTCTTGTCACTACATCACAATTTGGATTACATTTAAACTTGAATTCAAAGCCAAATTACAGTTTAGTCGCTTGTCAATCGATTTTATGTAATAAACTCTTAATAGTAGAACAAGGAAGACTACTGAGCCCAAAAAGGATCAATCATGAAAGAAACATAAAATACTAAGGACCAATATAGTATGAAACATGAAATAACTTGTCCTTACTCTCTACCTCAAGCGCGTGTAAGTCACGTGCCACCATTAACACTTTATATCTACTCACTGTTGATGATACTACAAGCCTTGAATGTTTATTTCATCTTTTATATAATAAAAGAATTAAATGTTTTAAAGTTTTAATAAAAAGTGGAGGTTATAGAAAAAATAATTTGACTAATCAAATGGTTTGATTTTAACACATAAGTAAAATAAATCAATGTGATTGGCAAAAAAAGTCAAAATTGAATGAAATTTAGTCAAAATTAAATGTTTGTTTTGGTGGAAGAATTTGATGAAAACACAAAAATATATATGTGTCAAATTTGTGAAATTTGTCAAATTTGTGAAATTCACACTTGTCCCTCACTTGACTTACTCCGTATGTAGATTGTTTCCAGCCTTGATATTCACTTATTTCAAACAAGTTATTAATTATTGCCAAAAGGAAGAGTAAATTGATAGAGATATCAAGAAGATCGCGAATTGTTACTCGTAATAGAGTCCCGTTCAAGCGATCCGCCTTTATTCATCTCGGGGTTCTTCCCTAATTAAACTGTTACTTTTACAAATTACAAACCAAACTACAATTGGACTTTGATAAAAATCTTGAAACACTAAACTTGAAATTGAAACATCTTCCTAAGCAATGAATAAAATAATTTTATTTTTCGACCAAAATATAAGCAATGAATTCTTTTTCCATTGACAAGTAAAATGGCGTACCTTATTTTCCTAACATCTAAAGAAAAATCTTAAGCAGAAGTACAATGTTGGTTAGACAGTTTATAAGTTTGTAAATCTATACTCGCAAAGCTAATTTGATTTGCTCATAAGATGATTAAACTTTTGACAAAGTTAACCACAATTTCCTGAGCAAAGTAAATGTATGCAAGTAAAGAGGAACAAAATTAGCAGTACCATCCGCGCTCAATGTAAATATATGCTACAAAAAGATGGTTACATGCTTAAAAAATACCCGCGTACACAAACACCCTGTCGCAGAGCGCAAGTATAAAGCGCGCTAAAACAAAAAAACACAATTTCTATAGAACGTATTATATGAGATCCAAGCTAAATCTCATTATCGCTAAAATCTTCCACCATTATCCTTCACACACCACCTCTAGGGGCCTCCATGGACCATGATTGCCAATTAATGTATAATTTTTTCCTTTAAAAACTAGTTATCGACTAGGTAAGGGTAAAAAATAGTCCCTAACTAATCCGGTTAGAGAGTGTAAATGTGAGCATCGTAAAACAGGTCCCTTACTACATAGTTTTAAAACAATGTCATTCGTTTCAACAGATAGGAAACAAGGTGTAAAAATATTGATCAAGTGGTTGGGTTTACGATGCTCAAACCATGTCCGAGCAGTGTCATTTTTTACCAATCTTAAACTATATATTACCAGATATTGTTTCCTCTCTTTTGAACACTGTAAACCTAATCACTTGATCAACTGTTTTTAGAGTAAAATACACCGTTTGGGGTCATGTGGTTTGTGCCAAATCCGTGATCTAGTCTTTATCTTTTTTTATTTCCAAACACTGTCCACCACGATCATCCAATTTAGTTCTCTTTCCCGGCCTGTTAACTCCCCTCGACATGCCTTACACGCGAGTGTAAAATGGTTATCTTATATTTATTTTAGACATTAAATTAGAACACAAACCACCATTCTGATGTTTTTTTTATCAGGTCCAAGCTATAAACAAACAAATAAATATTAAGAAGTTCCTATATCAAAACAATAACATAAGAAACACCTCATTAACTATTAAATAAACGTTAGTTTTGATATGTGAAACAAGGATAACGATATAATTTTTTTTACCCTCCTCCTCTTCTTATATTAAACAAACCATATAATCAAAAGTATAACAGATGAAACATAATCCTAAAAAAAACTCGTTACAAAGGTATATGATTATATGATCTCATAAAATCATATATTATTTCATATAATCATATATGATTTTCTCATACGTGACTCAAGAAAATAAAAGTTCGTCGAAAGTATATATATGTGCTACTGGATACAAAGATGATTTAGTTATCTTTCCAATGGTGAATTTTTTATCTCTTGATGATTTAGCTTTTGTGAGATATTTATTTTTTTAATAAAGACTTGAGAAATAGTTTTCAAAAAATGAGTGAATATAATTGGTTGATTGGGTTTATGCTTAATTAAGGTTATACATTAATCTCAACTTTATGTATGTTAGATATAACATCAAACATCATTTTACTTCCCATCAATAATTCATTTACACAACTGAATTAAAGTATTCATCCATGTAAGTTTAATACCAACATATTTTTGCTATGGAGTTCAATTCTTTTGAAAAATTAAGATCCAACCAGAACCCGGTTATTCCGACAAAAACCAGGCTATTTGGCGAAGACCAGGCAAGACCCTACTATTTCGACAAAGACCCGACTATTCCAGCTAAGAACTACTAGACCATACCAGTTATCATTGAGTTTAGACGGGTCAATATTCTTACTTTCTTATTTTTTTTTTATTTTTCTTAAACGAGAAAATCTTGTCGAACTCAGCAAAACTCATCTAGAACTAGACTCGCCTCATTTAAACCTATCTTTCTATAGCACCCATTCAACCCGACCCCATCTAAACCCGCAGACATATAAACATGTTGACAAGACCCACCTATTTTTCCACCTATAATTTTGATATTCATGAATGAAAAATGATAACTCTAGTTTTACTTACAAACACTCACATTTCCTAACAAATAAGCTCAAACAAACACATGTGATGCTTGTGGCGGTGGGGTAAGTGGATTGCTATCAACTTAAATGTCTGTTTACATGAGGACTTCTTACAGTGTATTTAAATTTACTTCTCATAGTGTTTTCATTGTAAAAAGATGTGTCACTGCTTCATTTTGGTTACGTTTAAACTTGAATTAAAAACCAAATAACAATTTAGTCGTTTGTCAACGGATTATTAGGCGGATTTTTATCGCCCTTAACATCTCGAATGAGATAGGTGACTCACACTTGTCCTTGCAAACTCCAAGTTGGAGAACATATTAACTAGTGATTTTACACTTTTATTAGTCGGTATGTAAATTGTTCCGAGCCTTGTTGGTCACTCATTTCAAATGAGTTATTGCCCTTTTAATAAATTATCTTGGCCAAAATGAATAATACATAGAGATCAAGAAGATCACAAATTAATGATAGAGTCGGGGTACTTGACTAACCTGTTGCATGTCAAAAACCAAACTACATTTGGATTTTACACACGCCTTAAAATTTTCTATGCTTTTAAATTAAAAATGTAAAACCAATAAACAAGCTTCAAAACCCTCATTTTTACTTAGAGTGAAAGGTTTTACATCACAATGGCTCACCGAATCTTACGTGGTCCTTTGTTGGAGTCGTTCACCGGTTAATCAGTGAAGAAAAAGACAAATGAATTGTGGCCAATAATATTTATGTACACCTAACCGTTTCTTTGTTATTTTTCATTAATATTGTTAGACTGGATCGAATGTGCGTTTCGTGTGTGTGTGTGTTTGAATGTGGAAGACACATATAAATTTTTGTTTTGGTTTTTTATAAATCATTTTGTATTGTGGGTTAACTATTGTGTTTAGATTGAGCCCAAATAGATAAAAAAAAAAAGGACATGTCATGCATTATATGAATATGACATGCATGTTTATTTTACTTTTATAACTTTTTAATCTAACTTTTATAATTTTTTTATATAAATATAACATGTATCTTTATTTGATAAAGTTGATTTATTTTGTTTGATAAATGTAAGAAAATACATTGTGTGTGTTACTCAAATGTAGGATTTGATGTGTGTTGTGAGTGAATGAGTATTTTAATATGCCAAATATGTTTGAAACTGGAAGTTTTGACTCTCTTGCAAGCCTGAGTTGGTTATAAAGAATGTAAATATATTTTTACCGGCTATCGTTTACCATTTGAAAACGTTATGCGTAGTAATAAAGTTGAATGAAAGTGTTAGTCTTTTGTTGGATTATTGTGACTTCAATTTATAGCCAGGCATCTATAGCAAACTTGTAAATTCATAGCATTGCATTTGACGTGAAGAGTGAACGAACTATATGGCGGGAAGAAGCAAGCCTTAGCCATTGCTAAAACAACATAGACGCATAAACCCCTAATGTCCATTAGTCAAAAGAATATGTTATAACCTTTTGAAATAAATAATGAGTTGTCTCTATCAAAAATTGAATTTTCAAACTTAAAAACTATGTTGCGGGATGCATTCATTATTTACACAAAGGAGGGTTGATGTAACAAGCAATGAACAAATTTAGGTAAAAGTTTGTAAGAAAAATAATTCAGCTCGTAAATATTGAATACTATTTATACATTTTAAGTAATCTTTTGGGACACTAAAGGATATTTGTGATAGCTTATTTAAAATATATTATACGTTTTTAAAATGAATAATCAGATAATCAGCTTTCACAAAACTTAATTATTAAATATAGTGTTTGGATTTGATAATGCGGTTTGATCTAGAAATAACTAAAAAATTAGTTTTCTTTAAATGTAATTATGTGTGTCTACCATGAAAAATATATGCAAAAAACCCAAATATCCGCCGGTAAAAAACATGTGTGAGAATCTTTTGACATGAATATTGAGCCGTCTAAATCAAAAATTAATTTCTTAAACTTAAATATTATGTGTTAGTATAGTAGTATGCGTTTATTAATTACACAAAGGAGGGTTGGTATATCAAGTAGTAATAAATTTAGGTAAAAGTTTGTAAGAAAAATACTTCAGCTAGTATATTTTGAAACAATATTTATTCATATTGCCTAAGCTTTTGACACACTAAAAAGGTTTTTATTATTTCTTACTTATAATAGATTATGCGTTTTAAAATCAATAATCAGTTTCACAAAACATAACTATGAAATATGATGTTTAGATTTAATTATGCGGTTTGATCTTGAAATAATAAGAAATTTAGTTTGTTCTATGTTTGTTAAGTAATTGTTTGTAGCTTGATGTGTAAAATAACAAAAATATAAGATGCAAAAAACCTAATATCTATTGGTAAAAAACAAGTGTTAGAGTCTTTTGACATGAATACTGAGTTGTCTCAATCAAAAATTGAATTTCCAAACTTATATGTTATGTTGCAGTGTAGCAATTATTATTTTCACAAAGAAGGGTCGATGTAATTAGTAGCAATAAATTTAGGTAAAAGTTTACACGTTCATCTAGTATATTTTGAAATAATATTTATACATATTCTCTAATCTTTTGAGACACTAAAGGGCTGTTTGTTATTGCTTATTTAAATTAGATTATGCGTTTTAAATGAATATTCACTTAATCGTGGTTTGATATCGATATAGTGAGACAAATAATATTTTTAGTATTTGCTAAATATAATTATTCGTAACTTAATGTGTAAAATGAGAGAAATAGATGCAAAAACCCTAATACTCATTGGTCAAAATCATGTGTTACATCCTTTGACATGAATATTGAGCGGTCTGAATCAAAATTTGAATTTCCAAATGATAAATACTATATGTCTCACTGTACTAGTATGCATTTATTATTTTCAAAAAAGGAGGGTCACGTGTTTTCCTTTGATCTTATCTACTTCAAACTTATCTCGACCATTATTCAATTTTCTTAGTTTTTCAAAACTTTATCATTGTTGAGGATATCGTATAATGCTCATTAAGCTTATTACCACAACTCACTGAATTCATCACGTTCTTATTTGTCTCAAATACATCATTTACCGAGTGCCGTCTCACTGAATGATCAATTCTTTCTTTTAGACTCGAGAAACTTGAAGGCAACTCACTAAGTGACTATTCACTCAGTTACTTTTTAGTGTTCGAGTGTTCGAAGTTATTTACACAATTTTTATTCAAATAAATCAAAGAAATCATAGTGAATTGATCTAACAATACTTGATAAAGTCCATGACTTTAGGGATGCTCTAACGAGTTTCAAAAAAGTTTGGTTAATCAAAGGTAGACTTGCAAGTGATAATGGGATGTTAACATAGTTTCTTTCTCTTAATTTTTCTGAGTAACGTATGTTATTTTCTTTTTTCAAATACAATATATCAACTAGGCGAAGGTCGAAAACCGAAAACGATCTCAGTTAAGCCGATAAGACCGCATGTATCTGAGTTACAAAGACTCGGGGAAACTATGTATGAGAAATGTTATTTCTTTTACCTTTATTGAAACTATATATTGTATCCTTTTCCATTTTTTAAATGGGAACCTTATATTTAATTCATATCTTGAGCTGCATTTAATTCTCATCTTACATAGTGTTATCAACCTGTCACCACTTTCACCCTATTGGAATCATGGTTCTAACTTACATTTGAATTCAAAAGAATGTTTGAAAATTCGTCCATGTACACTTTTATTTATTGTCAATAGGTCGATCAATTTGCCTTGTTCAACTTTAAAAACTTATTTGATTTTGTGACACGCATTGTGTATAAACATATTTCTAATGTTATAATTTTACTCATTTACTTGATATTCTAACACATGCACAATCACTAGAAACAACAAATGGGTCAACGTTGGAGTTTGGTTCAAGCATTATTGATATATATAGTTACAAAACATTCAAAACAATATAATTAGTTTGCACTATCGTCTTATGTTTCTTTTTTGTTTTCAAAGATTCTTGGCAAGACAGTGAAACTTCTAGGCCAGGCAACAATAAGAAGTTGATTAGTGCTTCTAATTTCAAATTAGATCTTATTGTTCAATGTTTGTAGTCTTGTGTTCTTATGTATTCAAGTGGGCACCCACATTTGATACATATGTTTTTCCTTTTCCATGTGCCTAAAGAGAAGCTCCTAACACATAATTCATATTAATCTCATTGGACCGGTTCTTAATGAACAACATCCCGTTAAAAATATGAACTAAATTTAGAAGAATCATTCATTATCTATCATCTACACAGAATAACATAAACTAGAACTAATATTAACATTGTCACATTGACAATGCTAGATTTCACAGTTGAGAAATATTGATAAACTAGAATACGTGATGTAAATTCCCTCATGACCAAAATTAACAAAGTATTCCAACTTGAGATTCCTTCAAGAGTATAAAGGCATCTCAATACTTTTATCCTCGTGGCATCTTTCAACATGAACGCACTCGAAACTCGAGGAAGATATGTTGAATGTTGTCAACTAATGCAATGTAGGCATCAAAGGTGCAAGCTAAGGTAGTCATGAAAAGGCCGCAAGGTAGCCAGATACGCATCAAACGGCGGAACGTAATTAGCTACACAAAAGCTTCTGGTTAGCAAATATACAAAAGTGACATGTCATATCATGTGTCATGTATTTCCGAAAAATAAGGTTACATGTCATGTTAAATTAACATCACCTTCTGCAACTTATTTCAGTTTGTTCAATTATAATACTATAATTCCAAATTCTTAGAATCAATTGAACTTTTAGAAAAGGGACCATCAATATTGTATGAGAAAAGCAAATTACATTCGATATGAGAAAAAAGCATAAGCTAGTAAATGTACCTCATTGATGTAACTTGTAAGTTTCTTACATAGACGACGAGCGTATTCTCACACTAGATGTAGGTTGAGCGTTATACATGCCCAACCAATTACCTGAAAAAGGAAATTGCCGAAAGCAATAGAAACCCAAATTCTTCACTTGAGTTTTTCACCTACGCTTGTGAAATGTTTTCATTTAGGCATGTATATTAGTATTGAATATTCAACTCGTGTTCTTTGCCTAGAACAAGAAAGGGCATGGGATGAGAAAGTTATAACAAATAATCTAGATATAAATACTAATAAGAAAAGTCATTGAGATTATACTTTTACTTTATTTCTGAGACCACCTATTTCAACAAGAACAAGGTTGTGTTGCTCTTATATCATAAAATAAAAGCCAAAACACCATAGGGTTTCGATCGGTGCTTGCATAAAACATATTAACCAGTCGTGGGTTTAAATCACATTGGTTGTCGTGCGGTGGTAGGTTTTGTTTTACAAAAGTGAAGGCGAAGGCTGCAAAGGTGAGTGGTGTTTGTGCAAAATACACCAAAGGGTATAAATAAGCCCAAAAGTGTATGTTTTGGCGGGAAAGTGGACATGGGTTTAGCGCCAAAAGTTTAGTACACTAGAGTTAATTGATTGCCGAAGGTGAAATATAGGTGGGTAGTTAGGATGGTATGAATGAAATTTATAATGACTCGCGTATCATTTTGTTACTCGTTTTAAAACTAAATTCTACATCTTGTTTCATCTCTTTTGAACCTTGTTAACTAAATCATAGTATTTCGTATGGAACATGTTTCATGTTAATATAAACCGAATATGTTATTTGATGATCATAAACCGAACCACTTGTAAACACTTTTTACACTAAATTACACTTGGTCATGTGGTTTGAGCCAAATCCGTGATTGAGTCATTATCTTTGCTCGTTAATTTTCTCGAGTTCAAAGCTCATGGAACGGGTCAACTGGGTCGAGTCAATTCAGGTCAAAGCTCAAGAAAATCATGCCCGAACGTGACGTTGTTTAGAACTCATGTTGGGGTGAATTCAGGTTCAGACTTGGCCATTTAAAAGTACAGATCTGGTCCCTTTGTAGAACAAAACACTTCTAGAACTACGAGATCCAAATATTAACATATGAATCATAATCCTATAAAAAAAATCCTCACAAAAGTCTTGATGTTTAATTTTTTTTACATGTTTTACTTGTCTGAACTCACCTACTCAGTGACATTACTCAGTGTTTAGTAATGTCTCGCGTCGGGGTGTGTTTGGGTTTGAACCGCGAGTCAACCGAGACCAATAAGGTCTCGGTCGGGGCTGTGGTCGCAGCAGTGGGAACCTCGGTTGTAGCCGGGGGTGTTCTTTACTCGGCAGTGGGTAGCCGACATCGAGCAGGGAGAACCACCGGCAAAAGCTGGTGGGTATTTTAGCTTGGACAGTGGCAACCGGCTAGGCCGGGTAGCCACTGTCAAGGGGTGTTTGTTTCGGCTTATAAATAGAACACGGGTTCGGGCTCGGGCTAATTTTTAAATCATAGGTTCGGGTTCGGGACATTCGTAAAATCAGAAAACTTATTTAATTAAATTATTTTCATAATCATTTAATTTAATTAAATACATGAGTTAGGTTAATATTAAAATTTAATATTTCATGACTAACCTAAGTATTTACATAGCTTAATTTAATTTAATATGTATTTTAATTGAATTCATATAATCTATAATTTATTAAATTAACCAAGTTATTTATTTAATAAGCTATAATCTTTAATCCATGACTTGTATTTTTACTTATAAACTTTATTTTACATTTTAATCCAGCTTTATTCTATATATGAAAACTTACTATTTTTGGAAACTTTCTATTTTTAGAAATTTACTATTTAAGGAAACCTAATATTTTTAAAAAGTTACTTAGTATTACAATACAAGTATTATAATACATTAACACATGAATAATAAACAACAGAATACATGAATAACTACAGTTAACACTTAAAATAGTTAAAACATGACTGAACATGAATAATAAGCTAAGAACACACAGAAGCAGTAAATTACATGTATATTCAGACAACTCATACATGTCCCTATTCTTATGTAGTATTATCCGTCAAGGCGGAGTAGTTTCTTCATCATTTCCGTTAGCTTTTACTGGACAAGAGGTACGGATTCCCGTCCTTCAGTAAGGACAATCTCTTGCTTTATTATGATTTCACGTATGCAGCCAACTGTTTTCCCAGTAGTTACAGATTTAAATGCTTATGTTAATTAGTTGCCTTAGCCATATACATGCATGTCAGTTTCACCTAGTTATGGAGGTACCATAATTATAACACTGGAGGCACCAGTGTTATCACTTCACCATGGCGGAGAGATAGCTCGTGGGGTCCCTTTCAGTTTATTTGGCCTTTATTTATTTATATTATCATGTGGGGCGTATGGGTGCATCTTAGTTACAGTTTTAGTTAGGATTCCATGGTGAATGCGGTGCGTGCCTTGCATCCTTCACAAGGAGTTGATCCCTCCTAACCAGACCATAATAGTTAGAGGCATCCCCTTTATTAGCATGTCGAGGTCACCCTCTATGTATTTATGCATGTTGTTGACCTCATGACCTATATTGGCTTTTGGTATATTAAACTAAGACAGATTTTCATAAGCAAACATAAGCTATATTTTCTATTATATAAAACCAGATTATAAACATGAGGTTTTCCAGGACTTATTCATTTCCGCTATCTTTCATGCTTTACCTTTCTTTCCTATTTTATGTCATGCATGCTATGTCCTATATCCGTGCACTGAGCGTATTACTCAGTCGTTACTTTCTTTCCATGTCTCAAAACGGCAGGTACCCAAGGTTAGACTGGAGCATTTGAAGGACATGCATAGGATGGGAGCTACCTTAGACTTCCTTTCGTCTTGCCTTCCTATATTAATGCTTGTTTATTCTTCCTTTAGTTCATTTATTTTATTCATGTTTTGGGCTGATGTTTGGGAACCAATGTTTGATTTTGGTTATCCTTTTGGTCATGTATGTTTATGACATATTGCCTTGCATGCTTTGATGACACGTCATAATTATCCTATGATATTCTATTTATCGAAATGGGATGTTACAGTTAGTACTTTCGTTAACTTAGAATTTGGTTTTACAATTTCAGTCCCTTAGATAACATCATCATCTTCATCATGTTCATCATTTTCATCATATCCCTGGATCCAAAATCCAAATGGCCAGATCCAAACATCATTCTGAACAGAAAAACATAAGCGGAAGTAAATAATTCAAAAATTTCAAATACCCGATTTAGAAAGAAGCAGGCAGTTTGAGCTTAATGTTACTAAATGAATAATCATAATTAAAAATCAAAGCTATCTCATATATATGAAGTAAGTTACGTTCATTCACTGGCCACGAAGTAATCTCAACTCTAGAAACTGGCATAAAGCTAATGCTTTTATGCAGTTGTGAAAACGAAAGAAATACATATAACACAAATATGAGAAGAGGTAAAAAAGATGAAGCAAGTCAAAATGAACATGCGACATCAAATGAGCAATTATCCTATGAACATAGCTCGAACAAAAACATGTGATGTGCTATAGGCGTTTTTTGGAATTTGGGTTTGACTTACAAAAATAAAAAAACATAATTGAATCGAACTCGAGTTAGAAACAAATCAAATATAAAATTCGTGTTTTGGGTCATAACCGAGACTTCGATTTTTTGTTCAAATATGAGTTTGATATTGAAACCAAAAATCAAACTTATATAAACATATATATTTTTTATATTATTCATATATATAAAATACCATTAAAATTTAATCATGGTATAAAAACAAATTTATACTTGAAATATTTTCATTTTTGTTATGTATATATAAAATTTATTTTAAAAAGTAGTGTTATTTGGGTCAATCCAAAAACAAACTGAATTCAGATTTGATTTTTGGTTCGTTTCGACTAAACTCTTGTTTGGCTTACGGATTGACTAAAAAAATACTCGAATAAATCAGAATACCCGAAAATTGAAACGATAGACACGCCTAATGCGATGCTTGTGAGAGTGGGTAAGTGAGTTAGTGTCAACTTAAATGTGTATTCAATTACTTGACTTTTAAAAGTGTATTCAAACTATTTAATATTGTGAAAAGTCTTGTCACTACTTCACAATTTTTGGTGGCCTAAATCGGTAGCAATCATTTGTATACAATTGTGATAGTCAATGGACAATTCACAGAGTTCATAGCATAATATATAATGGAAAGTCTAGACATATCCGTCGTCGACATATTTGATACGACACAATAAAAGTAAAAAAATTATATACAACAACAGGTACTCTCAAAAGGAGTTATCTTAATTGACTATGTGTAGTCAAAAGATAGCATCGCGGATCCGCTTAAAAAAGAGTTAAGCAGAGAGTTAGCTAGTAAGTCGACTAAAGGAATGAGACTAAATACCTTAAAGCACTACGTTTCTATGAAGTAAAACCTAACCTCAATTAACTAGAGAATCTAATATCTAGGTTTAATAGGACAGCCTAATCATAGAAATGTAGAGAAAGTCACGTCAATGTGGGAGAGTTACTTAATGTAGTCACTTTCCTAGTCCATTCCGATAATAATGTGACCTGTTGAGCGGTTAAACATATGACTTAATGATTCAAGATGAAGTCATAAAGCATAATGATCCAAGATGAAGTCTAAAAGTATATGTTTTAATTTATTCAATGTGAAATCGGAGTCGCTTCGAAGGTGGGGGAACATGTTCTACGAGCTCTTACAGAACCAGGTGAGTGTTCATGACCATAAGGAGCACAATTGTGAGGACTTGACACTTGACAAGGTTAATTAGAGTCTTGTGTGAGTGTGTATTGTCTTCTACGTAAACAGAGGCCGACTTCAAGGACATCGCGTCTACTCAAATCTATGAGACTAAGTGCATCTCACAAGGGAAGGTTCAAAGAGCCACACCTACCGAACTTATGCAAGGACTTAACTGCAGAAATTTCGCCAAAAATTTTGTGCTTTTTTGAATGATCTCCATTCATGTGTGGGAATTTTGAAAAAAATGATAATTGCAAAATGTTTTTTTGCATAGTTTGAGCATAATCTAATATATGTATACGTCATACATATTTGTAGTAGTTAGTAACAACATCTCTTTCCCGTTACCCAATAAAACCCAAATGTACGTTTAGCCACAGGTCGGAGCTGAAACAATTTGTGCCATCCTAACTCATATTCGATCTAACCGGAACATCAAAAAATTACGACCTTTCACTTTATACATGTGAATCCATCGCAACAACGCGATTCTTTATTCGAAACCATATTCCAAATATGAATAGTCATATGAGCAGTATAAAAGACATCGAGACTTTTGATATCGGGACCACCTTCACTCTGCGGAAAACAAATATCATCTCGATCTATTTTGGCTTTCATGCGTTTAAATTCTCCATTACAAAAAAGAAACCCACGAATGAGCTATTGAATATCATCTAAAATACCTTTAGGGATGACAAGCACCGAATCCCAATATATAATCATAGAGGAGATCACAAATTTGCATAGTTGCAATCTACCCGCAAAAGAGAGACTATTTCTTTCAATCTCCCATCCAGTTTTTCGCCTTTTCAACGAGAATCTTACAATCCATATTAAAGAGCCTAGAATAAATAAGTGGCACACCAAGATACATGGTAGGTAAAGTACCCTCAAGAAACGGCATAAGAGAAAGAATAACATTCTTAACACTACTACTCACCTTAAAAATGTATGGAGAAAGAGCACCTCCATAACTAGGGTAAACAGGTATGGAGAAAGAAGGTCACCTTGCTCAAGCCCCTCTTCCATTGAGTGAACCCATGAATATGACCGGTAAGACTAATAAAGAAAGAATATGACGTGACATATGACATAATCCTCTCGATCATCATAGGATGAAAACCAAAACATGTAAGAATATGCCCAAAAAACGGCCAATCCATCGTGTCATAAGCCTTTTGAATGTCAAATGTAAACGCACATCTAGGAGGACCACGACTTTTATGGTAATTATACATGAGCTCCTAAGTTACACTACAACAATAATGAGTTTAGGGTCGCCCTTTTTCTAGGGTCGACTTAGTCGTCCCTAGATTAAGGGGGCCCCACCAGTTTTACAAGAAAAACTTGGTCAAAATGGTTGTGGGGACAAAGTGGGGACCACATCACCTAGGGACGACTAAGTCGTCCCTAAGTGAAAAAAAATATATCTTTTATCTCTTTTAATTGTATAAAATTATTTAAAATTAATATAAATATTTTTTTAAAAAAAAGTATAAAATGAAAGTGAGACCCACATAACCTAGGGACGACTAAGTCGTCCCTAGGTTAAGTAAATTTATTTTTCGCAGTTTTTTTATCTATTTTATTTATTTAAAATTATTTAAAATTAATATAAATATTTTTTAAAAAAAGTTTAAAACAAAGGTGGGCCCCTTGTAACCTAGGGACGACTAAGTCGTCCCTAGGTGAAGGAAATTTTATTTTCCTTTTTTTGTCACTTGTATTTATTTAAAATTATTTAAAATTAATTTAATTATTTTATTTAAAAAAACTTTATTATAGTTAAAAATAACTGTATATATATTAAAAAAACTTTATATATATTTAAAAAAAACTTTATACATATTTAAAAATAACTTTATACATATTAAAAAAACTTAATACATATTTTAAAAAAACTTTATATATATTTAAAAAAAATTTATACATATTTAAAAATAACTTTATACATATTTAAAAAAAACTTTATACATATTTAGAAAAAAAATTATACATATTTAAAAATAACTTTATACATATTAAAAAAACTTTATACATATTTTAAAAAAACTTTATACATATTTAGAAAAAAAAGTATACATATTTAAAAATAACTTTATACATATTTAAAAAAAACTTTATACATATTTAAAAAAAACTTTATACATATTTTAAAAAAACTTAATATTTATTTAAAAAAAAACTTATACATATTTAAAAATAACTTTATACGTATTAAAAAATAACTTTATACATATTAAAAAAACTTTGTACATATTTAAAAAAAAAACTTTATACATATTTAAAAAAAACTTTATACATATTTTAAAAAAACTTTATACGTATTTAAAAAAAACTTTATATATATTTAGAAAAAAATTATACATATTTAAAAATAACTTTATACATATTAAAAAAACTTTATACATATTTAATAAAAAGCTTTATACATATTTAAAAATAACTTTATACATATTAAAAAACCTTTATACATATTTAAAAAAAACTTTATACATATTTAGAAAAAAAAATTATACATATTTAAAAATAACTTTATACATATTAAAAAAACTTTATACATATTTTAAGAAAACTTTATACATATTTAGAAAAAAAAGTATACATATTTAAAAATAACTTTATACATATTTAAAAAAAACTTTATACATATTTAAAAAAAACTTTATACATATTTTAAAAAAACTTTATATTTATTTTAGAAAAACTTATACGTATTTAAAAAAAAACTTTAGATATATATTTAACACTTAAACACGCGTTTAATTAAACATATATATTACAGCGATAATAGATTCATAAATAAGAAAAAAAGCACATCACAAACTAGTTAAAACTAAACGTACAGATTAACACATAATAATAAAATACAAATTAACACATTAAAATAACAAATAGATTACTACTCAAAGCTAAGATTTTCCATTTCATTTAAAAGCTCGGTTGAACCTATAACGTATAACCCTAACATATAGACTTATCGGTTGAACCTATAACGTATAACCCTAACATATCGACTCATCGGTTGAACCTATAACGTATAACCATAACATATCAACTCATCAGTTTAACCTATAACGTATAACCGTAACATATCGACTCATCGGTTGAACCTATAACGTATAAGCCTAACATATCGACTCATCGGTTGAACCTATAACGTATAACCCTAACATATGGACTCATCGGTTGAACCTATAACGTATAACCCTAACATATCGACTCATCGGTTGAACCTATAACGTATAAACATATTGACTCATCGGTTGAACCTATAACGTATAATCGTAACATATGAACTCATCGGTTTAACCTATAATGTATAACCGTAACATATCGACTCATCGTTTGAACCTATAACGTATAACCCTAACATATCGACTCATCGGTTGAACCTATAACGTATAACCCTAACATAAAGACTCATCGGTTGAACCTATAACGTATAACCCTAACATATCGACTCATCGGTTGAACCTATAACGTATAACCGTAACATATCAACTCATCAGTTTAACCTATAACGTATAACCGTAATATATCGACTCATCGGTTGAACCTATAACGTATAACCCTAACATATCGACTCATCGATTGAACCTATAACGTATAACCGTAACATATCAACTCATCAGTTTAACCTATAACGTATAACCGTAACATATCGACTCATCGGTTGAACCTATAACGTATAACCATAACATATCGACTCATCGGTTGAACCTATAACGTATAAACATATCGACTCATCGGTTGAACCTATAACGTATAACCGTAACATATGGACTCATCGATTTAACCTATAACGTATAACCGTAACATATCGACTCATCGGTTGAACCTATAACGTATAACCCTAACATATCGACTCATCGGTTGAACCTATAACGTATAACCCTAACATATCGACTCATCGGTTGAACCTATAACGTATAACCCTAGCATATGGACTCATCGGTTTAACCTATAACGTATAACCGTAACATATCGACTCATCGGTTGAACCTATAACGTATAACCGTAACATATCGACTCATCGGTTGAACCTATAACGTATAACCCTAACATATGGACTCATCGGTTGAACCTATAACGTATAACCGTAACATATGGACTCATCGGTTGAACCTATAACGTATAACCGTAACATATGGACTCATCGGTTTAACCTATAACGTATAACCGTAACATATCGACTCATCAGTTGAACCTCTAACGTATAACCGTAACATATCAATTCATCAGTTGAACATTTAACGTATAACCGTAACATATCGACTCATCAGTTAAACCTCTAACGTATAACCGTAACATATCAATTCATCAGTTGAACATTTAACGTATAATCGTAACATATCGACTCAACAGTTGAACCTCTAACGTATAACCGTAACATATCAATTCATCAGATGAACGTTTAACGTATAACCATAACATATCGACTCATCAGTTGAACCTCTAACGTATAACCCTAGCATATCGACTCATCAGTTGAACCTATAACGTATAACCCTAACATATCGACTCATCAGTTGAACCTCTAACGTATAACCGTAACATATCGGCTCATCGGTTGAACCTATAACGTATAACCGTAACATATCGACTCATCAGTTGAACCTATAACGTATAACCCTAGCATATCGACTCATCGGTTGAACCCTCTAACGTATAACTGTAACATATCGACTCATCGGTTGAACCTCTAACGTATAACCCTAGCATATAATTTAATATTAATTACAATAATTTATTTTTATTTTTATTATTAACTTTTATTATTAATTTTTAATATTAACTTTTATTATTAATTTTTGTTATTAATTTTATTGCATAAAAGGTATAACAAGGAAAAAATATATGAAAAACACTTAGGGACGACTTAGTCGTCCCTAAGTTTCAAAGCAAAGTCGTCTCTAAAAATACTCCAACACTTAGAAATTTTTTGGAAAATTTTGGCGAAAATTTGAATAACCTGCTTCGTGTTTTAGTTTTCCCGGTATATACGTAGGGACGACTTACTCGTCCCTAAGGTTTTCCCAAACTTTAGGAACGACTAAGTCGTCCCTAGATTTCAAAGAAAGGTAGTCCCTAAGTATTAACACCCCTGATTGCGCGGGCTTTCTAAAATTATTTCTCTTTATCTAAATTTTCACTATCGCGCCGAAAAGTTTCACCAAAAATCAAAACTTTCTCTTTCTCTACTCCACAACAACCAAAAACCAACCCCATTTACCATCACTGATCTTAAATCTCAATTCATGTAAGTCAACTTTGTTTTTTTCTAAAGCAACCACTTTATTGTGCTCTATGTAAAGATTTCCCAATATCTAGCAAACTAATTTGATGTGATGATGAATGCAGATTTTTCGATTTATGCTCAGGATATAATTAATCCACATATGAGGTATTTTATTGTATTGTATCTTCCATTTTGTAACCGATTGAACAAATTTATGTGCCAATTCATTATTTTGGTGATGTTCGTTTATGTGTAAGAATGTTGATAATTCTTACTCCATTAATGATCGAATTGGGGATATTTTGATGGAAGTTTATGTTCTTGTTTCAGTATGGATGAAATGAAAAACAAACACAAGATCCGAAGATCAGAATACGCCTAAGATGACCCGGTTTGATTTTTGTGGTTTTAATTTGGAATAATCTTATATTAAGCTCAAAGATCTTCAGAACAAGCTCAGAAATATTGTGGGTTTTCTTATAGTTTGTTTTTTTAATTTTCAGTACTAACTGAAATAATATGCTAATTGAAAGAAGCTTGGAATTGTTGTTTGCATTAGCCGGGAATAAGTCGAAAGGTAATGTGTTACCTATATTTTTGTTAATCAGGCAATGTGTCATCAACAAAAGTTTATAGTTATATAAATTTTGATGAACGTTGCATCCTGCTGAATATCATGTTTAGATGTTTATGTTTAGATAATTATTGATATGTATTTGCATCTAGATAATCATTGAATGTGAACGAGATGTTCAAAAGAGTAGTCGGTAGGGTATCGTTTAGATGTTTATGTAGTGTTAGATGGACAAAATTAGTCCTTGCTAGAATTGAATGTGAAGCGGACTTAAGAGAATTTGTTTGAAAGACAACATTCCTAAAATTAGTCCCACATATGAATAAGAGTTCGAATATGTAAATCTCGTAGTGATTATAATTTTTAATTCAAATTTGTTTGAAAGACAACATTCCTAATTAATTTGATTTCAAAACTTAAAAGTTAACATACTGTTTAAAAACTTCAAGAAATTAAACTTTAGTTTACCTAATAAGACCAAAAGAAAACGTTATGCATAAACAAATGCAATATAAGCTAGAGTACTTGCGAACAGGAATTTGATTATGACGGCATCGAGCATAATTTTAGCTATTGCCATCCTAAGTTCGTGGTGCTGCTATAGCCATCCTAAGTTGGTTGAATAAGGAAATTATTTTTGGCAATGTGAACCGAAAATTGTGACACGATAAACCCGACTCGGAAAAAAAATTTGAGCTACAATTTTATGTTAGCGAGATAGTGCACACCCAATGTTGAAATCCTAGGTCCGCCACTGCTTGTAGGGTTAGAGCATGAAGCCGATGTTGATGTTGAGCCCAAGGTTGACGCTGCTGAAGGTGCGAGCAGCAACTCGCAAACACAGCGTGGCTCAAAAGCTTCAGAACAACGTCCGGTTCATCTATCACAGCGACAAGAGTTATGGGTTATTGAAAACGAGTATGTGCACATATGGTACTAACAATAAGACAACCACAACTAAGGTTTGCTTCTTAATTTTTCTATTTTCGCAACAACTTGTTTACAGTTTAATAAGCGATATAACTTAAAGTGTGTGCTGAAAATTACAACAACTTCTTGATTAACAGCTTGTATTATAGCTTAAGCCTATATTTTTCTATGGATATTACTTGTTTACAGATGGACCCTTACAGCTTTCGTAATGAGTACTCTAAAATAAACATCTTGATTCTATAGCAGTTTGTTTACGGTTTCTTGCCCAAAGCATATATTGTTTTATAGATTATGTACATAGCAAAAACACATTGCATATTAGTAGTTATTAACGGGACCGTGATGTTTTTATGTTTGTGCTTTTGATGTATTTTTTAGGTGCTTCGATTGGAAGAAACATTAGATCAGCATGAAGTTGAGCGTGTTTGTCGTGAAGCCGCTCGCTATAAAGAGGGAATTTTATGACTAATGGAAGGATGATCGTCGTGAATGGAGAAGTTTAAGGAATTATTCTAGGAAGATCACCACATCCCCCTGTTGCTTAACTATATAGCAGTATTGTATCTTTTAGCATATGTAGTTCAGCCGGATAATATCTGTTTAGGTCTTTTGTCATGTAGAACTTGTAATTCAAATGTTAAATTTGTATGTAGATTTGCGGATTAAAGAATTTATTGAATGCATTATGATATTTTTGGATAATCTTGTATTTTCATTGCTAATATTAATTAGGAAACCGACGAGGATTACCGATAGTATATCTGTTGCTAGCCTGATTTTTATTTCCCAGATTTTTGAATGTAGGGACGATTAAGTCGTCCCTAGATTTTGAAGGCCACATGTACTAACATATAGGGTCGACTAAGTCGTCCCTAGATGACAAGATTTTTCCCAGATTATTTAACTTAGGGACGACTAGGTCGTCCCTAAGTTTATTATTCTGGGCATTTTATTTGCTTAGGGACGACTTCCCCTTCTAAGTTAGGGTCGAAAAAGTCGTCCCTAGGTATATATTTACTTTTTTTTTTTTCTAAACTGAATTTATTAATTATAAAAAAAAAAGAATTTTTATTAAAAATTAAAAAAAGTTATTTTTATTAAAAATCTAGGGACGACTTTTTCGACCCTAAGTTTCAAAGGGCAGTCGTCCCTAGGTTAGTCAATATTTTCAACGGAAAGGCTGCGGGACCCACTTGGTCGTCCCTAGGTTTCAAAGGGGAAATCGACCCTAGAAATCTAGAGACGAATTTTTGGGCACAACCCCCTTGGGTCGACTAAGTCGTCCCTAGGGGTTTAGGGTCGAAAAAGTGACACCCTAGGGACGAATAAGTCGTCCCTAGGATGCAAAATTGTTGTAGTGTATACAAGGATATTATCCAAAATCGTCCTTCTCGGGATAAAAGTTGATTGCTTATCATTAACAACTTCTTTGATACCTGGCATAATACGATTAGTAAGGATCTTACTAATACATTTGTAAAGAACATTGCAACAAGATACGGGCATGTAGTCATTAATTGCACCAGACTAGGAACTTTAGGAATTAGCACTAAAGACGTTTGAACCTTCTTCAGCAACTGACCATTTGCAAACAATTGATGAATAGCATTGCATATATCCATACCAACAATTTCTCATCCCTTTCTAAAGAAAGCCGATGTAAACCCATCCGGAGCCGGAGCTTTTTCATCTCCAATATTAAACATGACTGTCTTAATTTCATCAGTAGTAATACCACAGATCATTTGATTACGAGAGAACTCTATGCATACAAAATAATTCGCTAGAATTCTGAAGCTTACAATTGTCACTAGTACCCAAGGCACCTTTGTAATGTATTTTGTCAAGCAATAAAGTGTCTTAAACTATGCACCATATTTAACTATATAGCATCTCATGTTTTTTATGTCCGAATTCTAGTGTTGAAGTCTTTGTTTATGTCTGTTTATAATCTCTGTTAACCCTTATTTTGCCCATTTCATTTGTATGAATTTAACCTCATTTAACTAGTCATAAAACAGGACCATTTGACTATAACTATTAAGAACAACACAAATGTTAACACAAAACACTAGCAATCATTACATTAAACAGAAACATAACATAATTTATCTTGATTAACTACATAAAAACATGCATAGCAAGCTTAAATTCTAACAACATTACAAAACAATTTTGATCCTAAACCTAGAAAATACATCCCTAAGAACCATCCATCAGATCACCACAACATTCAATTGGATAGGAAGAACATCACAAACACCACCAAAATGAAGATAACAACAACTTTCTTGTAGCAATCACAAGTCATTGTCCTTTAATTTAGTTCCATCTCTAGATCACGAAACCTATACCTATAGTTGCATTCTTGCACATTCATCTATCGCCTTGCTTGTTTGAGTAGAGCATAAAGACCATGAATCTCAGGTCACTAGTAACCATAGCGTATCTCAGAATCAAGAAAGTACTAGAACCTGCATTGTTCGCATGAAATATATACAAATAAAATTAAATAAATTAGTAGATGTATCTTTATCTTACACTAGGATAAGGGCACCAAAGAAATTGCCTATTTGGGTTAATAAGAGTTCTCGAAATTCTTCTAACAACGAGCAAGTCACAGAAGCAATGGATGGAAATATGGCAGATCCAATTTGATATGATGGATGATGAAGCCATGAATCAATTGATTTAGAAATTAAGAATTTTGGCGACCGAAAGTTAGAGTTTATATTTGGAGAAAAAGGCAATATGAAAATCTTACTATCTTACTACTTTATAAAGGATTTAACTCCTTTATATATTTAGTAGTCTTAAAAAAATCAGTATAAAACATTTCTTAATTATGAAATAATAAAATGCAAAGTTATATAGTCACATCTCAATAAATTGTAACAAATGAAAAAAAAAAACTGTAACAACTCAATAAAGATGTAATAAAGATGTAATCAACGGAAAAAAGAGTAACCGTTGTAACATTCATCAGAGTTGTAACAATCAATTAAATGAAAATTAAATATAAAGTTGTAACATTTATCACAAATCATATATATATACCCATGATATATCATTCTCTTCATTCTCGTAATTATGTCACCGAGCTTTTAAAACCCCATTGTTACACGACCACCACCCGACATCACAACTGCCGAACTAAACATACCGCTTAAACCCACACCACCACCCGACCACCCGACTACACGACCACCCGACCATCGAGACCAACACCCGCCGACGAAAATTTCGTCATCAGATATCCGCCGCCGCATTGCGCGGATACCGACTAGTAATATTTAAAGAAGATAAAAAAAAAGACACGTCATAACCCAACCGTGCAACGGTAGAACTTTTTTCATAATTACCCACATAAATAAGTAAAGCTGCATGTTAAAACGGTGCGAAAATAGATACATAGTATATACATGCATTTCGAAAAATACGTGATTATTTTATGTATTCTACCGCCGATCTTCAACCTGGCTCGATATAACGATGTTGCTTGATAATCTTATTGAATGATAAAGCTACTATATTTATAAACGGAACTTGAACAATTTTATTGGGAGGGCCGACGTTATTTTTTGAGAGGGCCTAGTACAAATTTTTTCAAAAATACCCTTAAATTTTAGTATAATTATATACTATAAACACCGAATTTTGGGAGGGTCACAGCCCCCGTGTTCCTATGAAAATCCGTCTATGACTATATTGAGCAGCAGGTACAACGTACAATAAATCTACTATATTTTTTTCGTTTTTAAGTAAGTATTCTAATTTGACTTTCGAATTTAGTTTTTTTACAAATTTAACCTTAAATAAGTGTTTTTTGTTATATATTACCCGATGAAAACTAACAGAATGGATTAGTTTTTAAACGTAATTTCATTAATATAATTTTTATCAAATATTATAAATAAAAACTTATTTGCAGTCAAAGTTGAAGAAAAATTACACTGAAAATCAAATGTGAACATTTATTTTAAAACGAGTATAATACATCATACATTTATTCAAATAAAAACATGCATAACAACTTCTGAATTATTCTCGACATTACTTACTAGATCGACATTCATTATTAGATTGCATCTATGTGTACGTCTTAGATGCATGGCATGCTATATGGAAGCCATGTGCATTAGAATGCCAACCAGTCTTGGTTAGGATTCCGTGTAGGCTGATACAGAATGATTTCTTGAAGAGACACATCACTATTCTTGACATCCATAACTAGTTGAGCATTAGGATTTAAGATGGTTCCGTCAGCCATGAAAGTCCACCGCTGATTTTCCGAGCCTTCGCATTTAAGGAGGATGATCCTATCCAAGCTATCATTTCCATCTGATGTCACACAGAGAGTGTGGTCACTGTAGAGGCGAATAGTGTTGTCACCATAGAGTGCCCACTGTTGACGTGGCTCGGTGCATTTAACGCATTTTTCTAGCCAAACACGGGCATTGGCACCGTTGGCCTGCAAGCACATTTCACGAAACCCACTGATATATGTTATGGTGGGTTGAGAATAGTTTCCAGCACTCCAAGCTTGCCTAGAAGAATTTTTATCCTCAGCTAGCGTTAGCACGGTCCCCTGAGTTGAGTTCTCAGCTGCTATGACAAGGTCTGATTTAGGATTCAAGATGGTACCATCATTATAAAGACTCCACTGGGTGGCTTCATGCACAGCTTTATCACAATCGTATATCATGATATGGTTTCCAGAGGCATTAGCATCGGTTGTCAAGCATTTTCCATTGCATCGGAGGGTGCCATCAGATTTGAATGTCCAGAGCTGGTTACGTTGAGCATTTCCGCATGGCCACAAAATAATGGAATTACCATTAGTGTAATTGTTATCGCTTACGTCCATGCATTGCCCATCCCTTCCGAAGATATTTATGGTCGGCTCACCATACGGACACTGCTCGTCAGCCCCAACAGAAACTGGAACTGGCATTTTTATTATTCCTTTGGGGACGCTACATCGGTACAATATTAGAGCCAGCGCTGCTTGACGCAGGACACCTACTACACTTGTTATTGTGACACTGTCAACTCGAATGGTCCTAAGAAAGACTCCAGACTCACCTGACCATTGGATTTGCTCGGATAGATCAGACCATCTGTTCTCCATGCTTATGGCCCTTTGGTCTCCCCCAACATGTTTCGTCGGATAAGATGTTCAATGTACCTTATCCTTACTGCTTCTGACACCATTTGAATGATCACCAACAGCTAGCGCGCTGGGTTGAGATTGTCTGTAATATAAATTTCTGATGGCGTCATTTAGGGCACCGTGTCCAAGTACTTGTCTATCTCTCCTCGGAAGACTGCCATAATTGCCAGCGAAACCTAGTGCACTATGAACATATTGTGGGCTGGGGAAAGCCTGAAATAATTCGTCTCTCGGAATGTCATATAACCTCGCCACCGCTGTTCTCAAGTTGAACCTGGATGAAACGTTCTTGAATAGGGATATCCGCAGGGGGACGTGTCACCGCAATATCATGAACGACAGTTCCGCTTGCTAGTCGACTTCGTAGTTCTTCTAATAGTTTTACATAGGCTTCAATGTTGGGACAACAGCCGTTGTTGTAATAGAATATATTCTTGCATTGTCGTCATCTGCGTGAACACCTCCGAGGTGAAGGTAAATTGCAGCAAAAAGAAGAAGAACAAGTGTCGGTAATAGTCTCATCGTTCTAGTTTTATAGAACGATGAGGTTTTCTGGTCTGTGAATGATGTTGTTGGTTGGTTATATAGGCCGGGCGCTTGAGAATATATTTTCATGCAAAACGTGATACTAATATTTTGAAGTTTTGATGAATTATCTAGAAGACAAGATTCCAAAGAGCCAGCTGGCAGAGGCTACAACATTACTAAAATAGTAAAATGCCTCTCATCCGTGAAAATCAAAGTTGTCACAATCAGAGGCCATGGGGGAGGTGTGTTGTCATAGCCTCGTATTATAAAAAAAATAAATGAGTGTCATGTCAGTAATTCGCTCTATAATATTAGAAATTTTATAATATCAGAAATCAACATCTTTGGTTAAAACCAGATTTTTGGTGTTATAACGATCTCACCATTGTTTTATAAATATTTATAAATTAAATTAAAATAAAGATTACATTTTTAAAACTTAATATCAGATCTTTGACCAATATTTTTAACTAACACATACTTTTAATTTAACTAAATATCAAATTTATATATATTTAGACCATAAAAAATTAGACCATCGAACCCATTTTACAACGCGAGACACGATGCAGTTCTTGCGCCGTAACCCGCGTTTTCCCACTATTTTAGATTAACAACTACGGTTTGAGAGGACAAAACACGAGCAAGAATATAGTAATTGGCGCCGTGAGCTTCGCGTTACGCCCATGGCTTGAGCCATGGGTCAGCGTACCCTAGCCTCTCATAGTGTTGAGAATAATTTTTTTTCCTTCGTTACGTGTCTAGTTAACATATTTTATTTGTAAGTGGCCACGCATATATTCTGTTTCTTCCTCCTTTCTAATCCATCTATATTTGCTCAACCTCTTGCTACTTTTTTTAGAAAGATACGCAATGCCTTTTTGCTTAGATTTTGTATTATACTTTCCTTTTTCGATGTTTTCTATTAATATCTTTTGAAAAATACACACATAAATCCTATTCTGGTTGGTAGAAACTGTCGACACTGAAGGTTCATAAAGTTTATACAACTACTCCAAATAATAGGGTAAAATGTATATGTTGTCAATCTTTCTTTTAATTTTTTCTTGACTGTACACTTTACCTTTTTATAGTTTACCCGGTATAACGATTACGGTCTAAAAGTTTGTAAAATAACGGATCTAGTTCTAAACCCAGCGACATGAAACATTTTTGGCCCGATTTCTTGTTGACTGTTTGTTTGACCAATTACCTAATCTGAGTTGACTAAAATCCCCTCCTTTGATATTATGAAATGTCTAATATGCCTTTCATTAATTATTTCAAAATTGTTACAGTATTAAATAATATTATTTGAATTGTTATTAAAACACCTTCCTTTTTTTCATTATAACCCATCTTCTACTATCAATATTCTTACACAAATTACTCACAAATTCATAGCAATTATTTCATCACATTTTTCATTATCCATATCACCAATAACAAAACCACTAAACCTAAAAAAAACTCGAAACCCGTATCATCTTCACAAACTTCCACCAATCTTCTGCTATCTCTATAAAAATACTACCGCTCCAAATAACGCCATATCCAAACACCTATAACATCTTCATCTATCTCTCTGAAAGTACTACCGACAACCACCACCGCCGCTCCGCCACATCCTCAAAATCCAAACACATCCACCGACTCCTAAAAAGTTACAGTTTCATTCTGTTTATAAACTTCGAGATTTTTATTTATTTTATTAGATTGAAAGAATTGGTTGTAAGGTTTGTGTTATTTAAGTGTGAAATAGTCATTTGTAAAGATTAATTTTGTGATTTGAGTTGAAGTTCTAGGGTTAGGTTTTTTTTTGGTAAAATTAGGGATTTGGGGATTTTGTTTGCATTTAAGGCATTTCGTTATGGGTAAGGAGGGTTCCCCTTATAGAAACATTTCACGTTGCGTGTTGTCAGACCTTCCAACCGTTAGGAGAGCAGGCCAGGTCGGGTAATAGGAAGTCAGTGCAATGCCATAGTATTCAACGAGCGTTAGCAGCTTAGGCCGGGATAGTTTTATTGGACTTATTCAATTGCTTTTTGCCCAACCTTTGAGGGTAGAACCCGGGAAGGATGACCATATATTTAGGTCCGATAGCTCGTCTGTGGGCATCAATGTTAAAAAAATATTTGAAGAAAGTATTGGACAGGCACTTCACTTCTGTTGTTAAGGTTTTACGTTCTTCAGGGGTGGCACCTTTCGGTACGGATACTTTGACAGCGTTGTTGGATAAGCACCCCATTATGCCCCTACCGTTATGCCTGGCCTATTGCCTTCAGATCCTCCTCTTGTTGTGGACATTGATGGCAATCTAGGGTGCATTCAGTCTTTCCCAATAGGCACGTCTTGTGGGCAAGACGGATTAAGAGCACAATAAATTTTAGATGCATTTGGTGGTAAGGGGTCGGTGTTAGCTGTTAGGTTACTCAAGGATATTTATGTGGTGGTTAATTTATTATTGGAGGGGAGGTACCCAAAGGTTTTGGCGGAGTTTGTGGCATCTACGCCCCTCACGTCGTTGCTCAAACCAGAAAATGGGATCAGATTTATTATCGTGGGCGCGATTTGGAGGTTCCCAAAAATTTAGGGACTCTTCCTTTTTCTTTAGTTTTGTACCCACTTGTTCATCGGATCAGGGATTGCTTTCAACTTCTTTTTCATGCTTGGTATTCGGATGAGGGTACGATTATTGGAGATGCTAAAGAGGTTACGAAAGCCATAGATATAATCAGGGCATGTGGGTTCTGTGTGGGCCTTGAACTCAATATTAAGAAAACAGTAGTTTTTTGGCCATCATACAATGGGGTGAAGGTGAAAGATGGGTTTTTTCCTGTGATATTAGGAGACCGACATTGGGTGTGAAACTCCTTGGAGGCACGGTTAGCTGGGATGCGGGGTTTATAAGTAGTATGCCTGCGAAAAGGGCATCTTGTGAGGTGGAACTAATGCATCTTCTCCTAAATCTACGGGACCCTCAATCCGAGCTCCTTTTTTCCACTCATGCATGAGTGTCACAAAGTGTTTTTGTTGTCTCAGAATGTGCCAACCTATGTATATAGGGAAAGGGATTTCTATTTTTGATAATTCCTTTAGAAGGTATGGATACTCGGTTCTTGTTTACAAGAAAAGATTTTTGCACATGAGTCATTCATTTTTAATCATACAGTTTCTTGTGAGGTTATTTCCATGTGGAAGGCTGGATTAAAAGAAGATACGGATACTCGGTTGTAGAAAAAACAGTGACGACATAAATGACTATTAGTGGGAGTGTACACGTGTGTTCATACATCTGTTTCTCTATATAGATGATAACGACCTAAATATACATATTCAATCCGTTATAATAATGCCACTTTGTATTACAAATAAGAGCTTTCGATACTTAATATATTGCGTTTTACATGCAGGTATAAAGTTTGAAGACGCAAAGTGAAGATATACAAAGAAGGGTCCTTAATGTGCAAATAAACAAAACTATTAGAAGAAGATTCTGGAATGCACAAAAGTGCGACGCACAATGTCGAAAGTGCGGCGCACATTCCCCTCTACAAAGTGCGACACACTTTCCAGAAGTGCGGCTTACGTTTTACCTCAACCAACACTATAAATGGAGACCACTTCTACTCATTTTAAACACACATCTCATCCTCAATAATCCATAGCCCGAGTATTTTAGCTCTCTTAGTTAATATTCAGTATTATCCACTTTTGGGAAATACTTGAACGAGAGTATTCCACTCTTTGATTCATGGAGGAACAATACAATCGTGACACTTGTGTACTCGTTCATTCAATCAAATCTAAGTATGATGTTCTCTTACTCTTTTCCATTTGTTACTTTGATTACTATGTTAAGATAAGCTATTTGTGACTATATGGGTATGTGACTATAATTAGTGATGATGCTATGATATGAACCTTTATAATTGATTTCAAGCTAATGTTGTAGAATCATTTTACCACCTAGTTCTATAAACCATATTTTATCTAAGTTGATTTGTTACGATAGTTTGGCATTGAGAAACGCAAATTGTTATAATGAGTTTTTAAGAACTTGTCTATGGTTTTGAATCTTTGGTTGGAGAGATCCGTTTAGAAACTTGATAAAATATTGAACTCGTTGTAAACTTGTTTTGAGCTTAGTCGCTTAAATAAACATAAGTCTTGAATCACACCAAAGTAAATTGTGCAAATGCCATTTTGATGAAAAAGGATTATCACTCTTTACCTGCATAAACATATCTCGGTCATTATTATCATCATCACGAACTTATATGAACTATCCCATATTAGTCATACTTGTTACTATTGTTATTATTTCAATCATTTCTTTCTTTTATTATTATATTGATTACCAAAACGAAATTAAGTCTCAACGAACGATCCTGGCTTACCACTACAAGCTATATTACGAACGAAAGGGTATACTTGCCCGTATTTTTATTCTAGTCACCTGATTTGTCTAAACCTTGTAATATAAATTTAAGACTTGCAAACGAACATCAATATATGGTATCGTATTTTCATGCGATTGCAAGGCTGAGATGCGGGTTACCAAGGGTTTGCTGGTTAAAGAAAAAGGAAATATACTTGGTATTAAGATCATCAAGAACTAGAGTGGTAATACTCTGACGGTTTCATAGTCCAGGTTTTACAACGAAAAATTGGTACAAAATTTGTTGAATGGACACTCCATATTGTTGTTGAAGGGTAGTATATCAGGGGATTATGATGTGGAAAAGAATGGTAAATGATCATATATATGCATGTGGAATCCATGTGTATTAGATGGTCTGCACGAGACTTAACATAGCATCCGTGGATGTGGGTATGTTGGATAGGTTTGGTCGTGCATTACAGATGTATGTATTTTTGTGTATTTTGACTACACCATGGGAATATGGATTAATGTCATGGGTAGATCAAATAACAGAGTACGGGTTAATGATACAAGGATGTGCATGAAGTTAGGAAGCTAAGATGCTGCATAAAATGGCTCTGTTGACAACTGGAGCAACGTATATGAAATTTATGGAGGCTGCAAAGGAGGATATTTGGCTAAAGGGACTTTTTATAAAGTAAGGATTCGAGCTAAAGATAGTAGCGATTATTGCTACAAGTTCCTTGTTAAAGGTGATTCTCGCTACGAGGTTTTAGCATAGGTTGATGTTGTTGTGTATCGGTATTGACTAATGATGATACTAAGGTTGAAATTGTTAGTATTAATATTCATATTGGTCAAAATAATAGGGTCTCGAGGTAACTTTAGCTTGTATTGTAGTCAAATAGGTATTGTGGTATGTCGGTTTGTTTACTATATATACCATCATAGTTCATATGATGGTTTAGAGTCCTAGACATAGAAGATTAGACAGTTTGGTTTCAACGCCTACACGAGTTGGTTTTCTCCTCTAATCTCAGCAAGAAAGAGGTGAGGGGACGGTCGATGTACACATCATTTTTACAATAAACTAATCATTGATTATGAATAATTACCTTGTGGTTTTTCTTTTCCATTGGTTTGTATCTGCTGGTACATCACGATCAAGCTTATCCCCATCTAGTTTCAGGTTGTAGGGAATAGAATACTACATTTCTCTCATGTTGTTGACGACCGTCTGGATTTCGAGTTGCGCTCTATAAACCTCATTAGGGACCATGTCAAGAAAAGTTTTACCACAAATCCACCTTATCATCTCAATTCCCCACTTCCACCCTGTTAGCAAGCTCTTCCGTAATAGGTTAACACTCTATCCCATATAACAAGGTCGGTCTAATTGCGGCTCTATAAAAATTTTCCTACTGGATTTGTTCAGCATCGATCCAAGATATCAAAAAGACTCTTTAGGCCGTAGGATCTTCTCTTAAACACAAATATCAACATATTAATTGTGGGTGATCTCATAGATACCGAAGCCAAATATGATATATTATATCTTCTCTCAACTGGCCCTTATGCTGTTGTCTTCAAGAACCTCTCTCTAGTTCTCGAGCCTAATGTTTAAACTTTTTTCCAATTTTGAGACTAATACAATATTGTCAACATATATCAAGCACCTAAGGGATAACCTCTCTCTAGCTCATTAAGGATTAAGGCAAATAGGTAAGGGTTAGTTTTCGATTCCTCGCGAAGCCCTACTTCCACGGGAAAGAAGTTTGTGTATCTGATAGAAGTACGAACCCAAGATTTCGCACAATCATACATATTTATAATAACTATAATGTATCTCCTTGACGTTCCTTTGTCACCCATGGTCTTCCAAATCAACTCTCGAGGACCGCTATCATACACATTTTCTAGATCTAGGAAAGCGATATTGATCTATGTATTTTACATGCATCTTATAACATGTTAATTATCGATAATTGCATTGATATTTGTCGTTATCCATGTACTTTGCATGTGTTTTGATTATATCGGTTATACGCGAAAACTAGTTAAAATGACGATATTAGAAGGAAAAAGTGAAAAAGACAGAAGTGAAAACAAACGAAGCAAAATATTGAAACAAAGTTTTGAACATGTTGCAATGTTTCGGCTATAAGATTTTTGTCCGAAGTCTGTTTTAGCATTTCGTGGCTATCGAGAGCATATGCAATGCACAAAGTTCTTAATTGCCTTTTGTATTAAACGCGTTAAATGTAAAATTAATCTAATGAGAAAGACTTTTGTTAAAGACTTGGTGCTTGCCAAGTCTTTGTAATAAGTCATGCAAAAATTGTTCAGTCTTAAAAGTTTTTAAAAATGATAAAAAGACTTTCACAACTTTTGACATTAGAGATGTTAAGCCTATTTTTAATAATAATATGAGCTAAGTTAGTATTGTGTTAAGAAAAAGTAAAATATACAAATGTGGGTTTTGTGAAAGAAAAATAAATGACTAATTTTTGCAACGGAGAATGGGATTCTTTATTCGGTCTAAGCGGCTCCATATCCCCCTTTTGTGAACCAGACTCTACTTTGGTGGGAAAACAAGAAAACAATTCGTCGAAGTGACTTTAAATCCCACCGACAAAAACAGTGTTTTTGGGAAAGATTCTTAAATGAGTCTAAAGAGGTGTGCGTTTATACTTAAAAAAAAGGTGTGCATTTTTGCAAGGGAAAAGACTCAAATGGTTTCATTTTTTATTCACTATATGGTCTTGGTTTAAGATTTTGATAAATATAGTCAAGTTGATTAATTTTTGTTTTAAATTTGTTAACTTATATTAGAAAGTTGATCACTTTTGAAGTAATAGTTGAGCACTTCTTCACAAAAAATCAATTGAGCATTTATGCATGATCATATGTGTCAAAAATTTTTGACATGACCATATATAGTGGATCATAAGTTATCAACCTAACAATTTTGGTCTTTTCCCCTTTTTGCAAAGTTATTCTAAAAATAGCATCTTTCTTTTTTGGGTTATTAAAAATAAATTGTATATTTTTAAAAATAAGTAAAAATTTTAAATCATGATATTATATTATTTTTATTTAAAATTATAATTCCAAACTTTATAAAAGTTCATAATTAATTGGTTGTATGCAACAACGACCTATTGCGACCTACATTTTTCCTGTCACATCAACTTTCTTTTCAGCTATCTTCACTCGATTTGGTTTTCAACACAAGGAGACCAAGTTCAACTTTTATTTAATTTATTAATAAAAAATTCATTTTCTATTTTTTTTATAAATACCACATTTTTTTTTGTAACCGTGATTTCCGACTCATTGGCTGACTAATCTACGGGGTTTGAGCCCACCGCCACACAGACTCAAACCAGGTAAAGCCCTCCCTTTTCAAGAGGTTACATTTTCACACACAACAATCTACCAATACTTCTTAACTTTTAGTATTTTTACACACAACTTCAAAAATCAAACGACGTGCTCCCTTTCATACACCGTTGACGAGATCAAAGATATGGTTCAGAAACAAAACGATGAACAAAAACAAATCAATGAACAAAAACGTCGACAGCTAACTCTACGCAGTGCATATGAGTCTTGGTAGATAGTTGTGTGCGAAAATGTGATTAACAAAGTGATATGTTTAATTACCTAATGTTTTTAAGTAATGTAAATTATGCAATCATATGAGATTGTGGTTGCGCTTAAATGATTTTGTTTCGATTCATTTTACATATTTCTTAGTTTGTCCGTATGGGGTTAAATGATCCTCGTATCGTTTAAGTTATTATAAGCCATAATTGTGAGCTCTAACATAGTCATACAAGCAGATTATGTTTAAAATGCACATACAACAATCACATTGTGCTTTAGCTAAACGAGCAATAATACAAATGTGAAAATCGGATATATATGCAAAAGACCCAAAAAAACCCTTACATTTCGAGCAGTGAATGTAAGGATATCGGGACGTCATCAATAGATCTAGAAACATTTTGGCGGAATTCTCGAGAAGGGGAAGCTAGGTATGACGAATGCACCATTGTTTCTAGTTGTAGTTACTTTTGTTATCATTTTAGGTTTTAAGGGTTGTTGTTGGTTGTGAATGGCTTTAGTGTTTCTTTATATAGGAAAAAAGGTGTTGTGGATAAGAAATGTGGGATGTTGATTTTTAATAGTTGGATTGCGGTGTAGATTATTAGTTAGAGGTTTTTTAGTTCGAAGTTTTGGGTTGTGGATGTGCGGATTGCCGACATGGACGGTGGAGACGAGAGGAAATAGTTTTTGTTTTGAAATGCTGTGTGTGATGCGGATTGCCAACATTGTACTTCACTCATCTAGGAAGTACGTAGGGTGTGCATGAAGTCGGAACCGACTCGAACCAACAAAAACCAAACCGATCCGAAGTCGAACTAAAGAAAAATTTCAACCGAGAACCGAACCAATTATACCTATATAAACCAAAAACATTTATTGTTTTTTTTTGTTGTGCTTGTGTCTTTTTTATTCTTTTGCAGAGTTTTATTATGAAGGCGATTGGGATGAGTAATGAACTTTTTTGAATAGTTTATTGTTACGCGTGGTAATACACATAGATCTATCTTACGTACATGACACACATTTAGGTTTACTTAGAAATTAGTAATTTAAATTACATGTTCGTTTGCGTTTTGGTTAATATAGTTTCTGCAAGATAGGCATGCTTCATTAACTCCTTCTCCCAATATTGTTATACAAAAAAGCCAACTAGGTCAGACACTTTATTTTTAGAGTAATAAATATGAATAAGAGGAGGAGTTGCAGGTAAACAGGGGTAAGTTAGAGGCAATAAATTCAAATCTCTTGCTTAAAACCGAATCGAAGTGAATTCAAAACCGAATTAGAATCGAAAATGGAATCGATTATACCTATATAAACCAAAACCGAGCCGAATAAGTCAATTCGGTTCGGTTTAGGTCCAAACTGAACGGTATAAGCTTGGTTCGGTTCGGTCCGACTTCGATCGGTTTGTCGGGTGGGCTTGGTGTTCGGGTCACTTTACTCCATACCTGTTGAGAACTGTACAACTGAATCACCTAATATTTCTGGTAAAAAAGGTTCATCTCATATCATAATTTCAAATATTGTGTTTGGTATCTTCCATGACAAATTGAAAATTCTTTAAATTGCCAAAGAAAAGAGTAATCATGAGCTTAAAGCTTAAATTTTATATATAACGAGTGGTGTATGTCCATTAGTATTTGAACTCGTTTGTATCCAAGACCTCACATGTAAATTCTCTCGTTAGCATTAGGATTGGCCACGGGCCTGTGATTACCATTTTGTGAGTAATCAAGATGGTCTAAAAAAAGACGCGAGTTCAGTCGAATAAATGTTGCTTAGTACAATCGGTAGAGATATAAACTAGTGGCAAATAGTTAAATCATCCGCCCGATTTATTGTTCTGTACTAATACTAAATTTGTGTATCTTCAATTCTTATCACATGCCTTCAACTGTTTTTACGTGTTTCGTTACTTTTACGCATTTAGGTATAAATCATGAATTATACCTAGTTTATAGAGGTTTATAACCAGACAAAATGACGTTTATAAGAAGAGAAAACGAGGTTTAGCTCTTGGAAGCTATATTTTCCATAGAGGCTACAATTGAAGAGTTACAAACTAGTTGAAGTGTATATAAGTAAAAGGTAAGTTTATATAGTTGATGGTTTATAAAAAAAATGATGCGGCATGACGTGACACTGCTATGTTATATGCTTGATAAAAAGCATGACATTAGAGATGTTCTAACGCGTATTAAACTCTAAAGTCGTCACATAAATCTCATGAAAAAGCAGCGCTTTACAGGTTAGATTCCATAAATGTCGACTCAAATATGAGTTAAGCAAGACAAAGAAACATATTTCAGAAGATAGATAATAAGATTGATTAAAGATAACTAATCATAATTAGTTTAAAGAATACGGTGCTCATTAGCACTGACATATTTGTAGTAATTTGTGTGCTTATATTTCCTCCTAATTATGGATTTAATACTTCAAAATTAGTCAGCTTATTAAATATAATAATTGCATGAAAGGGGTGCACAAGATGTGCGAGATCCATTGGTAAAAACATGTGTTGTGACTTGTGACTTTTTAAAAGATAAAACCATGTTTTTGTGTAGTAGACATTTATTAGTCACACAAGGGTAGATGTAAGTATTAAATTTAGGTAAAAGTTTGTAAAAAGAATACTCACCACTTTCAAATAATATATATACATATTCCATAATCTTTTTTTTTGGTAACCGTGATTTCCGACTCTTGGCCGACTAATCCACGGGGTTTAAGCCCACCGCCACACAGACTCAAACCAGGTAAAGCCCTCCCTTTTCAGGAGGTTGGCGTGACCACTTCAAGGTTGTTTGCACCTAGTGGGAATTGAACTTGAGACCTCACACATCCTAATCTTTTGATAATCTTTTGATACATATAAAGATCTATAAAATCACACATCCTAAGGATTAAAAAGCCATATAAAATACCCTAATCAGTCTGGAAGAGCAAATAAATGGTTTGTTTTAGAGAACTACCTGTAAACAGTTTCGCAAACATATTCTAAACCAATTCAGTTCTCAATGTTCAGCAAAAATGCTAAGTTTTCCTCACACTATACAACAAACAACCGGAGCTTAAGAACAACAACAATTGCTTAAAACTACAATAGCAAACAGTGAACTACCTTAAAACTGCAAAAGGGAAACCAAATTCAGAGGGACGTAATGATATGCTTTAAAACTTAAGCTTTAACAATAGGCTAATTCAGATGATCCATTTCATCCCACACATTCAATTCTCTCCCTAAATTGAGGCGTTGTAAACGCCACATACAACTATAGTATTCATTACCACAATTGAGTCGGACTTCAATGTGCCTTAAGAGAAGTTTCTAACACCCCATTTAGAATCGTCTCAATGAACTGGTTCCTAACAAACACTATCAACTAATTTTAGAACAATCATTCATCATCGTGTACAGAATAACATAAACTAGAACTAATATTAAAATTGAAAGTACATAATATTTTATGTAAGTTTCATGTTTGTCAAGATAACCAAAGTTAACAAAATATTCCAGCTTATGACTATATCCCATCAAGACTGGAAAGACACCTCAACACTTTTATCAGAGCTCGAGCAAGAGATGCACACATTGTATGTTTGTCTAAACTTAGTAAACTGGACCAAGTGTAATGCTAACGCATGTCAGGGGCCAAGAACAAGAAAATGTACAGTAATAAAAGATCCTAAACGGACTGGTCCTTAACAAAAACATCAGCCCCTTAACAATATTAACTAAATGGGTAAAGTCTGAATTGAATTTATTGAACTTATATAACATATTTGTTCAAATTAACTAATGTACGCAGTTTATTTTTTTATTCATGATTTACGCAACATACTTTCAAAAACTTATTAATCTACGCAATATTGGCTAAAATGTGACTTATTTGACCGGTTACCACTTCGAAAAGTTACAGTTTAGTTCTTTGATCTGCGTGGACTTCCACCGTTAGTCCCTTGACATTTTTTCATTAGAAAACTTAGTAATGATAAATTGATTTTAATACACACTTTTTTATACGCGCTATTATATACACGTTTTTATACGCGAGGAAGTCTGAACTTTGACAGAAGATTTCAGCATCAAAACTGATCCCGTAAACACTGAAAATCTTGCGTTAAGCCAATGTCTACGTTCTCTACAAGTTTTATATTTTATGTTTTTCATGAAAAGGACATTTAGATGGTCGAAAACCCGATTTAAATTTTAGTAATAGTATTTTTGGTAATTACACAAATAAATCTGAATTTCGACGGTCCTGTAAACTGTTGGGAATAAATTAAGGCCAGATCACTTGAGCGCTGACAAGAACAATTCAAGCGTTGACAAGAACAAAGCAAGCGCTGACAGCTCAAGCGTTGACAAGTTAAAGTCAAGCGTTGATACATTGAAGACAAGCACTGATGGAAGATATAATCTACACGTTTATTATATTCTAGAATACTTCTAGTAAGGATAGAAACGACAATGTATTTTCTATATTTATATTTACCTAGAATAGTTGATACGTAGATTATTGTACAAGGCTTCTTGTATCTATAAAAGAAGGCCTTTAGGTTAATGTTCAATATCAAGTTTTATATAAGTTTTCATTCGTAAACATCTTTCATTGTAAGCAAGTTCGACATTCATAATCAAAGTGAAAGTTTGTTTACATCTTGTGTGTTCTTGTTTAAGTGTTAAATTCCGCATAACACTTAGATTCATAAAGCATATACAAAGGTTTCTCTACGTGTATTACTTGATCTAATCTCGTATACACAAAGCTAATCGATCTAAGTTTGGGATCAACAAGTGGTATCAGAGCTTGTTGAGGAACTTTTGATCTTTAAAGAACACCATACACGAACACCAAAACCCTAATTTTCTCAGAATCCCTAAAAACACCAAAACCCTAACAACATCATGTCTGAAGCAATAACCTCCTCCTCCTCAGCCTTACCAAACATCAAGATTCCCATGCTTGATGCAACCAACTTTGACTTATGGAAGTTCAACTTTGAACAATATCTGGGGATCTATGATTACACACTCTGGGAGATTATTGAATATGGAAACTCATTCAATAAGGCTCAAAAGATTCTTGATGCCATTAGTCAAAGAACAGCTGTTGAAGGATGCCCTGAAGAGGATAAGAAAGAAAAACCTGGAGATGGTAGAGCTGTAGGTGCTGAAGATATTGCAAAGAAAAGGGTTGACATGAAAGCCCTAAATATTCTGAAAGTCTCTTTGGGACAAGAAAACCAGCACAAATATAGAGGCTATGAATCTGCTAAGGATCTTTGGGAAGCACTTGAAGTTGCATATGGTGGCAATGCAGACACTAAGGAAGAAAAGAAAAAGCAACTTCTGCATGATTATGCTGTCTTCAAAGCTCAACCCAATGAGAAACTGAGTAGTGTGAGAAGCAGATTGCTTGACATCACGAGCAAGTTGTCCTTCATGGGGACACAAGTTGGTGATGTTGACACCAATGCTACCTTTCTTAAAAGTCTTGGTGAGGCATGGAAGATTGAGGCAAGATCTATTCTTGCCAACAATACTTACAAGAGCTCCTCGTTTGATGACGTCTACAACAAACTAAGACTGTTGGAAGATGAAACTCTTTCAGAGCATGGAAGCAAATCTACCACCAGCAACATGGCCTACTTCTCTCATAGTGAAGGTCAATTCAATCAGAAGGACTCTTATGTGCATCCAGTTACTGGATCATCATATGTCAGCGCTGGAACAAGTCCTGTCAACGTCTCCTATTCAGACGCTGACACATTCAAGAATGACTCCCCAAGAGTTAAACCTGCTGGTTTGGATTTGGATACTGTTTGTGCTTACATTGCTTCTTTGCCCAATGGTTCAGTGATTACATATGAGGACCTTGAGCAGATAAGTGATGAGCACTTCGAAGAGATGGACATCAAGTGGAACATGGCTCTTGCTAGTATAAGAGCAAATAGGTGGAACAGAAGGTTTAAAAAGAAGATGACCTTCAATGCTAAAGACACAGCTGCATTTGATAAATCCAAAGTTGAATGCTACAACTGTCATCGTATGGGGCACTTCATGAGGGAATGCAGATCTCCTAGAAGATCTGATGCTGGTAAACCCTCAAGTCAGATTGTTAAAGCTTAAGATTCCAAAGCTATGGTTGCAGTTCTAGGAATTGATGGTACAGGATGGGATTGGAGCTATCTGGCTAAGGATGTTGAAGAGGATAAAGCTTTGGTTACTGATATTGAAGAAGAAGAGCATGTTGAATATGCTCTCATGACACACTCCTCCTCTTCATCTGATAATGAGGTATATGATGATGCTTTTTGTAGCAAAGGTTGTAGGTTAAACACTGAAAGACTTAACAAAGAGGTGTTAAAACTAAAAGATGATATGAGTACTGAAAGGTGTAAATTGTCTAATTACCAACTAGCTCTTACTGAAACTGAGAAAACCGTTTCTGAATACAAGAAAATGGAATTTGACTTAAAAGATAAGATCAATATCTTAAAACATGAGCTAGAGGGTAGTATGGATGTTAGGAACATCATGTCAAAGGTTAATAGAGACCTACAGGCTAAGTTAGATGAGGCCATTAAGAATAAAGATAATGTTGACCTCAAAATTCAAAGATTTGATAGAGCCACCCAAACCCTAGGAGACTGTGTAGCTAAACAAAGGGATCCTAAGGACATGACTGGGATTGGGATGAATGATTACTCTCTGGTTCCACCACTAGCTGGTGACTTCTATGGTGTCCTTAGAAAGGACTTGTCTTGGACTGGTATACCAGAATGCCAAGAAGAGGAATTCATTCCTCCACCAAGAGTTGTCACTCCAGTTGAAGAGTATCAACAAAAATTGACTGACCTAAATGAGTGGAAGAAAGCTAACCCTACTTTATTTGTTAAGGGAGGTTTGCTATGTGAAAGTCCCAATGAATCACCACCCATTAAGGTTACTCACCCAATCACTGGTAAAGCTGTTGACCTAGGCTTAAACACTGTTAGAAGACCTACCATTAAATATGCAGAGATGTATAGGAATAATAGGTCACCCAAGAGCCAAGTTAGCAATCATGGAACAGGTTTCTTCTCTTCTAGACCTAAGGTTGTGTCTAAGAAAGCCTGTTACACTTGTGGTAGCTTTTCACACTTGGCATACAAGTGTGTCAACGCTCCCAAAGCCAGCGCTGACAGGAACAATTTCAGCGCTGATAGGAAGAAAGTCAACGTTGTTAGGAAGTCAAACGTCGTCAGACCCAAACCTTGTGTGCAGCAAAGTCCACAAGTGATTAGACCTGCCCCATTCTTTTCTAGAAGGTCTAACACTCATGGACAAAGACCTTTTCAAAAGACAAACACCTGGTCAAATAGGCAATGGGTTCCTGTAGCAAACCCTAGGTTCAACGCTGACAAGGGTAATTTCAGCGTTGACAGGACAAATTCTAACGCTGACAGAAACGTGAACAGACCTAAATATTTGCAGCCACAAGGTAAGGGGTCTAAAGCTTCTTCAAGCTTAACATGGAGACCCAAGAAAGATCAAAACCCTAATGATAATGGGATTTCAATGACTTGCAATAGATTTAATTACATTTCAAAGGTCATTACAAAACCTATTGGGGTTAACTGGGTATTTCATCCTAAAAAGGATGAGAATGGGGTTGTTGTGAGAACTAAGTCTGTTCTTATTGAACAACCAGATGAATCCAAGTCTTTTGAGACTTGGGTTCCCAAAGAAAACCAATTTGTTTTCTTTATGTGCAGGGCATTCAAAGACAGATCAATGATTATGGATATTGGGATAGTGGATGCTCAAGGCACATGACAGGGAAGGAAGACTATCTGACGAATTTCACCCCTATTAAAGATGGTGACAAGGTATACTTTGGAGATGGTTATGGAACAATCACAGGCAAAGGAACCCTTCTCACCAATAATCTACGTTTTGAGAACGTCTTCCTGGTAATAGAACTTGATTATAATCTATTTAGTGTATCACAAGTTTGTGATAACAAAAATAAAGTTCTTTTCACTGATACTGAGTGTTTGGTGTTAAGCAAGGATTTTAAGATCCCTGATGAGAAATATATTGAGTATAGAACACCTAGGCATAAGGACATATATAATGTGAATTTAAATGGGATTAAAATAAATAAAAATATGTCTTGTTTTTATGCTAAGGCCTCAGTAGATGAGAGTAATTTGTGGCACAGGAGACTAGGGCACATAAATTTTAAAAATATAAATAGACTTGTGAGGCTTGGTTTAGTTGATGGTTTGCCTGAGAAGGCCTTCCACAATGACCACTCTTGTGTTGCATGTCTTAAAGGCAAGCAGCACAAGGTCTCATTCAAGTCCAAACAGGTGCATACTAGTTCCAGACCTCTTCATATGCTTCACATGGACCTCTTTGGTCCAACAAATATAGAAAGTTTGAATGGTAAGTCATATTGCTTTGTTGTCACAGATGACTTCTCTAGATTTACTTGGACATTATTTCTTGCTATGAAGAGTGACACTGCTGATGTTCTTTTTGATTTTATCACTCAAATTGAGAAAAGGTCTGGCAATGAGGTTAAAATGCTTAGGAGTGATAATGGTGGAGAATTTAGGAACAAGAAGCTAGATGATTTCTGTGCCAGGAAAGGAATTACTAGGCAATTTAGTATTGCTAGAACCCCACAACAAAATGGGGTTGCTGAGAGGAAAAATAGAACCCTAATTGAAGCAGCCAGAACAATGTTGGCTGATGCTCACTTTCCTATAGCCTTTTGGGCTGAGGCTGTTAATACAGCTTGTTATGTGCAAAATAGAGCATTGGTTAACAAAATTCAGAACAAAACACCTTATGAGTTACTTTGGGGAAGAAAACCTAATATTGGTTTTCTCAGACCTTTTGGTTGTCATGTAGTAGTATTAGATACTAGTGATGCCTTAGGGAAATTTAATGCAAAAGGTGATGAGGGCTATTTCATGGGGTATTCAGTCCAGAGCAAGGGTTATAGGGTTTATCTTATAGAGGACAAACGTATAGTTGAGAGAGTACATGTTAGGTTCTTAGAGAATAAACCTAGTGATCCTGAAAGTGGTCCTAATTGATTGTTTGATTTGGAACCCTTATCTAGAACATTAAATTATATGCCTGTCACTAATCCAGACATTGTGAAGGTAACTTCAAATGTTGTGGAGGAACAAGTTGTTAATGTTACAGGTACACAGGTTCATGAGAAGGTTGGATCACAAGCAGAAAAGGCATCTCCTACATTTGAATATGTCACAATTCCCATTTGGACAGATGCTTTTGCTGCTGCTGCTGCTGGACAAGATAATGGTGGTTTCCAAATACCACCAGATACAAACATGCATGGTTCTTCAGGCGCTGACAAAGGCAAATCTAGCGCTGACAAGACCAATTCAGACGTTGATGGCTCAGACGTTGACAACAACATTTCAAGCGTTGTTAGCCCAAGCGCTGACAAACAAGGTTCAGACGTTGACAACACTTATGGGCATCTTTTCTCTTCCAGTTTTGAACAAGGTGGACCTTCCATTATTCATGAAGAGGTTCATGTTGATCAAAGAGAGTCTGATGAAGAAGATATTGGCAACATGGAGCGTGAAGTTGAGGACACCAGACTTTTTGAAGGAGGGGTTCTCACTTCCACAATGAAGAATCACCCCACATCTCAGATCATTGGTGATATTATGACTCCAGTTTAGACTAGAAGATCTCATCAAGGTCTTGGTGGGTTTATTGCCAATATACACAAGAAGGTTGATACCCCTCTTGTGCAAGCATGTTTGTTTGCATGTTTTCTGTCACAAGAAGAACCCAAGAAAATATTTGATGCTCTCAAAGAACCAAGTTGGGTGGAAGCAATGCAGGATGAGCTTCACCAATTTGCAATTCAGGATGTTTGGGAGCTGGTTGATTGTCCTAGATATGTCAGACCTATAGGGACAAGATGGGTTCTCAGGAACAAAAGAGATGAAAGAGGTATTGTGGTCAGAAACAAGGCAAGGTTAGTGGCTCAAGGTTATACACAAGAGGAGGGGATAGACTATGAGGAGGTCTTTGCACCAGTTGCAAGGATTGAAGCTATTAGGATTTTTCTGGCCTATGCTTCCTGCATGGGCTTCACAGTCTATCAAATGGATGTCAAGAGTGCTTTCTTGTATGGCACCATTGTTGAGGAAGTATATGTCATGCAACCTCCTGGTTTTGAGGATCCAGAGCATCCAGATAAAGTGTATAGAGTCAAAAAGGCTATGTATGGCCTTCATCAAGCCCCTAGAGCATGGTATGGTACTTTGTCTACCTATTTGGTGGACAATGGATTCAAGAGGGGCACCATAGATCAGACACTGTTTACAAAGAAGAAAGGCAAGGATGTGTTGCTTGTGCAGGTCTATGTTGATGATATCATTTTTGGGTCTACTGATCCAAAGATGAGTGAGGATTTTTCCAAGCTTATGACAGAAAAATTCAAGATGAGTGCTATGGGGGAGATGAACTTCTTTCTTGGTTTACAAGTTCAGCAGAAAGAGGATATTATCTTCATCTCCCAGGACAAATATGTTCCTGAGATCTTGAAGAAGTTTGGCTTTTCACCACATGAAAAGAGGGCTACTACTCCTATGGATAGAGAACACCCTTGGGGAAAGATTGGAGATGGGAAAGATGTTGATGTCAGGCACTATAGATCCATGATTGGATCCTTGATGTATCTTACTGCCTCCAGACCTGACATTATGTTTGCTGTGTGTGCTTGTGCACGCCATCAAGTGACTCCCAAAGAATGTCACCTTTATTCTGTGAAGAGGATCTTTAGGTACCTAAGATGCTACCCTAGTCTTGGTTTGTGGTACCCAAAGGATTCACCATTGGAGCTGATTGCATATTCAGATAGTGATTATGGAGGTGATAAGTTTGATAGGAAATCCACAACTGGTGGATGTCAGTTTCTTGGGAGCAGGTTAATATCTTGGCAATGCAAGAAACAAACAGTGGTGGCTAATTCTACAACTGAAGCAGAGTATGTGGCTGCAGCAGCATGTTGTGGTCAAGTGTTGTGGATTCAGAACCAGCTGTTGGACTATGGGTATAATTTCATGCATACTAAGATATTTGTTGACAATAATAGTACTTTATGCATCATTAAGAATCCTGTACATCATTCTAAAACTAAACACATAGAAATTAGACACCATTTTATAAGAGATTGCTTTGAGAAAGGTTTAATACAACCAGATAGGGTTGACACTGAGGAAAATGTGTCAGATTTATTAACTAAACCTTTTGATGCAGGGAGATTTCAATACTTGGTAACAAGTATTGGCATGGTTAATCTCACATAATATGTGTTTTGGATTCTTTTTGTAAAAGTATGTACAGGATGATGCATTATTATTGGTCTTATTGATGATTTAGATTTTCCACTATATTTTTCTAACACTGACAAAGGTTGCTTGAACACTGATAAGTGTTTTTGCAACGTTGTCAGCAATATAATTGTCTAACGCTGACAAGGCTTCCTTCAACGCTGTCATGTGTTATCGGGGCGTTGTCAGCAACAATGTTAGTTTTGTGGTTTTCAATGTAAATGTGCAGATGGTGTTAGCAGTATACCATTGGATACAGAGTTGCTTATGGATCAATGGAGAAGCATTTGGACAAGTTTGTTATTTATGGATGATGGTTGGAATGTTTCATTCCTATCTTGACATAAATTTTTTATGTTCATGCATGATTTTAGCAAACTTTTTGTATCATCGTTTAAGGGGAGGTTTTAGGAACCTTTAGGATGTTTGGGTATCCATATGATACTCTTATCACAATTCTAGATTGTGTCCACAGGTGAGTATGAGTTAGTTTTACTAAATCATGAGGCACTGTAGCATGCATAGTATATCAACTTTGCATGCTGCCAAGACATTTTTGGCCTAGAATTGGTTGTGGTCTGTTGGGAGACTTGGGAATGATTTTGATATGGGATTTACCTGGGAGTAACAAGGATTTTATAAGGTAACTTTGTTGTTAAGAATTTTGGTTAGCAAGGGACACTAGAGGACTGTTATGTCTATCTTGCTTATGCAAGTGCGCATAACTGGACAGTGCTTGCCGCCCTATGATAATTATCAGCTTTTGGTTATCTTCTCTAGGATAAATTACTTGTTAAGGTCATTTTTCACTTTTTAAAATATTTTTATTTTTGGACGCTGACAAGATTTTTCCAAGCGTTGTTGTGACCAAATTGGACGCTGACATGGCTTTAGGCAAACGTTGACAAGATTATAGCCGTTGGGCGTTGATAGGTTATTTTTGACTGTTGACACTCAATGGGACCTACCCAGTTGTTACTTTTTGACATATTTTCAAGCCGTAATTTTAGGAGTTGTTACTTTCATTTAATGCATGAGATAACTTATAACTTTTTCAATATTTTCATGATTGATTTTTGAAAATCTTTGCCTATTTCTGGGCCAATCACATGCATTCTTTCTCTCCTATAAATTTGGCTCCTATTTTAAACAGGGTATCTATAATTCTTGTCTAACAATTTTCTCTTATCAACTTCATCTTCTACACTTAAAAATAACAGCTTTCATCAATGGCACCAAAGTTTAACTCAGCAGAATTGGCATTGGGGTTCAGATCACAACACAACATGATTGCTTATCTTGAAGCTGATGATGATCTGTTTCCTCAATACACACAAATGGTGGCGTATTTGAACGCATCCCCATTAAGGTATGCTCTTTCTCATGCACCACTCATTCCAGTCACACACATTAAGCAGTTTTGGAACACTGTTAGTTCCTCAACAGTTAATGGAGTGACGACATTAACTTCTATTGTTCATGGGAGGTCTTGGGTGGTTACTGAGGCTTTGGTACGCCAAGCCTTGCATCTTGATGATGCTGATGGTATAGTCACCCTTCCCATAAATGAAATAGAACAAGGGCTTAGGGCTTTGGGATATCCCTTTCCTGATGCAGGTACTCTAAACAAGTATCATAAGCAGGAATTTCCCCCAGCCTGGAAGTACCTCATACACGTCCTCCTTCAATGTTTGAGTCCCAAATGTACTGCACACAATGAGATCAATAGATCCATTGCAAGTGCTATTGTGTGCATTGCAACAGGGCAAAAATATAACTATTCTAAAATGATTTTGAGGGGATGTATAAAAACAAGGGGACAAAAATGACTTTAGCTTATCCCCGTTTTCTGCAAATGGTTTTTGATGATCAAGGTTACTGCTCAAGGGATCACAATGATTTTTATAAGATCCCTGAGCAAAAGAAAGCTATTTTTATGAAGATTGATTCACCACCCCATAGAGACTTACCTTTAACCCAAGCCATGCTTGCTGTTATTGCAGCAGCACAACCCCAACCAGACCCCCAACCTCAAATTGACCCTCAACCACAACTTGAACCTATTCCTGAATCTTTACCTTCACCTGAACACATGCAACTTGACCAAGAACCCTTTGACGCTGACACATCGAATGTTGGCGTTGATGTGCCTATTTCCAACGCTGACACACAACCTTCACAATCCCAAACACCCCTTAACCAACCCACACCTACTCATTCTTCTACACCATCTTCCTCACCCCCTGAATATAGGTTGATGAAACGCCAAAGGACTACTTGAGTGTTCTCCTCTGGTGGTCCTAGCCATGAAGCAGAGAGAACCACCACCACAAGTGTGTCTGGTGACCTGGATGAGGCTGGGACTATTGGTTCTGGCTTAGCAGCTGGCCAAGGCAGTCCCACCATCATTAAGTCCTCATCCATGCCCAATGAATCTGACTTGGGAGGTCAAATCCCCATTTTAGAAGAGGGCAGACTAGAACCAATGACTCTTATAGAATTGACGGCAGTCTGCATTAGCTTGCAAAAGAAAAATGCAGACTTAGTACAAATTGTCAGCTCACAAGGCCTTGAACTCAAGCAATTGAGGGAGAGGATTGTTGTTTTGGAAAGTGATCGTGTTAGAAGGGGTATGGAGGAGTCTTCCAAAGGGGAGGAAGATCAAATAAATCTGAGTGATAAGGGCAGCCAGGATGGTCAATCAATGGATGTTGCTGAAGCCCTTACAACTTTGAAGAAACAAACAGGTTTTGATACGTCCTTAGTCTCTCCCACCAATTTAAATTTATCATTTACAGCTATGTTGAGAGAGGTTACACAAGGCGCTGAGGGAAAATATTTGAGCGTTGACAAGGCAAATTTGGACGCTGATAGAAGTATTTTGGGCGCTGATAGGATAAATTTGGGCGTTGACAGACCTGCACATGAAGGTGATGTATCCCAGTCATCATCTATCATCAAGGAGGTTTCTACTCAGGTATTACCATCTACCTTACCAACCATTGCACCATCAGATAAGGGTAAGGGTAAAATGGTAGAAGAGTTTGTTCCAAAAGATGCAGCCCAAGTTGAATTTGATAGAAGATTGGCTGAACAAATGATGGAACAAGATGAAAAGGAGAAGTCACCATTTGTTGTGACTTCAGAAGAAGAAAGTGATGGAGCTAGCTCAGACTCAAGTGTAACGATTATAGAACCTGAAAGGCTTGAGTATGGAGATGAGTTGGCCAAAGAGAAGCTGAGAGACTTGAAATTGCAGGTTGACTTTGACATGCCAGAGGTGGTTCAAATGTACAATTCTTGGGAAGAAAGCTGCATGGATAATCCAGACTTGACCATTTCAGATCAAATATGGGGTTTGGAGCTTCTTCTTAGAGTTCAGAAGGATTGTAAGGTAATTTTGAAACATAAGGCAAGCAATATTCTCTCAGAGTTGAAAAGGGATAGAAGGGAGCTCTACTTTATGTTGCTCAGATGTCATGGAGTTGGATGGACATATCAAAAGTTGAAGGCTTTGACATTTGATGAGTTGGAAAGCAGGGCTTATCCCATTTGGGTGAAAGTGCAGGAAGCAAACACTCTCAGACTTCTTTCAGATGAAAGAAAGGAGCAACTTGCAGAAGAAATGGAAATCAAGAAAGCTATGATGATTCCCAGGCCAGTGAAGAAGGGATTTAAAATATGAGTTTCCAAAAGATATGGATCCACTATATCCAAGTGAAGCAGTTATAAGAAAGAGCCTCAAGCTCTCCCCATTAGAAGCTTCAGATATGGTGCAAGTGTTACCATTAGATCTCAGGAACCCAATTGTGAGTTATGAAGAAGATGAATGTGGGTTCTGGAAGATTGGCAGATTTGGAAAGGAGGTACACACTTTTACCACTCTCATATCTTTATTTGCAAGTTGTGATAGAGAAGACTTGGTGGACCTTTGGAGGTTACTGGAGACCAAGTATGAGGCTGAAGCACCAACTTCAGCTAATAGAATAAAACTTTGGACCACATTCAAAAGAATGTGTGGGCCAAAAGATGAAGATCCTGCAATATGGAAGGATCTTGAAGATGACCCCAGTGGTCTTCAATGGAGGTTATATTCAGCTGCTGGTGTATACCATTTGAGTTCTACAAAGTTTGCTGAGTATCTACTTGTGGATGCTCAGTATTTCATATCCAAGGCTGTTTTGGAAAAGATGAAGGACACTCAGCTGGAAATAGATTATTCAAGTGACGTGGCAAAAGATTTGATCAGATTTATTCATTACCAATATGAGAAGGTTTGTCAGACTCCTCCTAGTCCTTAATGCTTATTCAGAAACTTGATCATAAGAGTGGATATCAAGTTTAGGGGAGGATTGTTGGGAATAAATTAAGGCCAGATCACTTGAGCGCTGACAAGAACAATTCAAGCGTTGACAAGAACAAAGCAAGCATTGACAGCTCAAGCGTTGACAAGTTAAAGTCAAGCATTGATACATTGAAGACAAGCACTGATGGAAGATATAATCTACACGTTTATTATATTCTAGAATACTTCTAGTAAGGATAGAAACGACAATGTATTTTCTATATTTATCTTTACCTAGAATAGTTGATACGTAGATTATTGTACAAGGCTTCTTGTATCTATAAAAGAAGGTCTTTAGGTTAATGTTCAATATCAAGTTTTATATAAGTTTTCATTCGTAAACATCTTTCATTGTAAGCAAGTTCGACATTCATAATCAAAGTGAAAGTTTGTTTACATCTTGTGTGTTCTTGTTTAAGTGTTAAATTCCGCATAACACTTAGATTCATAAAGCATATACAAAGGTTTCTCTACGTGTATTACTTGATCTAATCTCGTATACACAAAGCTAATCGATCTAAGTTTGGGATCAACATAAACAAACAAAAGTTGAAGAACAAACAAACAGACAATGACCAATCTTGTAAACAGTTTCGTAAACATATTCTATTGATACTCAAAGATCCACCAATTCAGTTTTCAATGTTCAGCAAAAATGCTAAGTTTTTCTCGCACTATACAACAAACAACCGCAACTTAAGAACAACAACAATTGCTTAAAAATACAATTGCTTAAAACTACAACAACAAAAGGGAAACCAAATTCAGATGGACGTAATGATATGCTTTAAAACTTAAGCTTTAACAATATCCATTGCATCCCACACTTCAATTCTCTCCCTAAATTAAGGCGTTGTAAACGTCGTGTCGGACTTCAATGTGCCTTAAGAGAAGTTCCTAACACATCATTTATAATCGTCTCAATGAACTGGTTCCTAAGGAACACTATCAACTAATTTTAGAAGAATCATTCATCATCGTGTACAGAATAACATAAACTAGAACTAATATTAAAATTGAAAGTACATAATATTTTAGGTAAGTTTCATGTTTGTCAAGATAACCAAAGTTAACAAAATATTCCAGCTTATGACTATATGCAAGGTTTCAGATAGCGTGAGGCGCGGCGTGGCGGCGAGTCTAAGCCTTGAGCTTTTGCGTAAGGCGTAGAGGCGCGACATTTTTAAGGCGTGACTTAAGGCGTTAATATATAATTATAAATTTTTAGTGTTATATCATATTTATAATTATACGAGTTATAAACATTTATAAATCTTAACTAAATTTGAAAATATTAGTAAACGTAAGTAAAAACCTAAATATTTGAAAATTTTCAAAACTTTTCAAAAAAACTTGCGCCTTTACCCGCTTTTGCTCGCGTTTTCCCGCCTTATCCAAGGCCACGTTTAGCGCCGACGCTAAAGTTTATTTCTTAACATGGAGGCCACGTCTCGCGCCTTTGCCCCGCCTTAGCGCCGCAAAGCGCGCCTTTTAGAACCTTGACTATATCCCATCAAGACTAGAAAGACACCTCAACAATTTTATCCTCATGGCATCTTCAAGGTGAACGAACTTAGAGCTCGAGCAAGAGATGCACACATTACTCAGTAAACTGGACTAAATTTAATGCTAACGCGTGTCGGGTCAAGAACAAGAAAGGAACAATAAAAGATCCTAAATGGACTGATCCTTAACAAAAATATCAGCCCCTTAAGAATATTAACTAAATTGGTAAAGGTTGAATTTATGTAACATATTTGTTTAAATTAACTAATGTACGCAACTTATTTCTTTTATTCATGATCTACGCAACATACTTTTAAAAACTTACTAATCTACGCAATATTGGCCAAAATGTGACTTATTTGACCGGTTACCACTTAGAAAAGTTTCAGTTTAGTCCTTTGATCTGAGTGGACTTCCACCGTTAGTCCCTTGACATTTTTTCATTAGAAAACTTAGTAATGATACATTGACTTTAATACACACATTTTTTATACGCGCTATTATATACACGTTTTTATACGCGAGGAAGTCTGAACTTTGACAGAAGTTTTCAGCATCAAAATTGATCCCGTAAACACCGAAAATCTTGCGTTAAGTTATGTCTACGTTCTCTACAAGTTCTATATTTTATGTTTTTCATGAAAAAGGACATTTAGATGGTCGAAATCACGATTTAAGATTGTGACAGCAATAAGAAATCACGATTTTTTTCTTTTGTACTTATTTTCTATCGTTATTGCTCTTTCTCTCTTATTTTCATTTTATACTCGAGAAGTGTCTTAATCGACAAGTAAAATACTTCCTTCGTCTCACTATTAGTGTTCACATTTACTATTTGAGATGTCTCAATTTAATTGTCTACTAATAAAATAGATATAGAAGTTTGATCAATTTTATTAATATATTACTTTATTTGAAATTATTAGTACAAACTTTAAAAGAAAAATTTAATTAATTAGCGTAAAATGAATATGATTCTAATATGTTAATGGTGTATTACATTTTTGAGCCGTATATAACAAATATGAGAAACATTTGTGTCTACATACTTATGTTTTTTTCTATTTTAACAAAACGAAAAACTCTTACTAATCGAAAATTGTGTGTATCGTCACACATTTTCAATCTTTGTATGACCACTTAGGACCTTTGGTAATTCCACCGTCAACCTGAAGCTACCATTTTCCCAGGACATACGACATTTCCTGTGATTGTTGGGCCGGTGACGTTTTTATCAAAATGTATTTTCCAGCCTTACAACGAAGATAATTTCTTCAATCAGGAGACATTTATCAGCTGGTACAGTGAAGATGGATTTCTTAAGCTTGAGTGGTCGACTCAAAGCTAAACTTCATACCTTATTCTATTTCCAAAAGCACCTATTTCAATAAGAACAAAGTTGTTTTTCTCTTTTATCATAAAATAAAAGCCAAAATAACTTAGGGTTTCGATCAACGCTTCCGACAAACATATTAACCTCTCGTTGTAGGTTTTGTTTGACAAAAGTGGAGGCGAGGGCTGCAAAGGTGAGAGTGATGTTTGTGCAAAATACAATAAAGGGTATAAATAAGGCCAAAAGTGTATATTGTGGCGGGAAAATGGACATAGATTTGGCGCCAAAGTTTAGTACACTAGGATTAATTGATTGCTAAAGGTGAGATACAAGTGGTTAGATAGGATGGTATGAATGAAGTTTAACACTTTTGCTACCACTATTGTTTTTTATTGAATATAAAACAAAGCAAATAAGCTTGAACAAACACATGTGATATCTATGGTAGTGGGTAAGTGGTTGGTTCAACTTAAATGTGTGATGGTCTTTTAAAGTATATTTTGATGTACTTCTCAAAGTGTTTTCCTTGTGAGTAGTGTTCTTGAGATATCACTACTTCACAATTTTGGTTACGTTTAAACTCGAATTCAAAACCAAATTGCAATCTAGTTGTTTGTCAATCGATTATTAGCATCTCGAATGAGGTAGGTCATTGACACTTGTCTCTCATGGGACCTAACTCACAAACTCTTAGTTTTTGTACTAGCCAACTAAAAACCAATGGCGGATCCAGGATTGAAACCAAGATGGTTCCTTCGCTTCGTTAAACTTACATATTCAAGTGTTTAAACCAAGCCGGTTTGAATCTAAAAGTGTTTCTTAGTTCCGTTGGAGCTAACAAGTCAACTAACATGTCAAGTGAATCTAACACGGTGCATGACGACATTAATAGAAAAGCACTAAAATTTATTAGAAAATTTTGAAAATAATTCACAAATAAAAACAACACATAATCCATATTACTATGTCGTCTAACAAATTTTAACTTGTAGTACATATTTAATTAAATCGAAGTATATATAATCGGACCAAATTATTCGTAACTACTCCTCCCATCTCATAAATATAAATATAATTTATCGACAGACACACTCAATTTAATAAAAAACATTACTGAAAATTTTTAGTTTTTTCTCTCTTATTTTTTATAAAATAATAATTTTACTTTTAAACAATTAATTTATAACTTATTTATATTTATAATAATATTTTCAAATAAAGGTGATAAAATATACATAATATACATTTTTATTTATTTTATAAATAAATTATTAAAGTAATTTAAAACATTCAAAAGTAAAATACAGTAATAAACTAGACTATAGTTTCAGAACAAATAAATTACGTTTAAATCACCTGCAAGTTTTCATAAACACAAATTTCTATTACTTCAAACAACTATATAGCTAAATAAAAACCAGGATGAGTATTTTGACCCGAATCCCGAATCTGAACCTAAATCGTACCTGAAACCATATCAATTCTCGGTACTCGAATTTCGTTCGATATGGGACCGGAACTACGAAATGAGATGAAAAAAGATTGAGATCACTAATTAGGTACGGGACCAGTAACAATCGGGAAATTTCCGAAAAAGATGAGAGAATCCCGATTTCTCGGTACTGGTACTGATATCGATCCCCGAATTTTTTTCGATACACAATCGATATAAAACTTTTTAGATCGAGAAAAAATCGAAAACACTCAATCAAAATTGGTTCGGGACGGAATAAAAAATGTATACCATTAGTTGGGAAAAGGATTATCTCATGTTATGGTCAAATATTATTGGTCATGTTAACCATTTTGAAAATATAAATAAAGAAGGAGGCCCCTGAATTTAATTAAATAAAAAAAATTAATCTATCAATTAATTTGTGATTAGTGAACATGATAAGTCATGTTTGACAAAAAAAAAAGTTTTAAAGGAAAGCAAAAATAATTAAAAAATTACGTAAAATTCACATTTACCCAGACTTCAAATCTACTTTCACGTGAGTCTTTTCCTTTTCTCTTTTTTGTCTTACATCCATCCTCTTCTTCATGCATCTTCGTCATTTAACCCATTTCTAAAACAGCTTTATGAAACTCGAACTGAACTACTGTAGATCGTTTCCCGTTTTCGTTTCACTTTGTCGAATCCCAGAGAGCCGCAAGGTGGTTCCCATCATATTTTCAAGGTAGGTCCCCAAAATTTACTATGCATATACTAGCCAACTAACGTCAGTACGTCACATGGACTTAATTCCATGAAGTTGCTCGTGTTGGATTATAGTAAAATGTGAATGAGATATCGTGAGTTTTGTATATATCTATTTTAATAGCTGATTTAAACTTTGGGAATAAGTTTAGAGAATCAGTTTTAAATAAATAGAATATATCATTTGTTTGTAAACATTGACAGAATATGTTTAAACAAATAAGATATATCGAAATCAGTTTAATTCTTATGTGATATTCTGTCTTGGTGACCAAGACAAGTTTTCACTGTAAATTAAACTCATTCTCATTCAGTTTTAGACATAGAAAATACAGCTTCATAGCAACCAAATTCCAGTAGTCTCTTCGATCAGAGACATACAAGTTTCCGTGATCTTTCAGGCAGTTTTGTTAAGTCCGACAGTACAACTTACTGTTTTGGCTGTTGTACCCTGGGAAATAGACGACGAATCTGTTTTAGGGGAAGCGTGTCAAACACGTGCCTTGACTCTTTATTGTTTATCATGTTTAACACGTGGTTCCGCTCGAGTGAGCATTCTTGCTGGCGATCTAGTAAGTCTTTTATCATTTTATTAGTTTATTTAATTATCGTTTATAATTATATCTGTCTGTTATTTATTTTCTGTTAGTATAATTATATTATTTTGATTTTATAAATAAAAGTGTACATGTTTCCTACAGTCTTAAAACAAATTTTGCGTAAAATTAAAACACTTTTTGTTAAAATCAGATTAATTAACAGATTTTTGTAAACTGTTTTTTTATCGAAACCAAGATTGTGTTTCTTTGGAAAATCAGTTTCAACTTAACAGAATTTTATATAACAAATCTATAAACGATATTTAATATAGTTCATTGAATCAGTTTATGCTGAAACCATGATGAGTTTCATATCAATCTGATCTATTATTTTTATTACCAATGTTATTGTTTAAATCTAGGTTTATAGAAACCAAGATTGAGTTTCTTTGAATCAGATTTGGTACAAGTCTGTATAAACCATGTCGAGTTTATTAGATACCAAATTGTTTTAATAGTTCTTAGCTGTATTCCGTTAGAATATTGACAATTTTACTTGTGGTAACAGAATTGTGACCCTAGTGAATCTTGTAAATGTAATTGGTGAGCCAGTTACAGCATGATTGGAATCATAGTGAATTTAGATTCACTGAAACCAAGTGGAGTTTCTTTGACACAAATCTCATAAAAGATAAGTTGCTATTTTATGAGATTATTAATACGTATTCATTGATCTCATAAAATGTAAGCTCTTATTTTATTAGACTTTTGAAACGTGTTCAATAAAATCAAGAAGAATTTCTTTGAAACAAGATGTTGACAATGGTATGAGTTATCATTAAAATATCATATTACATACACTATTTTATTAAATTAAAGAAAGGGTTTGTTTGACTTGTGTAATTCATTGTAAATTGAGCCGAGTTTAATTATAAACCAGATATAATTCTTGAAACCTTGTTGAGTTTATAGATATATCTATAGAAACCTTGTCGAGTTTATAGGTAAATCTATAGAAACCTTGTGAAGTTTCTTTAGAAGAACGGATCTACTGAAATCTCGTTATGTTTCATTGTAGAAATAGATCATGTGAAGTTAAGATCTTCTTAATGAATATTGACAACATAATATTACATATGTGTTTTTTGATAAAACATTATGTTATAGCTGATATTTTCTTTAATTGTTTAGTCGAAAGACTTCCTTTAAAGTAGGTTTTGTAAAACGGATCTTACAAAACGTTTGCGTTTTAAACAAAAGCCGATGTAATTCGCTTTTGGTTAAGAAACATTATGTGGTTTAGCATGTTGTTAATAGTGCCAAAATTAGTGTCAACTAAATCATGGGACCTCTTAATAACATTTGGAATATCACGAGTGACATCAAAAGGGAGACCAATACTTACTTGTACGGTAGATGCTTTGAAGCATTTAGAAACTTGTTTTGCCATAACTATGCGTTATATGGTCTAAATGACATGAAAACTAAGGCCATGATGGAATCCAACCATAGCTAATCGTACATTCGCACTCCAGTATCATGTCATGTATATGGTGATAAGAGTTTGATTAACTCTTATAATGCCGTTGAGAATGGGGAGAACGAGTTTGAGCAACTCTCCAACTAAGAATATCAAGGAAAAAGAAGATGTAGTTCACATTTGGAAAAGACACTAAGTTAACCAACGCTGTGTGTGCCGGAGATTCGTAGGAATCTTATCTCCGGATGGTTGCTTAATGAAATTTGGCTTTCATATGTGTTTGAATCAAATAAAAATTGACTTAATGAATAACATAAATTTAGTGCATGTGGGTTATGCCTTTAAAATGGTTAAGTTGATTATATTTTATATGGTCATTTTTAAATGTATGTTATGACTTACTTTGACATGTTTTAAATTTTTACTCAACATGTTGTCCAATTAAACCAAATTGGAAACCCATTTTTGTATTGACACGAATTACAAAATCAAAACTTACGTTGAAGCCAAATTGATAAGTCTTTTCTCTTGGTTGAAGAGAAATAACAAAAAACCTTGATATTATTCACATGGTTTTATGTGATTTGGAATTGAGACCTACTAAGGTAGAGAGTATCGTGTACTTCATCATATTAATTGAATGTGGTACAAAATATTGCTATTTACACTTACTTGAGAGTAAGGATATAGACAAGCTTGATCTATATACATAAGTTCAGAACCAACTTATTATCGATAATAAGGTGATTCGAAGTTATTGGAGGTGAATATGTGTCTCCATTTCTAAATTTTTATGCTAAACTTAGAATAAGACACAAATTCATTGCTCTTGATATAGAAAAGAATCGTGCCTTAGTATAAATGGTTAATGCCATGTTCCTAAGTCCAGGTTTAAGCCATGGCATGTGGGGGAAAGCGATTATATCGATTACTTATCTTTTAGATAAGATCACGTGTAAATAAAATAAGATAATTTTTACGAACTATGGGTGAGAAGAAAACTATCTTATAAGTACTTACAAATGTGGGGGATATCTAGCTAAGATATCCGTATGAAATTCAAGGTTCGAAAGATTGGACCTAAACCATGGACTGTATGTTCACAGGATTTGTTATGAATAGCAGTGATTATCGTTTCATTGTACATGAATCGAAAATAGACATAGTAATGGAATTTCGGAAATATATTCCTTGTTTACGAAGGAAATTGAAAGATCATCTAGAATAGATGACGAGGTTGTCCAAGGTCAGAGACAATGAGATGATATTGATCTCTTAGAAGAGAGACAAGATTGACCCAAGAAGAGGTTAAACCTATGAGAAACAAAATGAGATGAACCGATATAATGGTTGGATTCAGTTTTGTGTCTTTTATAGTAGGAAATGAACCTACTTCTTATTGAGAGGCCTTAACTTATTTGAAAGGGTATCAATGGAAATAAGCCATTAAAAGTGAAATAGATTCTATTTTACAAAAGTAAACTTACATGCTCGTGGATTTAACTCAAAGGAAGTTTGCCACTAGGCTATAAGTGAATCTTTAATAAGAAGATGAAAGTCGATGGCATCACCATTGACATGTGCAAAGCAAGATTGTTAATCAAAGAATTTAGAAAACAAGAAGGTCTAACTTCCTTTGATACTCATTCGCATATTACGCGAATAACATCGATTAGGATGGTACTATATTATCGCATTAAGAAATTTTGAAATTTCCTTATGTGGATGTGAAAATGATATTTCTAAACAGGGATTTAGAAAAGGAACTATACATGAACCAACATGAGAGTTTCATGGTTCCTAGACTAAAAAATTTGTAGGCTTATTAAGTCATTATATGGCTTAAGGAAAGCTCCCAAGCAATAACATCAAACTTTTGACCATATCATGTCAGAATGTGGATTCAAAATTGATATATGTACGTGTGATCAATAGTAAATATGTACTTTTGTGTTTATACATGAATAGTATACTTATCATAGAAGTGATAACAAGATGAATAAATCCACTAATGATTTGTTGTAATCAATATTTGACATGAATTTCATTAGTTGTTGGGCTTGTTGAACCCATATGGATTTAGTTTGAAGTCAAACATTAAGAAAAACAATACTATTGAGAGGTACAATGTGGGGGATTCCGGCCTAGCTAGAGTCCAATGACATCTTTTTAAATCTATTTAAAATAGAGGTAAAATTGTTTCCCATTTTGAATACTCAAAGAATATTGGGTATCTTATGTGCCTAATGACGTGTGTATGATCTGATTTAGAACTTATAATCAGGCAAACATATATATTAGTAATTCAAGTGGGGACCATTTGAATAAGTATTACTTAAGTACTATGATACTAATAATATTGCATTATGGAAGATATCATACTACTATCAAGTGATAGAGTAATGCAAATATGGATTCTTACATATAAGAATCTAGATCCACTAGAGTGGATGTATTTATCCTAAGTGGAAAGCTATGTCTTAAAAAATCTTGAAAGTATTTCAAAGAGACAATTATAGCTAAATCTATGATGAAATATGAATTTATTATTTGAGATAAAATTATAGAATATGCAGGATAGTTTACGTTAATTCGTAAAGGACATACCAAGATGGCGTATACCGGTAACGACCATGTTTATAAAGTGTGATAGTCAATAGAATTTGACAGAGCTCATATCACAAATGTGAAACGGTAAGTCGAGACATATCCATCATAGATTGTGATTTTTGCGACAACTACTCTCAACTAGAGTTATCACGATTGACTATGTAACGTCAAAGGATAACATCACAGATCCGCTTACGAAAGGCTTAAGCAGAGAGTTAGTTAGTGAGTCGTCTAAAGGAATGAGACTAAAGCCCTTGAGGAATGAGTTTCTATGAAGGAAAACCTAACCCAGTTGACTGGAGACCCCAAGATCTCGGTTCAATAGGACAACCTAATCATAGAAATGTGGGGGAAGTCACGTCAATGTGGGGGAGTTACTTAATACAGTAACTTTCCTAGTCTATTCCTAAAACAATGTGACTTGTTGAGAGGTTAAACATATGGCTTAATGATTCAGGATGAAATCATAAAGAAAAATGATTCAAGATGAAACCATAAAACATATGCTTTTAATGATTCAAGATGAAATCACCTATGTAAGAGAGAAGTGGGGTCGCTTAGAAGGAAATTGTGGGGGCGCAATTTATAAGAGCTCTTGCAGAACCAGGCGAGTGTTCATGACCATAACGAACACGACTATGAGGACTTAACAAGGTCAGGGAGAGTCTTGTGTGAGTGTGTATTGTCGTCTACTTAAACAGATATTGAGTTCAAGGACATCGCGTCAACTAAGATCTAGGAGACTAAGTGCATCTCACAAGGGAAGGTTCAAAGGGTAACACCTACCTATCCTATGCAGGACTTAACCGCAGAAATTTCGCAGAAACTTTTGTGTGTTTTCGACCGATCTCCATTCATGTGGGGGATTGTTGGATTATAGTAAAATGTGAATGAGATATCGTGAGTTTTGTATATATCTATTTTAATAGCTGATTTAAACTTTGGGAATAAGTTTACAGAATCAGTTTTAAATAAATAGAATATATCATTTGTTTGTAAACATTGACAGAATATGTTTAAACAAATAAGATATATCGAAATCAGTTTAATTCTTATGTGATATTCTGTCTTGGTGACTAAGACAAGTTTTCACTATAAATTAAACTCATTCTCATTCAGTTTTAGACATAGAAAATACAGCTTCATAGCAACCAAATTCCAGTAGTCTCTTCGATCAGAGACATAAAAGTTTCCGTGATCTTTCAGGCAGTTTTGTTAAGTCCGACAGTACAACTTACTGTTTTGGCTGTTGTACCCTGGGAAATAGACGACGAATCTGTTTTAAGGGAAGCGTGTCAAACACGTGCCTTGACTCTTTATTGTTTATCATGTTTAACACGTGGTTCCGCTCGCGTGAGCATTCTTGCTGGCGATCTAGTAAGTCTTTTATCATTTTATTAGTTTATTTATTTATTGTTTATAATTATATCTGTCTGTTATTTATTTTCTGTTAGTATAATCATATTATTTTGATTTTATAAATAAAAGTGTACATGTTTCCCTACAGCTCGTAGCATGGTTTTTATAAATACTAGGCAGTATTTACTTTTCCAAACCATTATTTTGTCCACATGTAATTTTAGTAATTTATAAAGACTCGTCTTTCTCGGAAAATAATATATCTACTTTTACGTGCAAGCACTCATATATAGCAGTGTTGATTGTTTTGGTTATCGGGGTATTCGATTTATTGGGTTCGATTAGTTTAGTTAATTATTTTATGGGTAAAACTGTGACAACCCTGGTTTTGAGGTTCGTCACTTAGTTTTATTTTTTGCTAGTTACGTGTCTTTACGTGCTTATGTGCTTATTGATGTGTATAGATTGTGGTTTGGATTTCGTTTCCGGTACGGGGTACCTAGTGAGGGAAACGATGTGTGATGATTTTATGTTCATGAGTTCACATGGTAGTGGCTATGAAGTGAGATGGTGTTATTTAGTGGTTTTATGTATACGTATATGTATTATAGAAAATTATATTTTTACGATTTACGGATTAGCATTTAGAGGTCTCGGAAGAGGTAATTGTTCATATGGATAAATAAATTAAGGTAAATTTGACTAGTTTTACGGTTTTGAGGTTTTGGAGGCTTTAGGAGCTGAAATAAATTAAGGTAAATTAAGATAATATTAATAACATAATATTAAATAATAAAGAGGAAAAAAAATAAAAAAAGGCATTATAGTTGGTTTTGGACGCATGAAAGAAAGAAAAAAGGAAAAGCCCAAAACAGGCCCAATAGATTTGTAATGGGATTAGGGGGCCTTTAGGACTTAACCGAACCCAACCCATAACCATAATAATCAGATTTCTAACCTCCATAAAATCTCCTAGCCGAAATTCTTCAATGGTGGCCAATTAGGGTTCTTCAAAAAATTAGGTTTTCTTCATCTTCCATTAATTCAAAGGTAAAACCTTCTTAACCCTTTTCATATTAAATGTTTTTAATGTTTCTATGATCATCTTATGATGGATTTAGGTTAGGGTTTAATTAAAAATAGTATATTAATCATATTATAATGATTAAATAAATTAGGGCTTGTAATTAGTGGGGTTAGGGTTAATTTGATTAAACCCGTTTTTAAAAACTGGGCAGAATTTTGGTGTCATTGTTTAGATCATATCCAGAGTTATAGGAACACTCAAGATGCGATCAAACTAGCCCTGGATAGGTAATTGAGTTGGCTTTCTAAATCAAGAAACGAGAACTGAATTGGAGGTCGGGAAGTGGGTCAAAAACAGGTTTCAACAGTCGGAGGTCAAAACAGTTTTGAATTCAGCCTGTTTTCTTTTTAAGTTTTGGGTTGTTTGGGGTACTTAGGGTTGCATTGGGATCTTCTAACGAACATGAGAGATGGTTTATATATTTTAGTAAGTATCTGCACGTGGGGCTAAGGTTTTAGTTTAGGGTAAGACCCCCTAATTGTAACAAACTTTTCATACGTTTAAAATTAGTGAATTCTGGATAGGTAGCAATATATATACATATATCGGGGCCTTAGCATTAGCTTTGAGGTTAGGTCAAGTGGGAGGTATTCACTAATACATGTAAAAGTATGAATATTTCTTTTACAGAAACCATGGGTATGTTTAAGTGGACATTTGACTTAAAGTTTTGAGACATAAAAACTGGGACTGTTTTGTGTAAAATATGAACGAGATAGTTATCAAACTTAACCAAGTTAAGGACTTGTTAGGGAAGGTTAATGGGGTGATTAGAGCTTATCAATGAGGTATTTATATGGGAATAGGCTATATGTCCATCATAGGTTGATGAGCCATCTTAGTGATTGGTTCATGTATTGATTGCGTGTTTTTGGTTTGTTAGCTTGTTACTAGTGCACGGACTCTTGGAGAAGCTCAATCAGGTGAGTTTCATAGTCCCATGTTTACTATTATTTTGACTTCCAGATGGGATGGTAGAGACACTGTGTTGAGTTATTTATAAATTGATGCTGTGAATGTTTTTAAGGTTTGAGATGGACTTGTGTGTACATTATGTGATTAACTGCTATGTGATTCTTGTTTGTGTATGATTTGGATCGGAAAGGTACATAGTGTGATCATCTATGGGACCAATGGTTAATGACAAGGCGGGGCCTTGGGATTGGTACATAGGTGTATGGGCGCCTATGGTACCATGGTGTTTGGTAAGGCTGGAGGCCTTGGAAATTGTGGTTGTTGGTAAGGCATGATGCCTTGGAAATTGTGGTTGTTGGTAAGACGTGATGCCTTGGAAATTGTGGTTGTTGGTAAGGCGTGATGCCTTGGAATTGTGATGATTGATTAATCTTGAATGCTAGTTGTTAATGCATACTTGTAGGACATTGTCCATATGTTATTGTGTTGATGGTTGTTATTCACAGCTTATAACTGTTTTAGCGTTGGAGTCTAAACCTATGACTCTCACCAACTTTATGTTGACGTGTTTTAGTGTCTCTTTCAGGTGATAAGTGGTTAAGCATGAGCACATATATGGCTAGGACTGGAGTCGCGTAGGAATGCATTTAGAAGGAGATCCCCGTTCCTTTTTAGTTTATTTTGCTGTTTGTTTCTTTGAGTGATACTATGAACCTATATGTTGATTGTTAGTGTTATTTGTTTGTCTTGGGTAAGAGGTAGGACTGTTACCTACTTACCTAGACTCCTGCGTTTGATGAGATATTGTCATGACTTTTGTGTCTCCATTTCATGACATTTCTTATTTCATATAGTTATCTCTATAGACACGCCATGTTGTGATGATATCCATACGTCGCGCCCCATCTTCCGCCATGGTGGGGTGTGACAGAATGGTATCAGAGCCCAATGGTTATAGAGAATTAGGTTGCCTAGTCGCGTAGCCTAGTCTATAGCTTAAGGGTCCATGCATATAGGCGTCATAGGAGTATGTGTGCATTTTACATAAATTGATGTGTTGGGATGTTATTTATTGCGATGTTTTGACTAGTATGAATTGAACCATAGTAAGTTCATACTTAGCCACATGTTATTTTCTTTTCGGGGTATGACTAGTGCTGGTTGAACCATAATCATCCATGTTAGTCATTGTCGTATTTTGCTTATATTGTACATTATAGTACATAATTTGGTACATAGTAGTTTCTATCTTTTGTTGGGTTGTTTTATTTTACCTGAGGTATAGTATTTTTTCTTTTGATGTTTAAGTCATGTTCCCTAAGAATCATGTGGTGGTTCGAGTTATTAGGAGTAGGTAGATATGAAGGATTTTAAGTTGTTTCCACTCTTACGGGCGACATGACTTATAACTGATTATGTTTTCGTTTTGAATTTAGTCTAGGCTGTTTTAGCTCGACTATGGATTTCTGTATTCCAAGAGTTTTATTATGTTATTTTTATAGATGGAGTTTTGGACCTTATTGGTTATGTGGTTATGAGATTATGTAAGTAGATGGATTTATGTGTTATTTGTTGTATTGATTCTTATAAGTGTCATCATAGGAGGGAGTGCATTGGGGAAAGGGTAATTGTATAAGTATGGTGGCCAACATAGTTATACAAGTACCACAACTTCAATGGGTTCTCAAGTATGGTTGCATGAAAGAGGGTTAGTACATGCTTGTATATGATGAGATGTAGAACTTGGGTATAGGTATAATATATGGGTTTATGTAATGGCTGCCTATGATATGGCTATTGTTCTTTTTGTGTTATATGTTTTGGGTTATAGTTGTGTTGTGTGATTATGGGGTCGCACGGTATTGTTTGGTTTTGGAGGTGGGCTTTATGCCTTGTTGTGGCACGGTGAGATGGTGATTACTCGTGTGGAAAAACGAGTGTATGACGTGATTGGTTGATTCGACATGTATGGTAACGAGTATGTTTTGGGTGATTTAATATGTATATATATGCGGATGTATACATACTACTATGTGTTAAGTTATGGTATATGGTCGTTCACTAGTTATTATAACTTGAACGTGCCTTGTGTTTGTTCGTGTTTTATGGTGCTGGAGTTGATGGAGTTTTAACGACGTTTGAAATCTTTTGAAGTGTGTCTTGTAGCGTATTCTTTGAGTTTCGTATTTCACGTGTACGTTTTAAAAGGGTGTTCTTGGTTTTAAGTCTATTGAAATAACTTGGGATTTCTTTTGAGATAATGAAATCTTTTGTGTTGGGTCTTACATTTCTTTTGGTCGGTATATATTGAGAAAAAGGGGGACTTGGAAATCTATTATAGGGTTAGATAATTGGTTGTATTCGGTAAAATAAGGGTAAGGTGTTGGAGTCGTGTTTGAAACGAGATGTAACATAAGATTTCTTTTTAATCAACACTTATTTATTTCAAATTCTAAAAGACTTTCTTTAAAATAAAGCGAAGTAAAATTTCTTTCTACTTACATAGTTTATATAATTGGGTTTAACCGATTCACGTCATTTATAATTATTAATACAAGGTTAAGTTGAGTTTATGAAGATTTCACATACAATTTTATCTTTCATTAGTATAAAACCGTTTTGGTCATAACTTGTTCGTTGTTAGAGCTTTTTAAGTGATTCAAAAGCCAAAAGTTATGTACTCGGAACGTACTTTTCAAATATTTAGAATGTATAGTCATGGGAGGTCAGTGGACTGGTCGGAATTGTTGTACATGTGTCGGGTTCAAGGTTGAGTTTGAATAGTAGTTTTATTTTTATGATTTGGGATGCACGGGATACCTAGTCTTTGAGTTGAGTTTTGAGATCGTCTAGAAGGTTCTTTGTAGATGGTTTGAGTCACATAGATGTGGGGAGGTAAAAAATAAATAAATAAATAAATAAAAATATATTCTTTTGGAAAAGTCGATCTTTTGCACAATTTAAATAATATGTCGCGGGATGTAATATGTTTTGGTTGCCATTGGGTGTTTTCTTGGATTATTTTTCTTCGTTGTCATGGGTCGTTTTGAATTGATACACGTTTTGTGTTTGAGTTTTCTTTGGAGTCTCGTGGTTTTTGATTTGTTTTAATTGGTGCACGTGAAATGTCGTTAGTTGTCCGTGGATTTGATTCGTTGATCGTATCGGGTGGATTTAGGATGTAGTTTTGGTTTCGTATTGTTCGGGAGCGTTGAGGTAGTCGTACGAAAGACTTGGTCGTGCCTACACGATTAAGTAGGTGACCATGGGAGAATGGTCGGAATTTCCTTAGTGGGGAGGAAAGAGTTAGAAGTTCGTAGACGAACTAATGTGGTCATGAGGTCTCTTTGGAGTACCAAGGAGATGAATAGAGATTTGTGGGATAGTAGCACAAGTAACGCGCCATAGAGAGTGGTTAGAAATTGCAAGGGATTCAGGATAAAGGTTGAGTTGCCTGGTAGTAAATGTGATGTGGAAGCGGTTGAGTGGTCTAATAAGAGGGAGTTATACGTGGGATTTTCAAGAGTAAGTTTTTAGGATTAAGTTTACGAGGATGAGCAGTAGAGGTGGTGGCATATCATGGAACCAACAAGGGTGAAGTGAAGAAGGATGAGGAAGCATTTTGGAGGCTGAAGAGGTGGATTGGGTAATGAGCCGATCTTGGCATTATCGGAAGGACCAGATGAATTCGCGAAGCATGACGATACGTGGAGCAAGGATTTGGATGTGTACGAGAACGAAAAAGAAAGGCAATTGCTTATACGTTGCAAGAACTGAAGATTTGGAAGAACTGGATAGACTTAGTTAGTGGAGCTGGATTGTTATATCTGCCTAGAATGTTAGAGGCATTTGGTGTACGAGACGTGGAGAATGATCTATAGGGACCATGAACGTCTCCAACACATATTCAATCATCTTGATTGAACTTTTGGCAAAGGTGATGGGTGGAGTTAATTGATGAAAGAAAATTTCAAGGCCAAGTACCATCTGGGAAAGGCAAGCATGGTTGATGAGACATGGAGTAAGAAGAATGAAGTGAAGCTGAGACAAACTTGAACTATATGGATGACGTATTAGGGTGGTTTGGATGAAGGATATAGGTTGCACGAGTTGAGTTGTCTAAAGCAGAGCACGCGTCAACGTGTATGTTGCGTGGCTTGGGCAATCGTATGGAGAAAAGGGACGTAGACTATACTTTCTACGTAGGTAGGAGTAACTTAGAAAGAGCAATGTAAGGACGAAGTTGGTGAAAGGGATACATAATGAGGTGGAGGAATAAGTACGACGAGGGTGGATGGCAGTTGATAGACTAACTGAGATAACCGTCCTTTTGATGATGTGTATAGATCATAAGTTGATTTGCATTGGAAGAACTAATGGATATGTGAAAGACTGTCATAGGTCACTTTGTAAGGAAATTTGAAATTTTAAGTAGGAACTGAACATTGGCATGATGATTGGAGATGGTGCACTGATTTCTTACAAGCTCATTCATCATTTTGTAGAATCTTGAGTAATATGAGTCAATGGATTCACCATCTTCAGATGTGAATTTTCCAAACTCCCAAAGTAGATTAGTCTCGAGATCTTGAACATTGATTGACTCACCTTGCTTCAATCGATGAATTGCATTCCATATTTCCATAGCATTAGGACATGCATCAACTGTGGAATAGATATCGTTATCAATTCCAGTGAGTATGAAATTTACAGCATCAACTTCAGCTTGGAGGAGTTTCTTTTTCTCAGCAGAACATGTGTCAAAATCCTCCATAGCTCGTATAGTTGATGAGGTACCATCGTCTGCCTGTGTGGTAATTGGTTTGAATTCAAAAACTGGAGGTGGATTCTCAAGGCAGTGACGAAGAGCAGTTCGGTTTTCTTTTCCGTCGAGAAATCTGAGAAAACGAGATCTCCATTGAACGTAGCAACCGGCAGTGAGCACAGGTGGATTACCGTTGCCACCTTGTTCCAAACGAATTTGATTAGCAGTTGCAATGTTGATGTTGTTGTTAGACATGGTGAATACTTGTGAATGAATTGCAGATCTTAGTGGATTTGTTGTGATGATGTGTGGATTTGTTGTGATGATGTGATTAAAATGTAATATATCGCAACATGTGATCTTAAAGACTCAAGTGCAACTCTTTCCTTCACATGCCAAACTATTTCGTATATCGATGCATGTGTGTAGGGGGAGCTTTTCGGAAATGTAAAACTTTCAAGTGTTAAAAGTTTTGATTTTTATCAAGCACTTTGAATGGTTTTCAATGGTTTTATGGTTATGATCTTTACCCAAAACAACCTACTATCCACGACGGAACGATGGAGTCAAAAGGTGGTTTAGGATAGGAAACTAAGTCCTATGATCCAACCAGAACCGAAGGGATCTACCCAAGGACATTCCATAGCTAGAAATAGTTGTCCTTAGGAAAGATGGAATGGAATGAAGCTGAATGCGGACCAAGTACTTAAGTTAGCACTGGAACAATCACAACAAGGTGCTAATGATGACGTATTGGTAAGCATCGAAGGAGTTGAATATTCTATGCAACTTAGGTAGAAACCGGGTCAATACATCTATTGAAGACAAGTCATCATGGACCCAGTGATGCAATGCACAACCCTTCCCAGCCATTCGAGTTTCTCTCAAAAGAAATTTGTCTCATTGTCACGGAGATCAACACGTATCTATTGACTTTCTCACTCTGAGTCAGTTAATATTGAAAAGGTGGCAGTCTGCTCCAGCCTCCGATTACCAAAATGCACTTATTGAGTCTAGAGCCAAAAGAGATCAATTTATCATCTCATTAGGACACATTCGAGTCCTACGCATTATCCTTGTGATATTGCCAGAACATCTGAGTGATACGATTCACAATGAAGATGGAAATCCTGCTTGAGCCAACATCAAACAAGCTCATGGTAGGTAACTTGTGCGATTCTACACGAATCAAACTTGTGAGAACTGGAAAGCAACTAAGTTTGGATTCTTAATTGATTCAAACTTGATTCCAGGTTTCTTCGCAAAATCCATGTGATCTTGCCAGAACATTCAGAGTGACACTCATTAGTGTTCACAGTGACGAATGGAAATCCTTCCAGTGTCAACATCAAACAGCACTGCGGTAGGTAACTCGCAAGATTCTCTATGAATCAAGCTTGTGACAAACTGGAAAGCAACAATGGTGCGATTCTTTTAGAATCAAACTTGTTCCAGGAAATCTGAATTGACGACTCTAATCAGACGGATAATTTATCCTTATGATTCACTCTTTACGTTCGCAGTCTGCTTTGAGACGGTCGAGTAAAGAGAACTGGCTACTACCGCCGGGAAACCCTGTCAAGGAGGTTCTTAATCGAATCTATCTGATCACAGGTACGGTATTTAATACCGTTTAACGGTCTTCACCGACCGGAGGTAAAACGCTACCGAGTTAGGGTGAAATGTTCAAAGCCATTTCATCCGTGTCTATATATGTTGCTACATATCAAGAAGGTGGCGTAGCTGTACAACCGATGTCGATTCAGAAGTCACAAGAGCACAAGATGGCGATAATCAAAGATACCTAAGAATGTAAGAGTGTAACAGGTCATCTTAGTCACAAGGAGTACAGATGAAGATCTCAAGCACTTAAAGTCAAATGACAAAGGCTCAAGATAAAGATCACGAAAGCATGAAGGAACAAAGCTGTTACAAACAAGATCAAGATCAAGATACAAGACCAAAGAAGGAAGATCTCCTCTACAAGAATGTATTCACTCAACCATCTTATGCTTTTTAAGCATTTTAAGATGACCGATACATTGGGGGAGATTGTTAGCCCTATATTTTATATAGTCGAACAAGAATGTAATAGGTCATCTTAGTCGTTAAAAGGTCTTGTATTGTAATAGGTTAGTCGGGAAAAACCGGGCTTGGACTTTAAGCTAATATTGTATAAGTTAGGGGCGTAAGCCCAAAAGAAAGCCAAGCCCGGCCCAAGATGAAGCCCACAAAGGCCTTAGAGCCGTGGGGTATATAACCCTCTTTCACATGTGAAAGAGGGTGTTGGTTGGTTCATTTTACTTTCTCTCTCTAGTAAACATAAACCTTCCAAATCTCTCTTGTTTCTCTCTCTACTTTTCTTCTCTTTCTCTCTCTAAATATCTCTTCTAAATCTTGTGTTATGGATTAAAAGGGAACAACAGATTGGATATGAGTATATCCAGCTAATTGGGAAAAGGATAGGCATGTGAGATATTTATTCAACCTTAGGAGTTACACTGAGGGCATGAATGATTGATTTAGAGGAAGTTAGGAAACTCATTAGCGATGGCTGAGTTTTGATATAATGATGATTATCATACTAGAAGTCGATAAATGTCATTTGAGGCACTATGTGAAAGGATAAGGTGAGAAGTCCCCATTGTGGACTAGAATTGGTAAAAGAGGCTACTAATGTGGTAGTGATGTTTGTGGAGAGGGTTAGTGCAACAAGGGATGCTATATAGAAAGGAGGAAACCACTAGAGTTAGTGACAGAGTTATGTATGAAGTTTCACCCATAGTAACGGGTGGTATGTTTTGGTAAAATGGAAGGGTTGATATAGAGTTTTGTAGGTCCATTTATGATCTTTGGAAAGATCGAACCATTAGCTTATGAGCATAGAATTACCTGGGGGAAATGAGTTGTATACATGATACATTTCATGTATTGGGATTGGTAAAGGTTGTTTGAGAATGCATTTTGCATGTACGGTTATTCAGGACTTGTGTTAATAAGAGTCTTTGTTTAATCAAAGAGTCATCTGTAAGGTTTATTGACTGTGAGGTCAAGAGTTTGGCAATGAGTTTAATTATATTTGGTTTGTATATGTGGTATTTTGAAACTTAAATTGAAGTTCACGTAGAAATGAGAGGAGTTCATTTAGAACAAGTATCCTCGTGTGATTTGTTGTCTGTGTGTTCATCCTAAGGAGTAAATCTCGGGACGAGATTTCTTTTAGGAGGGAGTGATGTGACAACCCTGGTTTTGAGGTTCGTCACTTAGTTTTATTTTGTGCTAGTAACGTGTCTTTACGTGTTTATGTGCTTATTGGTGTGTATAGATTGTGGTTTGGATTTCGTTTCCGGTACGAGGTACCTTGTGAGTGAAATGATGTGTGATGATTTCATGTTCATGAGTTCACATGGTAGTGGCTATGAAGTGAGATGGTGTTATTTAGTGGTTTTATATATACGTATATGTGTTATAGAAAATCGTATTTTTACGATTTACGGATTAGCATATAGAGGTCTCGGAAGAGGTAATGGTTCATACGGATAAATAAATTAATGTAAATTTGACTAGTTTTACGGTTTTGAGGTTTTGGAGGCTTTAGGAGTTGAAATAAATTAAGCTAAATTAAGGTAATATTAATAACATAATATTAAATAATAAATAGGAAAAAAAATAAAAAAAGGCATTATAGTCGGTTTTGGACGCATGAAAGAAAGAAAGAAGGAAAAGCCCAAAACAGGCCCAATGGACTTGTAATGGGATTAGGGGGCCTTTAGGACTTAACCAAACCCAACACATAACCATAATAATCAGATTTCTAACCTCCATAACATCTCCTAGCCGAAATTCTTCAATGGTGGCCAATTAGGGTTCTTCAAAAAATTAGGTTTTCTTCATCTTCCATTAATTCAAAGGTAAAACCTTCTTAACCCTTTTCATATTAAATATTTTTAATGTTTCTATGATCATCTTATGATGGATTTAGGTTAGGATTTAATTAAAAATAGTATATTAATCATATTATAATGATTAAATAAATTAGGGCTTGTAATTAGTGGGGTTAGGGTTAATTAATTAGGTTAATTTGATTAAACCCGTTTTAAAAAACTAGGAAGAATTTTGGTGTCATTGTTTTGATCATATCTAGAGTTATAGGAACATTCAAGATGCGATCAAACTAGCACTGGATAGGTAATTGAGTTGGCTTTCTAAATCAAGAAACGAGAACTGAATTGGAGGTCGGGAAGTGGGTCAAAAACAGGTTACAACAGTCGGAGGTCAAAACAGTTTTGAATTCAGCCTGTTTTCTTTTTAAGTTTTGGGTTGTTTGGGGTACTTAGGGTTGCATTGGGATCTTCTAACGAACATGAGAGATGGTTTATATATTTTAGTAAGTATCTGCACTTGGGCGAAGGTTGTGGTTTAGGGTAAGACCCCCTAATTGTAACAAACTTTTCATACGTTAAAAATCAGTGAATTCTGGATAGGTAGAAATATATATACATATATCGGGGCCTTAACAGTAGCTTTGAGGTTAAGTCAAGTGGGAGGTATTAGCTAATACATATAAAAGTATGAATATTCCTTTTACAGAAACCATGGGTATGTTTAAGTGGACGTTTGACTTAAATTTTTGAGACCTAAAAACTAGGACTGTTTTGTGTAAAATATGAACGGGATAGTTATTAAACTTAACCAAGTTAAGGACTTGTTAGGGAAGGGTAATGGGGTGATTAGAGCTTATCAATGAGGTATTTATATGGTAATATGCTAGATGTCCATCATAGGTTGATGAGCCATCTTAGTGATTGGTTCATGTATTGATTGCGTGTTTTTGGTTTGTTAGATTGTTGCTAGTGCGCGGACTCTTGGAGAAGCTCAATCAGGTGAGTTTCATAGTCCCATGTTTACTATTGATTTTGACTTCCAGATGGGATGGAAGAGACACTGTGTTGAGTTATTTATAAATTGATGCTTTGAATGTTTTTAAGGTTTGAGATGGACTTATGTGTACATTATGTGATTAACTACTATGTGATTCTTGTTTGTGTATGATTTGGATCGGAAAGGTACATAGTGTGATCATCTATGGGACCAATGGTTAATGACAAGGCGGGGCCTTGGGATTGGTACATAGGTGTATGGGCGCCTATGGTACCATGGTGTTTGGTAAGGCTGGAGGCCTTGGAAATTGTGGTTGTTGGTAAGGCGTGATGCCTTGGAAATTGTGGTTGTTGGTAAGGCGTGATGCCTTGGAAATTGTGGTTGTTGGTAAGGCGTGATGCCTTAGAATTGTGATGATTGATTAATCTTGAATGCTAGTTGTTAATGCATACTTGTAGCACATTGTCCATATGTTATTGTGTTGATGGTTGTTATTCACAGCTTATAACTATTTTAGCGTTGGAGTCTAAACCTATGACTCTCACCAACTTTATGTTGACGTGTTTTAGTGTCTCTTTCAGGTGATAAGTGGTTTAGCATGGGCACATATATGGCTAGGATTGGAGTCGCGTAGGAATGCATTTAGAAGGAGATCCCCGTTCCTTCTTAGTTTATTTTGCTGTTTGTTTCTTTGAGTGATACTATGAACCTATATGTTGATTGTTAGTGTTATTTGTTTGTCTTGGGTAAGAGGTAGGACTGTTACATACTTACCTAGACTCCTGCGTTTGATGAGATATTGTCATGACTTTTGTGTCTCCATTTTATGACATTTCTTATTTCATATAGTTATCTCTATAGACACGCCATGTTGTGATGATATCCCTACGTTGCGCCCCATATTCCGTCATGGTGGGGTGTGACAAAAACCAAATCAAATCGAACCGAATAACCAAAAACCAGTGTTATCAAATAGGCCTAATTACCTTTCTGATTTAAATTAATCGGCATAATTGATCAAATTGGTAAAAAAAATCGATCAACATACTGTTTGATCGTATAAAAGTCAGTCAAGTCGGTCATAGATCGGCTAAATCGACTAAATCAGCAAACTCGGTTGACGAGGAGCAATTTTTCCAAGTATTAAAACTGAGGTTTTTATTTCAATATACCTCTTGAGAAAACAAGTCGGTGTAACCATTCAAACACACCTTAAGGAGTGATTTAACACAAAATGTGATTTTCTTATTGACTTGAGTGCATAATCTTGTAATGACTAGCAACTGACGGCAAAATTATATGTAACAACGCTTATGTTGTACGACTCGCTTAAATTATCCATCTTATGTAGTTGATTGTTTTAAGTAATACATGTCAAAATGAGCCACAAACAATGAAACATAGTGAGATTGGCCTTTGTTCCTTAGTAGTATGATATGATATATACCGAGCCTTATATCTGGATTTTGTAGTGTTATCGCATACTCTCTGATCTTTCTTTGAACAGAAAGCTTTGACATTGACAAAAATGTTATTAAGATTCAGGCTAAGAACGACTCTCAATCTCAGTCTCGAAGCATGTAAAAATACGTATAATAATTTGCAGGGATTGTGTCAAAGTCTCCACTGGCTGTGATTGGACAAAAAATGTTCTATAGCCACTACAACAAGGTTCGGGTTACGTTGCTACTAGGAACTCCTCTATGCTTTTATGGGATGACTTAAGAGTGGTTATATTGGCACAGAAGCAAAAGCGAAAACCTTCATTTACCAAGCCCTAAGCTTGTAAAGTTTCGCATGTTAAAGTCTGTGGCAAAATTTAAAAGACTCAGAATGATCTTATACTACACTTGAATAAAAGTAATAATAGCGTTGAAAGCTGTAAATTTGTTATTTTTCTCTAACTGATCTCAATGGGGTCTTCACCTTCGCATACCAGTGTAAGTCATCTACAACCGACTTTGTTTAGAAATAAGCTTAGTCTTACCTATCAAGTGTAAAAAAATACTCTTCAGCTAAATGTAGCTAGACTGATTAAAACATGACAACTAGACAACCCGTCCATTGTGTATTATTTGATCTATATGTATTCTTTGTCTTACAACTGTGTGAATTTAACCAATGAATCGGCATGCCGAGATGACACATGCATGAACAATCCAAAATTTATATATAGTAGTGCATGGTTTAATACTTATTTTAGCTTATGAAATAAGCCAACTGTGTGAACCTCTGTCAAACACAGTTGATAACGGAGAAAAAGAATATGACAACTACGTTATTTGTCGTCTACATTATACCATTGAAGTTTAACATGATTCATTTATGTTACCAGCATATTACATAGATTGAGATTTTTATGAATGTGTTGAAATCAAAACAGCAAAAATTTAGTCACACTAGAGAATGATAAATCAAAACAGCCTACTGGCTAACAAGAGGGTACTCAACAAATTAAAAGAAAATATAAGAAACTTTCAATACATGAAGACCACAATTTTCCATGACACATATTAAGTTTTAAAAAGTAGCATAAGCGTAGCTTTATCAGTTTGATAGTGGAATGGACCCAAGGTCGAAAATGAACGTATCTTAAAATTGAAAACGTAGGTGACAAACTGGCTTTTGGATTAAAGATTGTGTGTGTTTACACATATTTTCAATTCAAAAGCCAACTTTGTTACCCACATTTTTAATCTAAATATGACCACTTGGGACCCTGGTTCCACTCCACCGTCAACCTGAAGCAACCATTTTCCCAAGACATACGGCATTTTGCTGTGTTTGTTGAGCGCAAACGTTTCTATCAAAATATATTTTCCATCCTTAACATCGAAGATAATTGCTTCAATCATGAGGCTGTTATCAGCGGGTACAGCGAAGACGCATTTCTTAAGCACGAGTGGGCGAACTCTATTTCGAAACAAGCATCAACATGGAAGAGAACCTGCTTGTAGCAGCCTTAACTTGATTCATCAAGTCCATCGAGTACACCATTGCTATAATAGGAAAATATATTTCGAGTCACATATTATTCCTCATGAGCAGCTTCAGGCGACCAAAAACTCAGCTTTATGCCTTATTTTATTTCCAAAAGCACCTATATCAATAAGAACAAGGTTGTTTTGCTCTTTTATTATAAAATAAAAGCCGAAATTCGATAAAGTTTTGAATAGCGCTTTCGGAAAAAATATTAACCAGTCCTGGGTTTAAAGCACTTAATTGGTTGCCGTACGGCGGTAGGTTTTGTTTGACAAAAGTGAATGGGAGGGCTGCAAAGGTAAGTGGTTTGTGCAAAACATTGTAAAGGGTATAAATAAGGCCAAAAGTGTATGTTATGGCGGGAAAATGGACATGGATTTGGCGCCAAAAGTTTAGTACACTAGGTTAATTGATTGATGAAAGTGAGATATAGGTGGTAGATAGAATGGGATGAATGAAGTTTAACACTTTTGCTACCAAGATTGTCTTTATGAAACATAAACAAGAGAAAATAAGATCGAACAAACACACGTGATGTTTGTGGTAGTGGGTAAATGTATTTCGATGTACCTCTCAAAGTGTTTTCATTCTGAAGAGTGTTCTCGACATGTCAATACTTCAAAAGTTCGGTTCCGTTTAAACTTGAATCCAAAACCAAATAACCTTTTAGTTGTTTGTCAATCGATTATTAGCATCTCGAATGAGGTAGGTAATTGACACTTGTGATCAAGTAGAGGGCTTTTGTTCATATAGCTGTGTAGAAGCACATTCATTCGTGAGATATGTTTGATTCTTTAGCAAATAAGAACATGGGTAAGTGTCTATTGCACTATCCAACTAACGCCAAAAGGACTTATTTCCTTGAAGTTGCTTAATCATTATCAGTATCATATCGGAAACTGGATCTACTAGAGGGATGTTATGTTTAAGTCTATCACTGAACCACAACACTGTGTCTTTGGACGTACATCTTGCGTAGATTTAAATTAAATGCAAGTACGCTGATTTTCATTTATCAATATTGATCTACGTAGCATAAAACACTTCGTCAATTCCATTTATCAATATTTTTATAAGGGTTAAGGTGTGCTTGCTCTACTTTTCAAAACAGGGTTCATCTAATTTTACTAATTTATACAGTAATTTTTTTCCATTCAAAAACTATATAGTAACCACGCGAGGGTCAAAAAGGTCCATAATTAATCCGGTGAGAACGTGAAAATGTGAGATATATACACTCACCCTTCTGGTTAACTCAAACTTGGTTTTTACCTGTTTAAAAAATATACATCGAGACACTATCTTACATGCTTTCATATGAGGATCAATACGTGACTCAAAACGTATTAGAATTGTTACGTGATAACCTTCTTTTTGTATGGGTTCTTTTATCGTTCTCGGTATCTCTTCGAATTGATAACTGATTAAGTGCGAGAGGTTCGTTGTTCTTGGTGAATCAAATAAAAGGGTGTCGTTGTCTAAAACTAAGGAAAAATAAAGATGAGACGTAATAAAAATAAACTAAAAACAAACCCAGAAAAACTGTCACTTTTTCTGTAGAATAAAAATAGAAAAACACTTGCTGAAAATGAACATTTCGGTAAGCGTGAAAATTACGGAAATTAAAACGAAAGGAAATGAAAACTATAAAACAAAAACGTTTAAAAATTAAACTAAGACAAAACAAGTAAAAATAAAGTTTAAGAAAAATAAGACGAAACAATTAAAATAAAACTAAATAAAATTGACGGGAAAAATAAATTTAAAAACCAAAACTAAAAATAAAATAATTAATTTCGCAATTAAAGAAAAATAAGAATTAAATTCGCAATATGAAAATAAAATTCGCAATTGGCAAAGACAACAAATTCGCAATGATGAAGAGACAAAGATTTCGCAATTCACACACAGAACAAATCCGCAATTACATTGCGAAATTAATTCCGCAATAAAAGGTGGTAAATTCGCAATTATTAGAGAAGAATTCCGCAATGATTAGAGAAGGATTCCGCAATGTTAATGCGGAATTAATGAATCCGCAATTGCCATTTATGAACAATTCCGCAATAGCCAAGAATGATTTCGCAATTATGCTTGAAGATCAATCTCGCAATACAGGACAAGATTCAATTCAGCAACTTTCCAAAATGATCAATTTCGCAACTTTGAAGAAGATTGCGAATTTACACATAGATTCCTAAAAACTAGGGAAACCCAAAAGTACGAAAATAAGCTCTAAAATCCTAACTTTTCAAGGACAATAAGCAAAGTAAAACACCAATAAACTAAATAAAAATCCCAAATCAATAACCAAACGTTTAAAAACAATAAAACCAAGACACGGAAATTAAAAAGATTAAAACTTGATGTAAAAAGTAAAGGAAAAAGATTAAGATTGAAAACTTGAAATCAACACAAACAAAGATTAATAAAAAGAAGATGAACAAGATAATTAAAAAGTTTTGAAGATTAAGGAACATAAAATTAAAACTTACTTGAAATTAAAAGACTTGAATTTAAATGACAATTAATTAAAAGGTGCAAGTAATTAAAAGGTGAAAGAGATGGGTTGTCAATCCACCCAAGACTTTACAAATGAAGGCTTAGCCTAGTATTTATAGGAGGAGGATAGCTTATGTTGGAAGCTTCCTCTTTCTTTCTTCTTTCTTGCATTCTAGTCCTTGGTCTTCTAGTCTTCTTTAATACTTCGACTTTTAGACTTTTTCTTGGGATTTCTTTTAACTCGTCTTGTAATATTTTCTCCATAAATAAGACTTGAGTTCTTCGGCTCATTAAACTTTTGTCTTTGGATATTTTCTTCGATAAATCTTCAGAATAAGCCTTGGACTTCCGTTCTTTCTGCATTCTTGATCTTTTGACTTCGTCTTTTGTCGTTTTCTTCAATAAAAGCCCGTGGAAGACCGTGTTTTCCTTCCTTTTCATATTTTGACCCTGAAACACAAAAAACACAAAAACACGCATAATTCCGACATTTACAACATAAAATATACGTTTAGGTCTCGTTTTCATGCAATTAAGTGGTAGAAAAGATGGGTGTTTTCACACCTATCATCACGTGTACATTATCTCTCAACGTTGTGAAGTAATTTAGTGTACACCTATCATTACATTTATTGGTAAGCGTATGAAGTTTGTGATCTAGTTGTTTGTCCTAAAATTGGATAACTCTATAGTGTCCACACAGATGCACACCTGGAGCATTTATCGGCCGTATTAACGAATAGTCTGCACGTAAACCTTAAGGGCCGATAAAAACAAGAGTATATCGAAAGGTCAAGGGGTCTCTAATAATCACGCCATGTCACTCACGATAGAAATACGCAATATCGTCTTGTTCATTTTCAATTAGATGCAATTTTCCATCGGAGAGTAACCCATCAACGCCATCTAAAGAAACTATCCCATGCAAAACATGCTTCTTAAAAGAAGAATTAGTAACGGCGATGTTCAGGCAAAACATCACGATTTGTAATCGCGATGTAAATGACAAGGTAAACCTAAGATTCCAGATGTTTTGCATCAAGATCGCCATTAAAAAATTTTCTTTTAAGAAGGGTGATTTACATGGGATCGTTTCGTTAGTTGACAATGATGGTTACACTCTGATGGAAAACTGCCGCTATATAAAATTGAATAATGTCATATTGTCTATTTCTATCGTGAGGGACATAACATGGTTGGTATGTGTACGAACTCATTTGTATACTTAGAGATTCTTAGCCCTATCTAGCTATATATGGTCTTGTCTTTGTCGGCCCTTCAAATTTACATGAGCCTTTTCGTTACTAAGCTCGATAAGTGCTTCTAGGTGTGCAACTGTCTAGAGATTACTAAGTTATCCAAATTTTGAGACAAGGAACTAGATTACACACTTGGTACACTTGGTAATGATGGATGGACACTAATTTACTTCATGGGTCACCAAATTATTATGTTCACTTGTTGTGTTATTACGTTCATGTATATGTTTGTTGTTATTAGTTCACCTTTTGAAATTTTACCCATTCGAACCTCTCTATGAAAATCGACTGATCTTATCATTTTATAATCTAACATTATAAAAATACACCATTTCATAACAAAAACCCACGAGTCTTTTTAAACGAACCTTCACACAAAATCATGTTTGAAAGGCATATTGAAAATGTACAATACGTTATATTTTTTTTAAATATTGCACGAAATAAAGTAAACTGCAAGAAAATATCAGTTAACTTCAATATCAAAATCCTCATCCTTAGTTGTAGCCCTCTAAGATATAGGTCGCCACCTTTTCACCAAATGCGGCATCCAACAATGTAACCCGTCAAGATTTACATCGTCCCTTTGAAAAGCTGCTATAAGTTCCAATGAAACCTCCCAAATTCACAAAAGGAGAGTGAAAATAATCCGATACACTTGTATTCCATGACATACAACGTCTTTTGTTACTTAATTTGAAGATGTTTATCTCTAAAAACATTAATACATATCTGAACAACCCTAAGATGTGTTATACTAGGAAACAAATCATAATATTTTTCTGAAAAAGTAAACAAAATGCGAGAAGAAATGTAATCATATAAAACCAATTTGATATAGCATGTCTCTATCATCCACCACTAAAATATACAAGTATACATTGTAGATTGTATTGTAGATTGTAGTAGTGGATGATGGAGACACGTTATATGAAATTGGATTAAGATGTAACAAACCTGGTTACTTATCTTGTCGCATTTGGTTTTGTTTTTCAGAAAAAATATTCAGTTTTGTTTCCAGGTAGAGCACATCTTAGCGTGGTCGGTTAGGTTTTAATGTTTTGAGAGATACAATTCTTCAAATTCAAAGGAACAAAAGACTCTGCAAGTCATGGAATACCGGTATCGGGGTATTTTCCCTCACCTTTTGTGAATTTGGAAGGTTCGATATGAACTTAGATTAGCTTTCCATAGCGATGCGTCAAAGGGACGGAGTAATTTTTGACGGTTTCGATTGTTGGGTGTCGTATTTGTTGAAAAGGTGATGGCCTATATCTTTGAGGGCTAGGCTGATGATTTTTATTCATACGTAGGGATTATAAATTTATTAAAATTGACAATCCTTATTAATAATAGCATAGGTCGAAAACTTTTAAGCTTATATGAGTTTTAATCATCTTCTCAGAAGCTAGTATAGGCCGAAAACCAAATAAGACATAAGCTCAAAACAGTGATAGAAAGAAAACAAACAAAAGTAACATACAAAACAGTTTATAAATGTGTCAACCATATGCAGATTCAAACACACAACTACGAATCAGCTAAGTAAGTTTACATATTTCCAGTTAAAAAAAAGTTTACATATATTATACAACATGTTTAGCTTTTAGCTACACATCACTATTTAGCAACCAAAAGTATCACTGGTTATGGGTGTTTGTTTAAGTTTATATAGCGAGGTCATGGCTTATTTTATTTTTGGCTTATGTTTGATAAGCCTATTTTGTTACTTATTTACATTTTTTTAAACTTAGATGAGCTTATCATGTAATATTAACCTTTTAAAAGCAAAAAAAGTTTCACATTAACTCACAAAAAGTAAGAAAGTCATCTTATGAACCATAAGCCGAAACCCACCTTAGCCATAACCCCACAATATAAGCTTAAACAAACACAGTTACCTTATACTAGCATACGGAAAAGTTAACACCAATCTTAACATGAATTTTAAAAAAAAGTAAAACTTACATTTCGAGCGATGAAGGTTAGGATACCGGACGTCACAACAGATCTAGTGTCATGTTTGCTTGTGCTGAGGCGTAACTTAAGGTACCCATTCTTTCTTTGGTAAGTTGTCACAAATTAGGCGCACCGAGAAGCGAGTTTCAAAGAAAAACGGATACATTAGGTAACGCCTCAGATCTAGAAACATTTTGGCTGACTTGTCGAGAAGGGGAAGGTAAGTATGATGAATGCACCCCCATTGTTACTAGTTACAATTACTTTTGTTATCAATTTAGGTTTTAAGGGTTGTTTTTTTTGAATGGCTTTGGTTTATATAGGAAAAAAGATGTTGTGGATAAGAAATGTGGATGTGCTAGAGGTGTTTTAATTTGAAATTTAGGGTTGTGGATGTGCGATTGCCAGCATGGTAGATTGGACAGTGGAGATTATTTTCAAAAGATTGAACGGTGGAGATGAGAGGTAAGTGTTTTTGTTTGGAAATGTTTTGTGTGTGGTGCGTATTACCAACATGGTACCTTCCATCTATAAACATTTATATGATCAATGTTTATATACGAGTTCATGGTTTAAAGAGTGGAATATATATTTATTTACTAAAATTTCATTGTCTAAATGTAATAATTACTCCATTTGTTAAATACATCTAGGAACTAGGGTGTGCATCAGGTCAGAACCAAATCGAACCAAAAACCGAAGCGGACCTAAAGTTGAACTAATGAAAATTTTTAACCGAGAACCGAACCAATTATACCTATATAAACAAAAAACATTTATTGTTTTTTTGTGATCATGTTTTTTGTTATTCTTTTGCAGAGTTTTATATGAAAGTTACGAGGATAGACGAGTAATGAACTTTTTTATAGTTTATTGTTACGCGTGGTATTAGGCATATATCTATCTTACGTGACACGCATTTATGTTTGGTTAGAAATAAGTTTTGATGTTTCAGGGGACATAGACGAAGCTTCGTTAGGGAAGGAAGGGGTGCTCCCCCCCTCCCTATGATTTTGGCTTCTAATGTATAATTTTAGTAAAACCAATAAACTTAAAATATAAGTATGCATGTTGCTTGGCTCAAATTGTGAAAGAAGCTATCATACTCAACAATATTAGCAGGAAACAAAAGGCATGTGTGTCTTTTCCCATAGATATAAGTTTATTGTTCCATTTCACTAGTTTTTTGTTTCGCCCCCCCCCCCCCCCCCCCCCCATGTCCAAGAGCTCAATCTTCGTCCCTGCGGGGGAGCATGTTTGTATTATGTTAAAGCATTAAAGAGCTTACGGATTTGGGGAAATAGAGCTAGTTTGTGTAACCTTGTTTTGTATAGATATAAATATTGAGTGTGGACTTGTAATTTAAATTATTTGTTCCTTTGCGTTTTCATCAATATAGTTTCTGCAAGCTAACTTGCTTCATTAACTCCTTCATTAACTCGTACGTATATTGTTATACAAAAAAGACACTTTGGCAAAACACTTTATTTTTAGAGTATTAAATGCGAATCAAAATAATATGTATCATAAATTCTTATCACATGGCTTCTACTATTTTTTAAGTGTTACATTACTTTTACGCATTTATGTTTTACCTGCTTCAATAGCTATGTATCTTAAATACTTTCACATGGTGTTACATCCATAAGCAAGATGTACCTTCTTTTCATTAGCACAAATTGCTGAACTACTTGCTGACAAAAAGCCGTGGAACATAAATGTTTTAAAAGAGGAGCAAGGAAGTTGTCAATAGCATCAGACGTGATAATAAAGGAGTGTGTATATATATTGCCATATGTTTTACCCCAATTGATGTGAAGAGTAGTATCTTTACCGTTTAAGCTAGCAACATCAAGTCTAACTATATTGTTGAGTCACTTAACACACTTCATGACATCTTAATTTTTAGGATTATTTCTCTCATAAATCATGAATAATACCTAGTTTATAGAGGTTTATAAGGAGATAAAATAATGTTTATTAGAAGAGAAAATGAGGTTTAGCTCAAGGTGTATTTTGAAGAGTTACAAACTAGTTGAAGTATATATGAGTAAAAGGTAAGTTTATATATTCGATGATTTATAAAAGAAAATGATACGGCATGATGTGACACTTCTACAATGCTATGTTATATGCTTGATAAAGTTCATGACATTAGAGATGTTCTAACGCATATTAAATTATTCTAAAGTCTTCACATCAACCTCCTGTAAGAAATGTCGACTTAAATAAAGCTCAAATATGAGATAAGCAAGACTCATAAACATATTTAAGAAAGCATTTGCTCTTTAGCACTAACATACGTGTGAGCCGAATACGGATTGTGTGATAGTATTCATTACATAGTAATTTGTGTGTTTATATTTCCTCCTAATTGGAAGTAAAAACATGTTTTAGTGCATTCACACATATTGCCAAATCTTTTGATATAAATATATGTAAGCATTAAATTTAGGTAAAAGTTTGTAAAAAAAAATACTCGCTGGAAACTTTTAAAATAATATGTATACATACTGCCATATGAAATACACTAATTGTCTTGAAGAGCAAATAATTTTGTTTGTTTTGGAGAACTACATTGGATAATAAAAGTTGGAGAACAAACAAACAGGTGAGCAATCTCTATTGATGCAAAAGGGAAACCAAATTTAGATGATCGTAACGATATGCTTTAATAAGACTATAACAGCCTAATTCAGATGATACACAGTCAATCCTCTCTCTAAATTTAGGGGTTATAAACATCACATTTACCAATATTATTCATTACCACAATTGAGTTGGACTTCAATGTGCCTTAAGTGAAGTTCCTAGCACATCATCTACATTAGTCTCAACGGACCAGTTCGTAACGAACATCATCAATTAATTTTAAAAGAATCATCCATCTTCATGTACATAATAACATAAACTAAAACTAATATAAACATTGAAAATACGGAATATTTGATATAAGTTTCATGTTTGTCAAGAGTTGTCAAGATAACCGAAGTTAACAAAATAAGATCATCTTTGGTCACTATTACAACTTGTCCTTTTGTTGGTTTACTTATAATACACAAAACTAAAAGGCTTGTTTTCTTAAAATGAATTTACACCTCTTACAGTTTTTTACTCGTAAAAGCTTAAAGTGTGTGTTCTATATTTTTTTCCGACAGTTTTACTAACTTTATTAATAGGAAAAAAGACCGCTTATTATTTTGTATTTTTCATGTTTTATTACTTTTGACTTATTAAACTTTATGTTTTGAGTTGCGTTTTTTTGTTTCCCGCTTTATACCAAAATGAAGAAGTTGCAGAGGGTATTGGGATCACTTTATGGGTACGAATAACCAACCCCTAACGAAATTTTAATATAAAAATGTAAGGCTGTTGGGTATAGTATAGAAAGAAAGTCACTCACCTTCTGCATGACTGGAAGCGTAGTTCTCTTGACCAAAAGTGAACGACGATAAGGAACATTCGATCAATTAATAAAAATGTTATAACTTGACTAACTTTAGGGAATGTATAAGTACTTGGTTTATGACTTTTGTGTTGTTTACTAGCCTAAGACTGAAATTTAAGTGCGACAACGTACAAAGAAGGATTACAACAAATCCACTCACTTGAACCTCATACACAAACAATGGTTACATAATATTAGAACCTCATACATAAACAAGACATCATTCACAAGTTGTCAGTTGGCAGCGTTTTGTTTGCTTCAAAATCCAGAGGTGTTGAACTGCGTCCATGAGCCTGACTGTCAAGGGTTTGTGAATGGATTGAGGGGTGTTGTGACCACTGAAGGTGTTTCAAATGTGAGGTTTTAAGTTGTTGTTAGTATTGAAGGTAGTCCAAACGTGAGTTCTAAAGCTGTTGTGAATCATCATAATGCTATAATGCTGATCTTGTGAGTAATGAAAGTGGTCCGAACGTGATCTCTGAAGGTTCATCGAATGTTGTTGTTGGAGGACTAATTTACTTGGGTAATAGGTATCACGGTTTTGATGTTAAGAATATCAAGAAACTATGATGGTGGATTGGTGGGAGTTATGTTCTCTGTTGCCAAGCAATAACAATTAATGTTTAGTGTTTATGGAAGTATTCGATATCTAGGTGGTTTGTCACTAAACATATATAATATTCCAAAGATTACATAAATTGAGATTTTTTTATTAGTGTCTTGATCAGCTGAACATAGTTTTTCGGAACATATAACAAGGTCTTTGCCATCTAGATTATAAAGAGGGCACACAACAAATAAAACGAAAATTTAAGACACTTGCAATACATGAAGACGACAACTTTCCATGACACCTCTTGAGTTTTAAAAAGTAGGATAAGCTTAGCTTTATCAGTTTGACAGTGGAATGGACCCATGGTCGAAAGTGGCCGCATCATAATATGGAAAATATAGGTAAAAAATTGGCTTTTGGATTAAAGATTGTGTGTGTCTTCACACATTTTCAATCCAAAAGCCAACTTTGTTACCCACGTTTTCAATATAAGTATGACCACTTGGGACCTTGGGTCTAATCCACCATCATCCTGAAGCAACCATTTTCCTTGGGCATACGACACATTCTGTGTTTGTTGGGCCGCAGACGTTTCTATCAAAATATATTTTCCAGCCTTAACATTGAAGATAATTGCTCCAATCACGAGGCAGCTATAGGAGGGAACGGTGAAGATGGATCTCTTAAGCTCGAGTGGGCGACCTATACTTAAAAACATGCATCAACATGGAAGAGAACTGACTTGTAGCGGCTTTGATATGATTCATCAAGTCCATCCAGTACACCATTGCCATAATAGGAAAATATATTTCGAGTAACATATGATTTCTCATCAGGACTTTCAAGTGACCCAAAACGCATCTTGATACCTTGTTTTATTTCCAAAAACACCTATTTCAACAAGAACAAGGTTGTTTTGCTCTTTTATCAAAAAATAAAAGCCGAAATAACATAGGGTTTTGATCAACGCTTCTAGAAAACATATTAACCCGTCCTGGGTTTAAAGCATTTACTTGGTTGTCGTACGGTGGTAGGTTTTGTTTGAAAAAAGTGAAAGCGAGGGCTGCAAAGGTATGTGGTATTGTGCAAAACTAAAGGGTACAAATAGGGCCAAAAGTGTATGTTTTGGCGGGAAATTGGACATGGATTTGGCGGCAAAAGTTTAGTATACTAGAGTTAATTGATTGCTAAAAGTGAGATGGGTATATATGATGGTATGAATGAAGTTGAACACTTTTGCTACCAATATTGGTGTCAACTTAAATGTGTGTTTAATAATGACTCCTTAAAGTGTATTTTCATGTACTTCTCAAAATGTTTTCTTTGTGAAGAGTGTTCTCGACATGACATGTCAATACTTCATAATTATTAGCATCTCGAATGAGGTAGGTAATTCACACTGGACTCAACTCACATACCTTAGTTGAAGAACATATTAACTACTGTTTTTGCACTATTATTACTCCCTATGTAAATTGTTCCAGTCTTGATATTCACTTATGTAGCAAAATAACCAAAATAGAAATCCGTAATCTTTCATCGAGTACAAAATGGATATATATATATCCATGAATGGTTTCGAGTCTTTACCTTATTACCATTGTTACGTGTCTATTGCTTCCTAAAAACTATGCATGCCCTAGCCAACTAACCTCACAAGGACTTATTACCATGAAGTTGCTCGTATCATTATCGGTATACGTAACTCGATCCACTAGGGGGATGTTCAAGTGATCAAGTCTATCACTGAACCATTGGAGTAGTTTCGTGTTCATGGTTTCAAAATTTGGTGTTCGAGCTCTACCTTTCAAAACCATGTATTTCTTTAAAAAGTATGTAACATTTATATGTAACCATGTATTTCTTTATCAAAATAAGTGTTATAGAATTAGCAATCACATACACCCCCTTAGTAAAGGGGCTTTGATTAGTATAGATATTGACTAAAAACGTAGATATCCGGGTGAGAGTATGAGGATTAACATTGTAACAAGCTCTGTTTGCTATAGAAAAAGAGAATCAATTTTGAGTTATGGGTGCTTTGTATGGGTGGTCACGAACTCTTAAGAGCATAATTTAAGCTGAAAATGTATGGTTTCTTCAAGTAAAGAGTATACTTATTGAGAGTTTTATAATCTTGTATGAGACTAGTAATCATTTATTATTTATAGGGTTGATATAGTAAGTAGCAATAAATTTAAGTAAAATTTTGTAAGAAAAATACTCTGGCTAGTATATTTTGAAACAATATTTATTCATTTTGCCTAAGCTTTTGAGACACTAAAAGGTGTTTGTTATATCTTATTTAAAATAGATTATATGTTTTAAAATGAATAAACACACTCACAAGACATAACTATGAAATATAATGTTTAGATTTATTATGACGTTTGATATCGAAATAATGAGAAATTTAGTTTGTTCAATGTTTATTAAGTAATTATGTGTAGTTTGATGTGTAAAATGAGAAAAATATAAGATGCACAAAACCTTAATATCCATTGGTCAAAAATATGAGTTACAACTTACAACCTTTTGACATGAATAACGAGTTGACTAAATCAAAAAATATATTTCCAAACTTAAATGTTATGTTGCAGTGTAACATTTATTATTTACACAAAAGAGTGTTAATGTAGTAAGTAGCAATAAATTTATGTAAAAGTTTGTAAGAAGAATAACTCAACTAGTTTATTTTAAAATAATATTTTTACATATTTCCTAGTCTTTTAACACACTAAAAGGGTGTTTGTTTTTGCTTATTTAAATTAGATTATTCGTTTTAAAAATGAATAATCACATAATCAACTTTCATAAAACGTAATTATGACATATAATGTTAAATTTGATTATGCGGTTTAATATCGAAATAATGAGAAAATGGTTTTTTAATATTTGTAAAATGTAATTATTCGTAACTAATGTGTAAAATGAGAAGAGTAGATGCAAAAACCCTAATACCCATAGGTCAAAAGGATGTGTTAACATCCTTTGACATGAATATTGAGCAGTCTTTGTCAAAAATTGAATTTCCAAATGATAAAGACCATATGTCACAGTGTACTAATATGCGTTTATTATTTACAAAAAGGAGGGTCACGTGTTGTCCTTTGATCTTATCTACTTCAAAATTATCTCGTCCATTCTTCAATTTTCTTACGTTTTCATAGCTTCATCATTGTTGAGGAGATCGTATGAGGCTTTGTAAGTTTATTGCGACGACTCACTAAACCATCACCTTCTTTTGTCTCAAACATCATTTACCGAGTGCCGCCTCATTGAATGATCAATTATTTCTTATAAACTCAAGAAACTTGAAGGCAACTCTATTCACTCACATTACCTTTGAGTGTTCAAAGTTATTTACAAAATTCTTATTCAAATGAATATGTGAAATCATACTGAATTGATCTAACCATACTTGATAAAATCCATGACTTTAAAGATGCTCTAAAAAAGTTTCAAAATAAATTTTTGTTAATCAAAGGTAGACATGCAAGTGCTAATAGGATGTTGAAATAATTTCTCTCTTAATTTTTCTTAGTAACGTATTATTTTCATCCTTTAAAATATAATATATCAACTAGGCGAAGATTGAAAACCGAAAACGGTCTCAGTGTTAAGCCGATAAAGACCTCATATATCTGTTTTACAAAGTCTGGGCAAACTATATATGAAAAACCTTATTTCTTTTGCCTTTTTTTATAATTATACTAGAACGATATCCGCGCAATGCTGCGGCGAGTACCGAATTTTGAGACTAACAAATATTAATCTCTTACTCATTGTAAAGTTATAAAAAATCAAATTAAAAACCCACTAAAATTGAAAAAGAATAAAAGTTAATAAAAATATATCAAAACTTAAAATACACAAAATTTTAAATAATATAGTAAAATTAGATTATAAAAATAATAAATAAATAAAAATATTTTTCAATTTAAAAGAAAAAAATGTTATTTAAAAGGTTGTTACAAAAGGTTGTTAGAAAATGTTATACAGAGTAGTATATAATATTGATAAAGATATGAACAAATTGCTTTATTTAGTAAGTAAAAAAGTCTTAATTTTCAACCTTCCTATTTTAAAAAGGTTCCAAATGAATACTATATATATTACATTTTTTTCCTCTCTCTTTTAATGGGAACTTTATATTTAATTCATATACTGATATTGATTAGGTAACAAAACAAAATGTTAGTCCTTAACGGTTTCAAAGATGAACACCAAAATGATGAACTTAAGTTTGCACTATCGTCTTAAAACTTAAGATTTCTGGCAAGACATTAAAACTTCTAGGCCAGGCAACAAGATGAAGTTGATTAGTCCTCATCTTAAAAAGATCAATAAGCCTTGAGTTAAGTCTGTTGAAAAAATGTTGTTTGCAAAATGGTTTATTACAAAATTTGGACAATATTTAATATATGTATTAAATATTGGGTAGTCGCCTTGCGTCGCAATAAGCCGAAATATGTCTAAAACATACACTGAAAATATGAAGATCAAGAACCGATGATACACTTGGGTACTTCAACTTAACTAAACCATTCCATGCTTATGAACGTGAAAGTGAAACCAAAACATTTTATATTGTTAGTGTTTTGCATTCCTGATGTATTTTACAATGTGCGAACTGCTTATAATTTCAAATTAGATCTTATTGTTTGTAATATTGTGTTATTATGTATTCAAGTGTACCCATTGCACTTGCACCTACACTTGATACATATTGTTTTCATTTTACATGTGTCTAAAGAGAAGCTCCTAACACATCATCCATCCATATTAATCTCAACCGACCGGTTCTTAACGAACACCAACCCGTTAAAATATGAACTAAATTTAGAAGAATCATTTATTATCATGTACAGAGAATACCATAAACTAGAACTAATATTAACATCGACAATATTAACATTGACGATACTACATTTTACAGTTGAGAAATATAGATAAACTAAAATATGTGATGTAAATTTCCTCATAACTAACTTGAGATTCCTTCAAGAGTAGAAAGATCATATCAATACTTTGTCCTCTTCGCATTTTCAACATGAACGGTCTCGAAATTCCAGCATGAGATTTAGAATGTTGTGAAACAATGCAAGGTATAGGCATCAAAAGACAAAGGTGCAAGGTCAGGAAACGCCACAAGGTAGCCAAATAGGCATCAAAGGGCGCAAGGTAATTTGCTGCATAAAAGCTTCTGGTTAGAAAATATACAAAAATAAATTTACAGGTCATCTTACATTAACATCACCTTCCGCAACTTATTTTGGTTTTTTCAATTAAAAGGATAGACATATAATTCCAAATTCTTAAAATCAATTAAACATTTTGAAAAAGGACCCTCAATATGTATGAGAAAAGCAAATTACATTCCATATGAGAAAAACCATAAGCTAGTAAATGTACCTCATTGATGTAACTTGTAAGTTTGACACTAGATAAGCTTGGACGTTATACACGCCCAATAAGTCACCTGTAAAAGGAAATTAGGGAAATCAATAAAAACCAAAATTATTCACTAAGTTTTCCATCTACATTTGTGAAATGTTTTCATTTAGGCATGTATATTTGCATTGAATAGTCAACCCGATGTATGTTTGTTTTACATTTTTAAATTGGATTAGGTGTGATGCGAGCTCGTGTTCTTTGCCTAGAACAAGAAAGGGCATGGGATGAGAAAGTATAACGAATAATCAAGATATAAATACTAATAAGAAAATTCATTGAGATTATACTTTTTAATTCATTTTCGAGACCACCTATTTCAACAAGAGCAAGTTTGTGTTGCTCTTATATCATAAAATAAAAGTCGAAACACCATAGGGTTTCGATCGGTGCTTGCGGCAAATATATAAATCACCGCATTGGTTGTCGTGCGGTGGTAGGTTTTGTTTTACAAAAGTGAAGGCGAGGGCTGCAAAGGTGAGTGGTGTTTGTGCAAAATACACTAAAGGGTATAAATAGGCCTAAAAGTGTATGTTTTGGAGGGAAAGTGAATATGGGTTTGGCGCCAAAAGTTTAGTACACTAGGGTTAATTGATTGCCGGCGGTGAGATATAGGTGGCTGGATTGGATGGTATGAATGAAGTTTAACAATTTTGCTACCTATACTATTTTTATCGGACATAAATGAAAGCAAATAAGCTCGAACAAACACATTCTATTGTGAAGAGTGTTGTCGACATGTCACTACTTCATAATTTTAGTTACGTTTAAACTTGAATTTAAAACCAAACTATGTTTTAGTTGTTTGTCAATAGATTATTAGTATCTCAACGAGGTAGGTAATTCACACTTGTCTTTCATGGGACTTAATTCCCAAACACTTAGGGGGCGTTTGGTTCACAAATTTACAATCCATAGTTTTGAAACACACTGATATTGAATAAAAGTGGTGTTTTATAAAACTGATAATTCTAATGACTTTTCATATTTGGTTAACAAGTATGTTTTAATGGAATTTACAACAAAATACTCTTTTGCCCTTTCATCATCACCAGGCAACAAAATTCTGTCACAACCATTTTACAAGATCGTGAAATCTTAAAAAAAAAAGATAACAAAATCATGTCTATAATCCCTTCCAACCAAACTTAATTCACACAGTGTATCAAATGACACTACAAGAATTTCTCCCTTTAGCGATGGATTTAGCGACGTCATTAGCGACGGATTTTATTATTGCGACATATTTTACGACAGGTAGGTACATGTCGGTGCTAAAATGTCGCAGATTGTGCGTCACACCAAACTACGTCGCAAAAAATTTGCGTCATGATTATCGACAAACAAGTTTGTCGCCTGTAGCGACTGGAAATGATGTCGCAGAAAGCATTGCGACGGATTTTCACTTTCTTCATGCAGTCGCTAGCTGTCGCGAGTCTTATCCTAAAAATCCATATCCATCGCTATTCCAGACGCTAACTATGTCGCCATGTCTCAATAGACGTCGCCTAATGTCGCAAACAATATTTATCATATGTCGCAAATTCACTCTTTGATGTCGCCCAACTTTCTCTTTTGAACATGCCGGGTTCTATATTGCACTATGTAACTCTACTAAACACCAACAAATTATAACTAAATAATGTATTAGATTCAATAAAGTATAACGAAACACAATAACTTCCTCAAGGTACACAATTTATTAGATTCAATAAAGTATATAGTATACATAAACAATGACAAGTTTCAAGTCATACATAAGGACACCTCAAATTTGCTAATAAACCGTACTAGTGTAAACCTGCTACTTCAACAGAAAAGTATTAAGAAGCTTGTAAATCTGGTACTTAGTCACTTTCACCAAAGAGTTTAAAGTTGCTGGAATAAGCATCTAAACAGTAGGTTGTCGGCGTTGAAGCAAATCTAGAACCTTTTGAGTAGCAGACTGGATCACCTTTAGATCATCCTCTAGCAGAGTCTGGGATTTGACAACCTGGTCAAGCTTGTGGGTGTGTGTTTCTTGTGTTGCTCTCATACGCTCCTGATCAGATTTTAGAAGATCCATTTCGATCTTTTGGCAGTCCAACATCTCACGTAACTGAACCATCTCCTAGTTTTATGAAGTTTGGCCAATGGTATCAACAATGTGCTTAAAAATATACCTATCAAACCCTGATGGAAGACCATAAAACTTCCCTTTCTTTGAGCCAACATGGTCTGCCCATCTGATGTATGTGTTTGCTATGTTTCCTGACTTCGTATCGAGAGAGTCATTTTCTTCATACTTTTCCATATATTGTTCCTTCATTAAGAAACGATGACACAGTTAGTAGATTTAAAGTAACAATTCCTTTATTTAGTAACAACACGACTGGAAGATTCAACAACAGTATTCTCAATAAGTAAAAGAAACAACTTACATAGGTTTCTTTTGCTTCATCGTCAACAAAAGTGCTCTTGTCTTTCTTCACATGAGTCCGGAAAAACAGTTCTGCAGCAGTGGGATCCCTGTTCAGTTCTTTTTGCTATATCATAAAATAACATAAAATTATTGTTAGAGATCAAATGGCTAAAAAGAAGAGAGGTCTTCTGCACCAACTTTCAAAGCATAATAAGTATTTATGACTAAAAAAGTTCAGCAAGTTTATGATATTCGGTTGTACCAAGTTCAAGTAGTATTAGATTTCTCAAATGGCTATATCTAAAGATGCAAATCACATCTTATGACTGATCAATATCCCAAACCACATCGTATAATGGCATCCTAACCTAACACCGTCTATACACAGACACGCAAAAGTAGTCCCAAAACACCCACTAAATGTCCTAACATAAGAAAACACCGAAATAGTTGGTTATGTACAAATGACTACATCATTTATGCTTTCACTATTTTTGTAGACTTTATTGCTAAGTTGCTAACTTTATCACCTTTTCCCAAGCATTTTCACAAGTAACCATAAAAGTATATTAGCTAATACTTATTACAATAAGTGTACAACATAGAAACAAAAATATTACATACCAATCTCCTTTTGTGCTCAGCGATCGGGACAGAACCACCCACGTGTAAACGCTTATTAGATTCTCGAGCAGCTTTTCCTTTTTCAGATTTTGCTATAAACTCTGGTGAGTCCCAAGTTATCCACAGTGCATCCCAAATAGTTTGATTCATAAATGGTGGTTTGTGTGCTCGGCCTTTAATCCTTATCCTATTCATAAAGTCTCGAAGGCTCCTCGATCCAAGCGTGTTAAACAAAGTCCGAACCTTTGTGTTAAGTGATGCATCCCAAGTGTATTTCTCCTATACATGATTATAAACATATGATTTGGAAATTATATCAGTAACACAAGAACAAAATGATTCCAAACTAAAAGAATTTTGTTTTTTGATCCCACATTAGCACAATCAGACACAGTTAAGCACTATCAGACACATTCATATGGTAAACTTAAATCAAAATGTAGCATTAAACAGTTGCAGGATCAAGCATAATACCTGGAACGAGTTAAACCAAATTTCTTTATCTTTTGCTGGAACAGTTGTCCAATTATCCCATGCTCCTGTAAACCGCGATTTCCATATGCTAGTTATTGTGCTCGTCACGTTATTGGAGGGATTAAATCTACAAAAAGATACATGGAACCATTGCAGTTTAAGTCGTATATTAGTATATATACATATATATTAAAAAACTTGTGTTATATTTTTAAACTTACGATGCTCCTTGAATTGTTAAGACAATACGCATATCTTCATCACCGTGCTCTTGATCAATATCTTCATTTTCCATCTGCAAAAACTCAATAAAAGTATAATATTTCTCGTTAGTAAAAATTTTGACAAACATATATATAACAAAAATTATTATGATCGCAGTAATGCAGTAACGAAATAACGCACTCGTATACTATGTAGCATAATAAGTAAAATAACAAATTACAAAAGGTAACTTTCAAAAACTATGATGTAATGTGTGAAAGTTAAACCCATTCACATAATACAACTGCCATGTTCGTGCATGTCGACTTGGACCAATGGCTAAGCTCTTTAGATTATCGTTGACCAGGTTACTATTTAATGGATTTAGGACCTACAAATTAGACAAATAATCAGGCCCATATCAAGGCATTCAATCAGAAACATGTATTCATAAAAGCTAGTAAAATCTTACATAATCTCTTATCCAACGCCCAAACCTCTCTTCTTTCGCATGAGTGAGTTGAACAGTAGTGATATTTGGCATTTTGACTTTCAATTCTGCTTCAAATTTCCTAAAATTTGTACTTTTAAAGGTAAATATATGTTTGCATTATTATTATGTCTAACTAAAGGCAGGTCACACATACCTAATAAACGGTTGAATTTCCTCACAATTTTGAAGAACATAAAAGGTAGCGACTGCATACTCGTCGTCATCTAAGAAACGACGTTTGCATGTTCCTGAAGGCCTTCCTCGATGATTGAAAATTGATAAGCTAAACCGGTTAGGATTTACATTTCCACCATCATCATTTCGACCAACTTTTCTTGAGTTCGTTTCAACATGTGACTCAAAATAATGTGTGCACAAGTTTGATATTTCCTCCATAATGTAAGCTTCACATATTGAACTCTCGACCCACGCTTTATTTTTTACTTTCTTCTTTAGGTGATACAAATATCTACAAAACCAAGAATAGTATGAGTGAAGCCATCTAAAATAAAAATTTATTATCAATTGAATTGTAATTAAAACTATCACCTTTCGAATGGATACATCCATCGGTATTGAACAGGACCACCAACTTTTGCTTCATATGACAAGTGAACTAACAAATGCTCCATGTGATCAAAGAATCCTGGTGGAAGAATCTTTTCTAGTTTCCACATTGTTACCACAATATTTTTCTCCATCTTCTCTAATTGCTCCACTCTCAATGTAGTTGAGCATAAATCTCTAAAAAAAGACTTACTTTTGTCATTGCCTTCCATATTGGTTCAGGCAACATTTCTCTTAATGAAATTGGCAATAATCTCTCCATGAAAACATGACAATCATGACTCTTCATACCCCACATGTTACACCTTTGTAGATCTACACACCTCGACAAATTGGAAGCATATCCATCTGGAAACTTCAAATTTTTAACCCACTGAAGGATTACTTTTTTTTGCTCTTTATTTAATGTGTATAATGCTTTGGGCTTTAAAGTTTTTCCATTAGCTTCCGTGACCAACTCCAACTCACGACGCCTACAATACAGCTTCACATCTTGTCTAGCTTTAACGTTATCTTTAGTCTTATCCTTATCATCCATCACTATATAAAAGATGTTATCAAAAACATTTTTCTCCACATGCATGACATCAATGTTGTGTCGAAGAAGATTGGTATTCCAATAAGGTAAATCCCAAAGTATACTTTTTTTTGTCCAATTGTGGCTAACTCCAAATCCTGGAAGATCTTTTGTGGGATAGCGTTCATCAGTCACCTTTGGATATTTGCAAACTCGTCTCCATGTTTCCCGACCAGATAACCTAGGTGGAGGTGCATCATTCTCAACTCGTCCCTTGGTAAAAGAATCCTTGTTCCTTCTAAACGGATGATCCATTGGCAAAAATTGGCGATGACAATCAAAAAACGAGGTCTTCCCGCCATGCTTTAGATGAAAAGCTTTACTTTTTTCCATACAATATTGGCAAGAAAGCTTCCCATGAGTGCTCCATCCAGATAACATACCATAAGCTGGAAAATCATTGATTGTCCACATGAGTGCAACTTTCAAATTAAAATTTCTCTCCCTAAATGCATCATAGGTATCGACACCGTCTTTCCACAACACATACAACTCATCTATTAAAGGTTGTAAGAATACATCGATATTCTTCTTTGGACTATGCGGACCAGGAATAATTAATGTCAAAAACATGTATGGTTTTTTCATGCACATCCAAGGAGGTAGGTTATATGGTGTCACGATTACCGGCCAACAAGAATATGAGGTAGAAGACATCCCAAAGGGCGTGAATCCATCTGTACAAAGGCCTAGCCTAACATTCCTCGGCTCTGCAGCAAAAGGAGAATGGATTTGATCAAATTTCTTCCAAGCCTCTCCGTCGGACGGGTGAGATAACACACCTGGTTCTCTTTTATATTCATGATGCCATGTCATGTGTTGAGCTGTTTCTTTAGACATATAAAGGCGTTGCAATCTCGGCGTTATCGGCAAATAATGCATGTACTTGTATGGTATGTCTCTTCCTTTGAACTCCCTTGTTCCTTAGGTTTATATCGAGCATGATCACACTTATAACACTTGTCCCGAACCTCATTTTCTTTGCCATAATAGAGCATGCAACCATTTGGGCAACAATCTATCTTTATGTACCCGAGACCTAGTTGTGAAACCATCTTCTTTGACTCGTAATAGTTAGGACAGATTGTTGAGTTTGGAATAAATTCCTTTATTGCCTGCATCACCCGGTTATAGCAAGTCTGGCTCATGTTAAAATCGGTTTTAATATTTAACATCCTTGAAGTTGCTGAGAGAGTTGAGTGCCCTTCAAAACCCTTATACAACGGCGCATATGCTTTTGATAACAAATCAAAAAACCTTTTAGCTGCAGGATTTGGAGGTTCGGAAGGGGTTGGTGCTTCAAAAATCAGATCCTCAAATTGTGAGCCAGCCGCATCAATAACCATGTTACGAGCTAAATTCACAGCTTTAGCACGATTAGGCAATTCCCGATTGATCCTTCGAGAAGGCTGCTCACCATGTTTGTCCCATGCATAGTAATTTGGGACAAATCCATACCTATACAAATCATACTTAGCATCCTCTATACCTTTCCACGACAGGTTTTTACACTTGTTACACGGGCATTGGACTGTTCCATCAACGAAACCTTTAGACCGAGCAAAACTATCTGCTTGTTTCATGAAGTCCTCAATTCCATCATAAAACTCACGAGTGCCGATTTTATACATCCATTCACGGGTGGATGTCATTTTTTCTGCACTTTAGTGATACATTCATGTAAGATTCATGTAAAATATTACATGAATCTGGGTAAAGAAATCGAAATCAAACGAAACATTGAAGCAATCATGGAAGTGAAGCCAAACGAAACATCAAATTAACCTCGTGTATCAAATGAATCTGGGTAAAGAAATCGAAATCAACGACCATATATTAAAAAA